>CM065371.1:11937361-12187361 GCA_033032245.1 Poecilia picta | reverse complement strand
GAAATATGGCGTACTTCTACATTTTTGGTGTACCTCTGAACTGGAGCAAAATATGTCAGTTCTGTGTTCTGTGAAAACATTTAGACGGCACATCTCTGCAAGCAGAAATTACAAATACTTCAACAATTGTCCTTTTGCACATTTGCTACTTAATGTTATCACAAAAATAAGCCTTAAATTATGTATTTCAGCTGAAGTTTCATGTTGACTTTGCAGTTTTTCCTTAGAACTCTGAATTGTGCTTGCTGAACTTACAGGTGGCTACAGGGGGAAGCTTGAAAGATGGAGCCTGACTAAAGAATGTGAGTCGGTATGGGCTTAAAAGTGAAACGTGAGACGACACGAAGTGTCTGGTGCAAAGTGGGGGAGCACGCTGGAAGCCGCTGGCCTTGAATGAGAACAGGTATTGTGCAGCTGATGCCCTTTAGAGGGGCTCACCGACCAGGATTTGAGCTTGAATTCTCTCGTTCCTATTGGTTATTCAGTAGCTCGCATGGCTGGTGCATCCAGTCATCTGAGTGGTATCACATAGGAGCTTTATGCTTCATCGAGAACCAGCAGTCAGATTATTAAACTCGGTTTAAAGCGAACATCAAAGCAGCAATCTGGTCGTTTTTACACCACAACCCAGTGAATGCACGTGTGGAAGAGAAATGGAGCAAACAACAGCTCATTCATATTTTATCACTTCTGCATTTCCTTCAAAATCTCAGACTATGTTTCCTTTATGCCAGTGTGTCACTTGTGGATGTGCGGCGGTTCCTGCCACACGGATAATATTGTCCCTATTCTCTTTTTTTTTTTTTGCTTAATTTATTTTAGCATCCGCACCGGACTCCAATTATGTGTTCATGTGGCTACGTTCTCACGTTTTTAATTTTTTCATGGGTATAGATTTCTAAATTATAGCAAAATGTCAACATACTCTGCAAAGGTTGCGAAGAATGTAGAGGGAATATTAAACTGAGTTAATAAATCAGCATTTGAAGTGATAAGGCATGCATACAGAATGAGGGAGATGGGAGATCTGGAGTTTAGTGTGAAGGACTGCAGACTCATTTACAGTTAAACATGTCCAAGTACAGGTAATTCAATCCCATTATGCTGTCATCTTTCGGACACCTCTGACACAAAGTGAATTCACGTTAGTGAATGTTGTGAAGACGAGGGAACACAGCCGACAGGCCGGGGGAAAAGCTTAGATCCCAAGCTAAAAACATCTTTTTTTCTTTATTGTTTATTTGCATAGGGAGAAGTGTTAAGTACAAAACACTATAACATGTATAGCCTTAGGATAACTAGCAATGCACATCCCCACTTGGACCTTTAACAACGTAAACGGTTTAAAAGACAATAAAACCATCGTAGCAAAATAAAATGTCTTACATAACATAAATCCCAAAGTTATAACTTAAAGCAGACCACAATGAAACAGGAGTCATCTTGGAACCATTATGGGTTGGCTGCTAGCCATCACTGAACGCCTGTTCTTTAAGAAATTGCTTCAGTCTTAATATAAAAATGGAATCGTTTTCCAGACCTCTAGATGAGTCATCATACATATTAATGACTCATTTAGAAAAAGCCGTTCTTGCTGGATGCACCATGAATTACTGAAGTGAGACCACAAGATCACTTACTTTCAAACATTTTAAAATTAATGATGAATATTAAGCGATGTATTCTTAAATTTCATCATATTCAGTTTTTGGAGAACATGGAAATGATGAAATATAACTGATGTTATAATTGCTGGATTATATATCATTTTTTAAAGGTTGTTGATGTTGCTTGAGATCAAGTCGCCTCAAGGTAACTTAAATGGGAGCAAAATATATACTGCAAAACAACCTCTAGCAAAAAAGGGAAGAAAATATCAAATTAGTCTGAATGCATATTGGTTTTCTTTTGCAAGTCTGCTCACTTTTGTAACATATCTTTCAAATTTTAGACGAGAATCCAAAATTCTCATCTCATCTATTGACATTGTCGGACTTCACAAAACTGGCCTTCATAAGAGCGTGCCAAGAAAAAAGCCATTGTTAATATAACCCCCAAAAGGTCCTGCTTTTAGTTTCACATAAGCATTGAGGACACAACAAGCACGTGGAGGAATGTGATCTGATCGGACAAGGCCAGAAATCACGACCGACACCGAACATCGGCCTGAACGTACCACCTCTACGGCGAAGCATGGTGGTGACGCGAGAAAGCTTCTGGTTTGTCACATAAAATGGTGCTAGAATTAAAGCTGGTGGTTGTAAAGTAATAAAATGCGAGAAGGTTCAAAGTTGATGAGGACTTCTAAGAGGCGATGTGTCGTTTGCAAGCAATGTCCAAAATAAAACACTGAGATTCATTCAGACAGCGTGGCTCACGTTTGATTTATATTGATATTAAAGAAAGCGGAGATAGTAACAGACTAATTGTATCCTGGTTTAAAATACATAATTCCAAACAGTGTTATAAATTCTAAGTTGACATAAAAGACAGCAGCTATGTTCTGTTTATAGGCCTGGTAAGGGTTTTATGGCGGTGTGAATGCTGCTAAATAAAGCTTATTGGAGCCTTTCCTTCAGTGGGTGTTTTTCCCCCCAATCGTAATAGTAAAGTTTAGCTCTATAATTACGAGCGGTGACAGGAAGCTGCATCCAACATACTGTCCTGGCCCAGCTGTGGGTGTCACGTCACGGAAGAATCTAAATGTTTTGTTTAGTTATTGTCTGCCAGCACAAAAGGTTCAAGTGGACACCACCCAGACAAACCTGCATTCTATCTTACCGTGTTGACAGTACACTGAGGAACACCTGTGTATTATATTTATATATATATATATATATAAAAATCAATAGATAACTTTGTGTAAGTGGGAATCAAGCAAAGTAGATGCAATTTAAACCCCCATTAAATACCCAAACAGCAGATCTGAACTTCCTGCAGATTAGATATCCGCCTCTGTTGCACATATTTAAAGGAGCTTAAGGCGTTCCTAGCAGAGTTGTGATGACGCATCTCTGACTGCTGCCCCATCAACATTACGGGAGAGACTGTGTTTAGCCACCAACAGCAGAGCTTGCCGCGTTTCCCTTTAAGCATCGGGGCGCACACATGGCGCAGGACGGCGCGGCGATAACCGTAAAGGAGCGCCACCGCAGGTAAAGTCTGTCTATTTGAGGTTAACTTATCACAACAGTAACCATATCAACAGCCGCCACCCCTAAGCTTATTAGCAGCGATTAAGTAGCTTAACTGGACTCATGTCTCGAGTGAAGAGATGAAACGAAAAAGCTTGGTTGCAAAAAAATTTTAAAAAATGGTTTGTGGCCAATGGATCAGTCACAAAATATAAACTTTGGCCTTTCTCTACTGAAAGTTAGGCATGCACACGTTATTTGAATAACAGGTCAAATGAATGAATAGAGTCAAATGAATGAGTGAAACAGAGCAGGAAGAGAATATTTTCCTGTGACTTTACAGCCTGAAAGACACATTCTGTGATCCTATAGGTGAGGCGTTGGGGCTTTAGGGTAGATTTATGTTCCTCCCATAAAATCAGCACCCAGCAACCTTCTGCACAATTAAAACAACAAATCCCACCTCCACCACCAGGCCTTTTTTGATATTCTAAAATAAACTTGCAGCCTCTGCTCTCACACTACAAACAATAGCCGAAAGCATGCCGTTAACTCGGTGTTCGTGCCTACGAGCCTCACGCGTCTGCCAGACACTAACGCCGGCCAGGGTCAAGCACAAAGGCAAATGTTAAGGGTGGAGTTAAAGCTTAAACCCTTAAATCCACCGCGGTGCTATCACACCATTTAAGTAAGAGGAGAGGCAGCTGTTGCCCAGGCTGTTTTGGATCCTGCATGCTACACTTTAACACCTCTACACGTTTTACAGCGGCCTGCCTTCTCGGTTTGTGTTTGCCTGCTCCAGCAGCCCACGGAGCACGAAAACACAATAGAGATGGAAGCGCAACAGAAGGCTTCATCTGTCACATGCAAGCGGCGCACAACAGACCGTCAGAGCTGCATATGAAACGCTCCACGTGAAGTCCGTGGAGGACCTCGGCGATGGGTTTTTTAATGAAAAAAGGGATTAGAGAGGAAGAGGAGGGGATAATGGTATAAGGAGTGGTTCAGCTGGAACGGGCTGTTGAAAGGATGACCCGGGTTACCGTGTCAGGTCCTCCGCATGAGGAAGCGCAAGGTCAGTAAGGAATAACACTCTCCAGATTAGCTGCTTCATGTTAGGAAGTGGAGCAGAATGAGCTGGGAACTGCCCCGACTCTGGAGGAGCAAGAGAGAGCCGAAGCTCAGGTGGGGAAAAGTTGATGACAGAGAAAGTCGCACACTCCACAAATGCCATTTGTGGACGAGTCTTTCCGCAAAAGACTCTTCCAGAAAGGGCAGTTGAACCTTTTCACCTATACGCAAAAATCAAGAGGGACTAGAAAGCTGTCCAAAGTCAATGGGAAGATAAGTATGGCCTTAAATAAGGCGTCAGTCATGGAAGAAAAGCTGTTGATGCTGCAAAAAAACCCTTCACTTCGCTGCAGGACGATGACATTAAATACACAGTCAGAGCTACAAAAGACTCAGAATAAATTATTTTTGGTGTGTCAGAGCAGCCCCTTCAAAGTCCAGACCAAAATCCAATCGAGAAAGCTGCGACAAACCTCAAAACTGAGGTTCATAGATGATCTCCATCCAATCAGACTAAGCTTGACAGGAAAACCTTCAGTCTCTAGATACAAAATGCTGCTGGAGGTTCTGTGAGATATTTTGCTCTCAGAGTTTGAAGACAAACACATGCTACAATTTTCATATTTTAGTCTATAAAACGTGGCATTATTATTTTTATTACTTTTTTTTTTTTTTTTGCTCACTTCTTGTTGATCTCTTAAGATCCAAGGCAAACCCACTAAAGTCTGTTACTCTAGCATGAGGAGGGAGGTTGCTGGGTTCCGAAGTGTAGGTATGGGCGTCTTACACATCATTTAGTATAAAAACAGTGATAAACAATGCCTGAATATCACTTTAATCGTTTGAAGCGAAACCGTGAACCATCGGCGCGCCTACCTGTAGCTCACACCACGCCACCTCCACCGTCGTTTCCGTGTCCAAACCTTTATACACAGTCTTGAACGACCCCCTTCCGATCTCTATGTTGAACTTGAGATATCGTCCGTCGGGTGACGTCGCCACGGCTTTGGTCTCCACGTCCTCCTTCTCCTCCTGCTCCCACTGGGTGTCAAAGGTGATGCGGGACGGGACCTCGCCGTGTCTGCTCGGAAGCTCGTTGTCGGAGTCCGAGCTGGCATCGCGAGCCTTGGATCTGCGCTCCGAGGGCCAGTTTCCTCCCGCCTCGTCGGGCTCCCGGCTGCCCGAGGGCGCGTCGGTGCCGGCGTCCTGGCTGGAGACGGGAGACAGCGGCTGCGGGGACTCGTCCGCTTTTTCCTCCTCCACTCTGGACTCTGCGAGCGACAGGATGTTCTCAGCCGACCAGGACAGGGCTTTGGAGAGGGCGCTGCTGTACAGGGGGGAATCGATGTCCATGGTGATTTTCTGCAGGCAGTAGGAGTTCCTGCGCGCGTTCAAGCCGTGCGTCCTGAGCACGTTGCGGGACAGGCAGTCGTCCGTCATGTCCACGGAGAGGCCTGGGAAACCGCGTCCTGGGATCTCAACCTGTGCGTGAGACATCGCGGCCGCTTCAACGACTTCCAGATTGAGAGCCTAAAAGTGGAAATGACATTTGGCACATTTGGACAAAGCTGAATTAGTGCGTTCGGGCTTCAGGTCACATTTCGGAGGCATAGCACAAGCTGCGGCTTTGATGTTAAACATGAATGACTTAATTGGAAGCAACGCAAATATAACTTCACTGAAAAAAAAGAAAAAAAAAGAAAAGCATACGCGCAAATTTATGTTTTGTACTTACTCGTGTCTGTAAAGACGTCTCCCATGAAAGCGATGCGCAAATTTAACGCATGGTTATTAAAGTCTCCGTTAGTTTTTCTTTTTCTTTCTCTCTTTTTCAACCTCTTGTCTTGCCAAAGACCTGAAGATATAACCTCCTGTGAAAGGACGGAGCAGCCAATATCAACAAAGCTCCAGTGGGCTGCGCGTCCTGGTCGCTCCAGCTCCGCCCACCGCTGCGCCTGACGCGCAGAGCAATACGTCCAGCTAATAAAAGGAAATATGATAATATGAAAAAAAAAGACATAAGAAATAGGAATGAAGCAAAAAGTAATATGTTCTGATCTTAAATTAGATCAAAAATGGAGAAAATAAAAGTTAAAGTTAGTTAATAGCGAATAATAAATATATCTACATATATATATATATTTTTTAAGATGTCTAAATCTGACTTAAAAGGGGATTTTGTTAGCAGGTACCACAAGCGTCGTGTAGTTTTAATGCTTCTGGGGTTAAATTCACATCCAAGTTCCACTGATTACTATGAGTCATTTTACTTCCACTTTAATTCTGCCCTCATTTTTATTAGCCTGAATGCGAGAGACAAGCAGGACTCGGAGACAGAGAATGGGAGAGCGGCGTGGCTTGGCCTGCAGGGGGAGCCACAGCGGCCTCTGGAACCTGAAACCTCCACCACAAGGCCACACTGGACTCCACCTGTGCCACAAGTCCGCTTGCAGGGTCTCCTCAGCAAATATATGGAAATACACACATATGCACGACTCCTTGGAGCTGTATCATCCTCACAGCACATCATGTGAGTGGACCTTTCAGGGCGATGTCCTTAATCACAGCTGCAGCCAGAAAGAGCTCCATTACAAAGGTTTCACTCTGCACGTCCCACAGAGCCGAGCTCTGCCTGTGGCATTTAGAGAACTGTGCAGTGGGTTAAATCCTGCACAGTTCTGTTTCTATTTTCTTTCAGACAGGAACTTTCTTGTAATGGTTCCAGTTTTGGATGCAAAGACAAACTTTGCATCCAAACTTGGTTCTTGCAAAGACACTGTGTAGTGTCTACACAGTGTCTTTGCAAAGACACTGTGTAGACACAGTGTAGTGTCTACACTGCAAAGACACTGTGTAGTGTCTACACAGTGTCTTTGCAAGAACTGCATCTCTGAAGCATTTGAAATGACTCATATTTTGAAACACACACAAAAAGAGAATGAAACAAATTTAACAAATTGCTAATTTATTTTTTTTTCTGCAGGATATGAAAAAGAACAGAGGAAAAGATAACAGAAGCATCACAGAAGCTACAGTACAACAACAGGATGACCGAAATCTGTACACAAAGTCCAATATTATCACGTTCTGTCACGATGAATGAAGATTGCCTCGAGTCTCTGCGGTGTTCCTCCTCTGGAAGCATTTATTTAGAAGTAAAATTAAAAAAACCTCCCTCGGGTCTTGTGTTCTGGGATTTCTTTGGGAATTCTGGCTGAGCACCAAGGAACGACGGCCAAGCCAAGGTCCAGCGCTAATCATACACAGTAAACTCCTTGATAGAGAAAATGGAGATAGAACTAGTTGCATTTAAAATCTAAATGAAGATGTTGAGTGACAGCTAAAGGGGAAATGTTCCCCTGAAATATCCAGACATGATAGTGTTTAGTCCCCTGATACTCATTGCATCTTTAAATGGCAACAAATGTCACCAATGATCATTTTATAAACACAGTGTCACCTCAGATACTCTTTTTTTTATGTTTGTTTCCTCTCGCAAACAATAATGGTTCTCTTCCAGAAAGAGAAGGTCGTGAACCAAAAAGGCAACTACAAAAACATTTAAGGGACCAGCATCCACCTCTGCATAGAGGTGCGCCCCATCCTAAAGATCCGCCTTGTTTCCCGGTCGGAGTGTACGAGTGTGATTCCAGCGCCGCTTTAGAAGAATTTGACACCTTTTCCGTCATCCATAGAGATGATCTCCGCTTTTCCTTCCGTCTGTAAAGCCTGCAGGGAGCGCTGCAGCATCCAGTCCTCTAAACCGTGGAACTCTGCGTTTAAAAAAAACAACAACAATCAATTGACTGTATTATCGGAGCGCAACTGCTCTGTAACTATCATCATTGGACGCTTTATTTTATTTATTTATTCATCGTCTGTCCACGTTTGTCTAATTTTTTAAACTCAGCGATTCAATTTAACAGGAGAAACTAATATTCACTCAAAACCAATACAATAGACGAGGCTCAGTATTGACGGAGAGACATCACAGACCCCCTTGTGACGACTGTGATATAAAGTTTTGGTTCATGTTTAACAGCAGCTTTCCATGCGTTACCAGTTCCTAACTACGAGTTTATTTCTCCTCGAAGCTACCGAAATTGTATTTAGTTTAATTGCACATAATTCTCCAGATATTGTTCTGATCCCTCTTGGAGCCGTGAAATATGAGAAATTAGGACCCGTATCGTACCTTCACCGTCTGTGTCATCACCGTTGGAGAGCTCATAAAGTGTAAACACAGAGTTGTTCATGCCATTTTTGGACACCTGAGGAAATAGAGAAAATAAAAAAACTATTAATCCTTAAATTTGCTCTTTAAAAAAAAACAAGGAAAAAAAACAAGAATAGGCACATTTTAAATTTGGATACTTTTCTACTAAAAATACTTTCTCCTACGTGCCTCTGCATTTGAGTCAGAGCTATTTTGCATTTTCATATTTTCCAACTTGCGAGGGATTTTGTGGAAAATCTGATAAAAATCTTAATTATCTTCATTATTTTTTACTTCTTCATACAAAAGAACTTTGCAACTCAACTTTTAACAAAATGTGCTACAACAATAGCATTAAAAGTAGAGAGAAAAGAGAGAATACGATAAGACCAGCTGCAAAGAGACGTTTAAATAGGATACAAAAATTTAAAGACATTCCAGTAGAAATTGTGTTACTTTTTACTGAGACCTGTATTCCCAGATCCATTTCGCACAAGTTTTAACACCATTGCTAAGAGAACAGTTTTAAATGTAGTTTCACCACGTTATCAGTGTGAAATGTCTGATCATTCTGTTGGTTTCTGCTGATACAATTACACAAAATCTCAAAAAAAGAAAAATCGGTTCTCCTTTAATCACAATGGACACCGAGACATCAAGCATTTCATCATAGCTCAGCCAACTTAAAAGAGAGCGAACATCAACACTGATATTACTGGCGGCCACTACAAAAAAAAAAATACATCTGCTGTTTATGTCATCTAAAAACTCACAGGGTGTGACGTAGCACCTTTGTTGTTAGAAATATATACAATTGCATAACCCAGGGTGCCAAAATAATGATGTTGATTTATTAACACTGGGTTTGTTTATATGCACACCGCCCTCAGACACTACTGAGTTTAAAGGGAAAGTTTGACCCACACTGGTCAGCTCTTTTTGCTTCCTGGTTCGAGCACCTTTGGGAAAATGGAGCTGGTGGCATTGATGATGCATAAAGAAAAAATTCTAGAACTAAAGAAAAAAAAAAGCATTTGTGATGTGAACAAAAAAAATCTCAACATTCATAAACAGTTTCAAAACCTTGCTCACTTTAAAAGGTAGCATTTACCCTGTGCGATTCAATGGAAAACACATTATAAAGATGTAATAACCTGGTTCAATCTGAAGGAGGAAAAAAAAAAAACAGCCAGCAGAATGATGCTGCCACCACCATGTGCCACTGTGAGAAATGGTGCTCAAGGTCCAAGTTATGGTTTGATCAGACCATATTCTCCAACATACACAGTCCAGTCACATTAATGTGACCATCTGTCAAAAGCCAGAATAACCACCTTTCGCAGAGCAAACTGCTACGAGACGTGCAGGAAGAGAGTCACTTAGGTCCCTGAAGGTCTTCTCTGGGATGTTGAGCCATGCCGACTCTAATGCCGTGGCCAGCTGCGCTAGATTACGCGGTTGAGGATCCATGGCGCGAACAACTCGATCGAGATGGTCCCACAGATGCTCGATTGGGTTTAAGTCAGGTGAGTTTGCTGGCCAGGGGAGGACGGTAAACTCATCCTGGTGCTCTTCGAACCACGCACGTACACTGGCAGCTGTATGGCACCTCGCATTGTCCTGCTGGAAGATGCCATCATCCTGAGGAAAAACAATGCGCATGTAGGGGTGGACATGGTCCGCAAGGACAGATGCGTACTTGTATTGATCCATCGTGCCTTCCACAATAATCAGTGAACCCAGAGAATGCCAGGAAAACATTCCCCAGACCATAATGCTCCCGCCTCCAGCTTGGACCGTTCCTGCAATGGTTGCAGGGTGGTTCCTTTCAGAGGTTTCACGCCTTATACGCCAACGTCCATCTGTCCGATGGAGCATAAAACGCGATTCATCTGAAAACGCTACCTGTCGCCACTCAGTGGACGTCCAGCTGCTGTACTGGCGTGCAAATTCTAGCCTTCGTCGTCGATGAACACCAGTCAGCATAGGTGCACGAACCAGGCGTCCGCTTCGGAGGCCCAGACGCAGCAATGTTCGCTGAATAGTGGTTTGGGAGACACTTGTGGTAGCCCCTTGGTTCATTTTAGTGGTCAGTTGCTCAACGGTAGCCCGTCTATCTGCCCGAACGCATCTCCGCAACCGTCGTTTCGCCTCTGTCATCTATGGCCCGTGGTGCACCACATTTGCCACGTCGTTGATTTTGGACAGTCCCATTTTGCCATGCACGGTACACTTTTACCACGGCGGCACGCGAACAGTTCACAAACTCAGCCGTTTCGGAAATGCTTCCACCCTTGGCCCGAAAGCCAATGATCATGCCCTTTTGGACGTCGGATAAATCGCTTCGTTTCTGCATTACGCCAACGATTGAAATGTTTTCCGAAGCCCACACACACCCTTTATATACGCTCAACTGCACTGTGCTGCCACCTGCCTTCTGTGATTGGTTATTTAACTCTGAAGTGGAAAGTACGTGGTGGTCACATTAATGTGACTGGACTGTGTATCTAAGGAGATTGTGGCCAGACCTGGATTATGTTTTACAGTCCTAATCCTAAATCCAGACAAGTGGGAAATACACGAGTCGGACGCAAACAACAGCTGTCAAAATATTTGAAGAACATTCTATATTTACAAACCTATTTTAAAAAGTTAATCAATTGTCAGTTAATTAATATAATTGTACTGGTTTTAATACTTTATGACAGAAAATGCTGGTACATTAACTAAGGTGTGCACACATTAACTACAATCTTAATATATTGCCCAAGTTTAAAGAGAAAGTGACACACAATCCATTTAAGCTAGAAAATAATTGCTTTATCTATTTTTTTGTAGTACTAATACATTCTTGTTTCAATATGTGTGATGCCCAGTGATTTTTATAGCTGCCTAACTCGGAGTTTAAGGTCAGCTAGTGCATAACTGGGTGTGTTAGTTTATTTCAGATAAGCAGTTCCCTCCGCAGAGGTTAAACATCTCTAATATTTCAAGTTTTGCCACAGAAAGACAAACGGTGTGGATTCTGACTCTTAAAGAGGCAAGACACAGAGGAGACTCTCACGCTTTCTCCATGTCTTTGTTTGGTTTCACCGAGTTATGAATTTGCACAGATTCATCCTTATCGTGAAGATAACATGATGATTTACAATGGCAATAAGTGAACGACTATCAAACAAAACCACTCGGTTTCTGGAAATAACTGCTTCACTTTAGACTGGCAGTATTCAATGACAATGATGTTTGAAGTTCTCAAATAATGTTTTCAGCAGCACAATTTGAACTTTAAAGTAGGAGGCGTTGTCTAATTGGGGCTTTTGGAAAGACTTTGAATGAGGTCGGTATACAGAATGTAACTGTTCCATCGATCAGTTCCTTTAGTTCCCTTGTTCTGATGCCACAGTAAATGTTCTCCTCATGTCTTTAAACTTTGTTATTGAGAAGTGAGAATTTATTTTAGCGTTCTAGGTAGCTTTAATTAACAGTTTCTTAGGATTTCAGAAGATGTGCTTTTTCAATCACTTCCTGTCCGGTACTCGTCATCTTCAGACAAAATGTTTTTTTGCAGGCATAAAAAAGCTTTTAAATTCAAAAATGAACACCGCACACAATCTAATGAGAGATACATCAAGAGCATAATCTATTAGTGTATTATTAGTCCTGTCACAGAGTTTTTTTCTTTAAATTACTTTAGTCAAATAGAAATAATTATATATATCAGTATTTTACACATAACTAAGTGGTTCCTAAGAATTGTTGAAAACCTGGCAGGCGGCAAATAATCCGCAGGAAAAGAATCACTTAGATCCTGTTCCAAGTGTGAATTATTTTTAAATGGTCCGCATATTTTTTATATCAGAAATTAAACAACTTTCTAGGCTGATCATGCAGCAGATAACAAAGAAGACTGGAAAAACACAGAATATTTCCATACTCATTCAGAGCTTGAAAATAATTAGTTATAAATTTATATATATATATATATATATATATATATATATATATATATATATATATAATTTCCACCAGATATAGGTTAGATTATGTGTTTTTTTTTTATATTTTTCATCACTGAATATTCTTAAGTAATCTTATCTCCTGTTTTTCCTGCTTCTTCAAGCAGGGCTCATATAAATCTTTAACTACAAACTATAAAATGTCATTTTATGTCACTCTGATTTTTGAGCACAAATTATGACTAACCCCTGCTTGGAGAGTTTCTGTGTTGTATCTGCAGGTCTTTTACTAAAATAAAATATTGCTTTTGTAGCATTTAAGCTAAACAGATTGTTTGTCTTTTAAAGTCTATAATGCCTGGGCTTGTCAACTGGGGAATTAAATATCATAGTTTAACTAGATTCTTTAAAGATTAGCCTAAAAAATGTGTTACCTTAATCAAAGCACATTTAGACTCATTTTAAGAACTCCGAGTCCAAGTTAGCCTGAATTTTAAACTGTTTAGACACAAAACAGATAGTAAAGTTTCCTTTTGTAAATTTTTTTAATGAGTGCCCATTCTGTCAATAACTCAAAAACTAAAATAGCGGGAGTAAACATAATAAAAATAAAAAATCAAAGAGATAGCATATCAATTTCATATAAATCATGATGTTGACTTTCTTCAGGATTATTAGACTTTGTCCCTTCATAGATGGAGAAAAAGTAATGCCTTGCTGGAAAAATGACAAATGTTCCATTTCCAGACATTGTAATGCCGCAAAGAAAATCTGTGGGATGAATGAGTTTGATATACAATTCATCTGCAATTCTCTTTTCTTGGCACGAGCAGCAAAGCGTTAGACTGCTGGACTAAAAATTTAGTTTAAAAAAGTATCCAAACTCCAAATAATTCAGTTTGGAAATAATTCAATTGCACGTCTTTTGAACATTATGGAGGGAATAAGATAACAGCAGAACAACTGGCTAAATCAAATATGTCAATTTTTCCATAATCTATGGTTTCCATAATCTAATAATGTTGTTAAGATCAGTCCGGTTTCCATGACACAATGAACATGTGATTGGAGAAACATTCTTCTCTTGGTGCTATAAATAACAGGTTCTCTCACTTTATCAGCCCCACAGACAAGACAACAGAGGACAGCTTGTAACTCACCCACTGGTATATTAGCTTCCCCCATTCCTCTGGTCGTCTCCACATGACTAAACACCGCGACTTATTTTTGTCCAACCATTCCAGGTTGCCTGAAGAAGTCGCAGACAACAGGCGTGTTTAACGCTGCTGGAACATCAACGCGGCAAGAACGCGAAGGCAGAAGACGGTTTACCTTTTTTCCTCAACTCTTCAAACACAACTTGAATTGCTTCCACTGAGAGTTTTCCTGGGCTCGGATTAAGGATGAACCAACCCAACATTCAGAAAGGCAGATGTAAATCAAAGGTTATAAACCTCAAAAGAGGAAAAAAACAAACAAAAAAGACATTTCATCTGATAGGCTTAAGTTGCAACATAAACATAAAAAACAGAACTGCTCTAAATTTGAATTAACAGCAAGATTGAAATGTATTCATGGACATGTTTGAGGCAGTTTTCTTCTTTTTTTTCCCTCTGTGAGTTTAAGAAAATTGTTAATCAAGTCAAACTGTTATACTTAGAAAGAAATGACAGGTTTCACTTGTCATAGCCATTCTACGTTGCAAAAAGAGATATAAAAAAACCAAAAAAAACATTACCAGCAAAAATTATATAAATATTCCAACTCCAAAGAGTAAATTTAAACTTCTTATATTAAAGGCCGTGTAAGTGTGCTTTCAGGATACTCTCTATCTTCTTGTTGTTGAACATGAGACTTTCCTGCGCTTCCATGACATCCACAGTGTAGAGCTTGTGATGCCGGCAGTAGGACAGAACCAGGGAACACCAGGCTGCCAACTGTTTCTGTCTCGTGTCAACATTGGGCTGAAGTCTGTCCGAAAATACAAAGCAAACAAACCGAGAAATGTAAGGCCCACTCATAACTCAGCAGCCGTCAACGTGCTTCAGCTTATTTTAGAAAACATGGAGGTTCAAGTATTAGGATGAATCTTGCAAATCTGGTTACGGCAAAGAAACTTTGAACGAGTAGAAATGTTGGACAGCACATGTTCACATATAGCCGTGCTATAGTTAGGACATGTCTAAAACCGCAAACGCCGTTGCCTAATCAGATCATCCAAAAAGAAGAAATAAGCTGCAGTTTTTTTTTTATAAATAGAAGGAGCAGTTTATAATCCAGGAGAAGATTGATGGATTATTAGGTTACCTCCATATGCATCAACGACTTTGTTTATCTGATCAGATTCATAAACAACCTGTGAAAAAGCAACGAGCCCCTCTGACATTTTGTGATCTTTGTTACACTTAAATGTTTTAGCACATTCATTCTCAAACAATTATTAAGAGAAAATAGCAATCCAAACTAGCTTGAAACATTAGGCCAAAGACAACTCATTTTGTTATATCGTTTTCTTACTAGTCATTGATTTGTGATGTTTAAAAAACCCTCTTTCCTCTCCAGTTAATAACTAGCAGGAGGTCATAAATCTGACCTTATTCTGATAGATAAACGACGGGGGGGAGGGGAGGAAGCCAAACACTGCGAATCTGAGATGTCACTAGTGTCAGTGAGTCAACATCAGCGGAAACACATCCCATAAAACATATTTCCCCTCAACACAAACCTACAATAAATCACAATTTACATGTGATCAGGTATTTGCTCAGAATTACATGTAAATCCGTCATTAAACCAAGCCATACGTAGCTATTTTATTAACTTTAGAAAACCTGAGTGTAAATTCACTTCCTTAGCAATCTTAGCCGAAATTAGCTTGCTAACGTAGTGCTAGGTTGAAAAAAAATCAACGCTTCTTCAAGCAGCTGCAGAGACAAAACAACAGTTAACAGGCAGGTTTTAACGCTCTTTTTATGCGGTAGTTGTTAAAAAAAAACACACGACTCACGTAAAAAACGGAGGGAAATTGTACTGCCAGGGCCACTCAAAACTCATCGCAGTTGATGCGGTGTTCACAGCTGGCAGCGTCCGGAAGAACGTCCGACCACACAAATAGTTCCGGCTGAGCACACAGAGCAGAGAGGACTAACAGACTGAACACATTATTAAAGTGTCTATCAGAATTTATTGGAATTTTTTTAAAGCGTTGTAATCAGTATTTCGTCAGGCTGTAAGAAGCTCTGAATTGGTTTCTTCTTCACATTTTTTTAGATCAGTTTTTGTTGCTGCGCTACTCAGAAAAAGTTGAAGGAGGGGAGATTCCTTTGTCAAGCTGTATTTTTTTAGTATATTACATGGATATAAAGTGAAAACGAAGAGGTACAGTCATAATAAAGCAGATAATCTGACAAATTACCCAGCCAGTATATGTCGATCAACATAAAGAGCAGCAGAAAGTGCATATTCCCCAGTAGAATGAGCACATTCACCTGAAAACTACTACATTTAGTCGGTTTATTCTGCATACGGCTAACAATAAAAAAAGTTATAGTTATAATAATAGATACACCAGGTTATTTTTGTAGCAGTAGAAATAATTGTTGATTTTGTTCATATTTTATTTGAATTTCTGTATAGACTTTGAAACTACATCTAGTCAGTTATGGTAATTTCATACCCGTGAGAAAGTAAAACAAATTTTAAAGCCTTCTTTTAATGCTAGTGAATAAAGCTGCAAAATTGTCTGTAAATGTGCTAATTTGTTTCACAACTTTTTATGTGTGAAGTTCAAAGCCTAACATCTGTTGTTTCAAACTGGAAAAACTCCACAGAGGAAGCATGGAGTATTATCAAGAAGAAGATGAGAAACACTAGGCCCAACGATTCAGACGAGCTGAGGGCAACTGGTAACGCACAGGACTTATTGAACACCTCAGTTACCACATTTATTAACAAATAAATGCTTGAAATGTATGTTGCAAATAAATTATATGAGTTTCCCTCTTAAAAAGAATGTTAAAAGTCTTGATAGACTGATGAAGATAGCTGGTTGTGTTTTGGGGACGACGGTGGAACCTCTGGAGATGACGATGCGAAAAAGGATTTATCATAAAACCCAAGGAAATTATGAACAAAACCTGACCGTCCTCATCATGAGACTGTCTAAGAAAAACAGTCTTCCGTTACACTTCAAGTTCACTGTAATACAGACTCCAACATGAGATCTTTTCTGCCAACAGCCATCAATATCTGCAAAAACTCTGAAGAATTTGCATTACATTTATTTTCTCTGTGGAATCAATAAAGTATTTTTGAATTTGGATTTTGAATTGAGTTACAGACATACACTGATTTTTCTATGTTCAACTTTTTCTTAAACCAGTCATCGTTTAAAGCTAAAACTTTCTTGTCATTAATTTTTGAACTGGAGTTTGTATGCAAATTCAACAAGTAATTGAACTTTAGTCCAGTTGGTACTTATGGACAAAGCATCAAACCTGTGATGGACATAGCTGGGTGTCCCCCAAATAACATGAGTGTGATCTATATGACACATTTTGATGCAAAAAAAAAAAGAAACCTCTGTATTTTTTTCAAAAGTTAATTTATTATAGAAAGAACTTGTGCTTTTTCCACCAACTTACAACTTACAGCATAAATATGCCATTTATTACTATTTACAGGACATACAGTTATGCTAATTTCCACTTTTCTATTTTACTGTTAGATTTAGTTTGCTTCAAACTCTCAATAAATCATTATTTCATCTTCATGGCATTATTTTCCAATCTCTTTAAGAACAGGATAATTGAAAAATACTCTTACTGTCTTTTAAAATCTACATCCATTTCATTTTCTACTTCAGACCAACATGTTGGCACATGGTGGCATTACTTCAGTTGTCTATATTACAATAAATTCAAGGGCAAAGCGGTGAGAAAAAAGGAAAATATTAGGATGCAATCTCGGTTATTGACTTACTGACTTACTGTAGCATAAAATTCAAAACAAACGCTAAAAAAAAGATGTAAAATGTTTTAAAATAAAGATGAGAGCTAATTTAAGACAGCATTAATGCTTTCTAGGTGGATCCTGCTTCTTTTTGACACTTTGACTTCAACTAAAAACAAAACAAAAAAAGCAAGAGTCAAAATAAGAGAAAGTGGCTTGTGAGGTTTAAACAGTTTAGAGTCTCAAAGAGAGAAAGCAGTTTGATACAGAGCTTCTTTCACTGAAGAAAAGTCAAACCTGTGCGGCTCAGACACATTCCTAAAAATACTGGTGCAGACAGTTTGACAGTGCAAGCGTCCTCCGGTTAAAAAACCCCCAAACAAACAAACAAACAAAAAAACAACATACAGAGCAACGGCAGCTGAAAATCCCTCATCTTGGCAAGTTACGGTAATTTGCAACGGCACATTTAACTTATTCCAGAAAACAACTTCAATTTTACATGTAGCATTCAAGCTGCTGATGTACATGCAAAGGGAAACCATAAAAAAAACGAAAAAACAAGAAAAAGAAAAGTCAAGCACTTTATGCACTTTTGTCCGGGTGCACAAGTGACTGTGTTTAGCTAGAGTAGAAGAGACGGTTGTATTCATTCAGGATGAACTCCACGATCTGGTTCTGGAAGACCATGTGCATGGTGATGTTCGCCGTCTCCGTCTCCGGCCGGAGAAGCGTTGGGCCGAACACGATGGCAACATTCTGTACGGTCATGCGATTGTCCTCTCCAAATTCAATTACCCTGTCGTTCAAAGACAGAGAGAAAGAGAAAGAGACAGAGAGAGAGAGAGAGAGAGAAAAGAAACAGTGAGTCTGGGTAAACTGGAATTTACCCAAAACAATCTTTTTTTATTTTTAGCAGAAAAATTAAGTTGTTTTTCATTTTTTACATTTCAATTCATTAGACTGTCAGATTCCCACTGTGTTCTTAGATCTTTTTGATGTTTGACATCAGATATTTAAAAAACTTTTATGATTTACCCTCCACTTCACAACTTTGCATTCATTTGTGTTGGTCTATGACATGAAAAATGTTTTTGGTGAAACATTGAAGTCATATTAAAACTTTTACAGGGCACTGTAAAGTGCTATTATTTTCAAAGCAATGCAATAGAAAAATCAATCAGAGCAGAAAAAAAAATGACTCAAACCTTTGTAAATGCCCAAAAAGCAGCTTCATAGTGTCATGGTTTACAGGAGGAAGTGATTTGACCAGTTCATAAATGTGAGAAAGTTTTGTGTTGTAATCAGAAATTCCTAGAAAAATGAAAGAAAAATCAGTAAGTACAGCATCGATACGGAGCAATCATTGAAAACAAAATGACAAGATTCAAATAAAAACCAAAGGTTCCATGAAACGGCAGATCAAAGAAGTGGGAAAAATGTACTTACTTATAGCTGTGACAAAATCATTAAAGTGGCTGAATGGGAAAAGAGGTTCAGGAAGCTCTCGGAAAAATAATTTCAATGCTCCGGTGATGACGTGAACGTCTTCCCACTGACCGTCCTCCAGGTCCAGCTCCTCTGTTGTAGGACAACGTGTGCACAAAGCATTAAAACCCAGCAGGGGGCGCTGCTGTTTAAAGTTAAAACCAACCATCAATGGACCTCACCGTGATCAGCCTTGAAGCGAAGCTTCTGTATGACTGCAAGGTTCCCACTGACTCTGTATAGCCCATCGATGTCTAAACCTGAAAATTACCAGCAGCTCTTGATTAACTACTTTAATAAAGAAGGAAAAAAAAAAAGGATTGAAATATTTGCCTTATTTAACTAACCTCTCCTCTCCACCGCATTAATACACTTCTCCACAAAACTTGGAACTGTGGTCCTCTCTTGGGCACAGAGTGTGTGCAGATGACAACCAAACACGTTTTCTGCACAAAACAAGATCATTGTTTTTGACGGCATGAAAAACAAAGATATTAACAAGCTTCCTATTACAAACATCGAGACAAAAAAAGCAAAAAGTGTAAGAATGAGTGAGATTTATGCAACAAGCTTTTACAATTACTGTTTTTTTTTTTTAATTATTTTAACAAAAGTACAGGAGTTTTTATTCTATTTTGCTCTGTTGTAGTTACGTCATCCATTTAAGCTCTTAATTTAGCCTTTTTTTTAAATATAAAAACCAAAAGAGAGAGTAAAATGTGTCTAACACAATAAAGGGATGAATATCTCAGCCATCCATAAAATCATTGGTTAGAAATCCTGGCCAAACTGACCTCTGATGTAGCCTTTTTCTTTGACTGACTGCAGCGTTGGGCGCTTCATGAGGAACTTCATCAGCTTGGTCCGAACCTTCTTCGGGTCCGTTTCCCCTGCATTGCTGGGCGATTGAGATATGCTTGGCCTTGGAGCTAAAAAAAAAAAAGATACACAAAGTGTGACTCCATATTTCGTGGTCACAGGGGAAGGCAGAGATCAAGAAACTACTCTTTTAGCTTCATCACAAACAGGATCGAAGATATAAAGCCTCCCTGGAAGGTCCAGAACACACTGGAATCAAGCTCAACTGTGTGCTCAGAATGTGAAACCAGTTCCTGTCTTTGCATGTGTAGGTTTAGCAATGTAGCCATCAAAATCATTCACAGTACTACTTACTAATGTAGTACTTTTAGTCTTCTTCAGATCCGCAAAACACAAATAGACCCGACAACCAGACACACAAACAACAGTACTGAGCCTCTTCAACACCCTAAATAAACGTTCCCAGTTAGGATAAATTATTTAGAACTTCACTGAGATAAAAAATAAATAAATAAATAAAGTCCTTTTCCACATAATCCCAAACTCCTCCCACAGATGATTTTTAGTTTCTACAACCATATAGAACGTTGTCCTTCTGGGCATCTTGTACCAAGATGCCGTTTGTTGCCAAAGGCAAGAAAGCTCAGTTGATTGAAAACATTTCACCAAAATTACGTTAACCTACGTCTTCGCTTGTCTACGGCGGCGCTGGGTTTCTCGTCTTTGTCTACGTTGCCAATTTTTTCATACAGGTCCCCGTCCTCTTCCTCAGAATGATGCTCCTGGTAGTCCTGAGGAATAGAGATCAATGTAGTGTTGAGACATGAACATGGATTAATTTAGTTTCAATCTGAGCAAAGTGTATTTAGGACTATTTTTTCTTTTTCTTTTTTGGCAACAATAAACATTCCCAGCAATTGCGTATGTAGTTTGCATTCTAACCACAAGATGTCCTTTTACCATCTTTAGATCTGTTTGTAGATCTAAAGCAAATACTGAAATCAAAGATTGCAATTTTTTTTAAATTGGCAAATTTCTTTTTCTAGTAAAGCAATTGACAAAATCTGAATCCAGTGACAGTTTGACCCTTTTATTAAAATTTACTTGTGTAGTTAAACGTTGCTTGACCAAAGTAAGTTAAATAAAAGGATCTAATTAGCTTGGTGCTAAGTTTCTTAACTTTCTAATTGTGTTGTCACAACCAGCAAAAAACAACAAAAAAACCCCAACAAAACAAGTCATTGACAGAACCAAACAGCATGGAATCTTACAATGTAACTAAATTGTATAATTTAGAACATACTTAAGACTTTTTAAAACTTTGACATGGAGGTTTTAGTCACTTATTTCAATCGTAGTTTTCAAGTCAAATTTCTTCATATAAGACCTAAGAATGAATGGTCACATCAAGAAGTTTTTAACTCTACACAAACAGAGATTTTAAGCCAATAAGCAGCAAAGCACTTCTGCAGGTTTGCAGGGGCGGCTCAGCGTAGCAACACCTGAATTCCTCAGTCAGAGCCTCCAATGGCCATATTTAAGATTTAAAGAAAAGATCTTTCAATTCAGAGCAAATTTGACATTTTCTGACCAGAGACATGAAATGTAAAACAGAATCTAAGATGTTCAGTGAGATTAGCTGATGACAGAATGGATCTTTTTAACCTTAAGCCAAACCCATAACATATTGTTCCTCCCATTTCCTGGTTTTATGAAAAGTTCACCATTTTAAATATAAACACAAACATAAAATCAGCCTCTGTGTCCTGGAAAGAACAAGCAATCCTAATTTGCAAATTCAAAACATTTACATAAGAGATGGCTTTTTTTCCCCCTTTTTTCATTGAACTTCTTCCTGTTGATGGTTCTGAACTTACGAGCTGTTGAATGGTGTCCTTTAAAATTTTGTGCCAGTCATGGATGATGCTTTCCGTATCGTACTGGATAAGAAACTCCACACCATTTTTCCCTTTGAGCTGAAGGAGGGGAGATAACATACATCAAGGAGGATTTAATCAAAGTTTCTATTTAATGATTCACATTAAGTTTTTTTTCCATGTACATAATTATATTTTAACTGACCATCTTCTGTTTTCTCAAAGTAAAAGTCATCCACTCAGCAGAACACTTAACATTGCTTTCAGTGTCAACAAACAGACACACCTCTAAAACATTCTTTTTACTGGATTTGTCCTTTGTGGCCCAGCCAATCGTTGCGCCCTTCAGCTCCACCGTAAACTCTGGAACAATCTGATTGGTCTTGTTCTGCTCGTTGGAAAAACAAGAGGAAAAAAAATAAAATTCAGCTGATTACCAAACTGACTGCGCCACATTCCAGGAGGTGAGCTGAAGTTGAACAAAAGACGTGACTGTCACTGCCGGCTCGTGAACCGAAGGCTCGTCTTCGCCGGCGATTCTGACAGAAGTGACAGAACAGCCGAGGCAGCGCTGAGGCTTAGGTTTTTATTTGGGGATGAAGAGGCAGCGCAGGTGAATCACAAGAGTAAAGTCTACTGGTGAGCCTGAACGCAAGAGAAACGGGAGGTGGACTAATGATATGAGAAGGAGATAAAAAATTATTCAAGAAAGACTAAAACCAGTTTAAGAAGCAGAATAGCAAAGAACAATAAGGAGGAATAAACTAAGAAACGAAATATAAAGGGATATACATTATATGGCAAGACCTTACGAGCAATAATTAATACAAGGGGTTGAATAGATCACAGCAAGACCTGAACAGAACTAAAACCACATTAGATAACAACAGGGGAAAAATTATATACATTTTAAGGAAGGAGAAAACAAAAATAAACTTTGACCTAATTACTGAAAATAAATATATTTTTCTGGCTGTAATAGTAATAAGCTTATTGAACTCTTAAGTCTAAGGGTGACTTGTCACTTCTTTGTGCTTTTTAGGAGTTTTTCTTTGTTTATCTGCTTTTCAAAGTTATTTTTTCAAGTCCATGTTAAGGCCATGAGGCTTGACATTATTAAAAGTGGCTCCAAGTACAATACAACTGCTAATCTGTAGATTGAGAAGCAAATAGAAATATTACATACATTCCTGTCCCATGTGTGACATTAACAGAGAAGTGCCAGAACTCTTTTTTATTTTTCTACATAAAGCACCGACTTTAATAAACTGAGGACCCTACCACAGCGCCTGGGGAGGGTTTGGGGTCTTTGTGGAACGTCAGGACTCCTCCATGGAGTACTGTCCATGTTGGAACCCAGTTTTTCCTGGGGGAAAAAAAAAGATAAGACATACATACAGATTAGGTGCATCTCAAAAACTGATAACATTACTGAAAATGATTTTAGTAATTAACTTTTTAAAAGCAAAAATATTATACAGATGTATTACAACCAGCGAGATATTTCAAGACTTAATTTCTGGTCATTTTGATCATCCTAGCTTACAACTAATGAAATCCAACACTTGGAAAATATGACATAACTGCAATAAAAAAAAAAAACAGATTTCTACAAAGACATCATCTTTGCAATCACAGAGTTGACTGCTGACTTAACAAGGAGAAAGTCAGTGACACTTTCCATAAGGAGTATGAGTCACAAAACGCCATTGGTAATGGAGCTGGAGTTTGACGCAGTTCCGTATCCAAGAATGTTAATGGAAAAAATTGTGTTGCGCGCAGATAACAGGAAAAACTGAAGTCTTACGAGAATTTCGAAACAAAGCCTGTTCAAGAGTTTTGAGGGAGATTCAGAAGGCGCGGACTGCAGCTGGCGTCAGAGCTTCAAAAGCCACCACACATACCTATCAAAGACACGAACTGCAACTGTTGCACTTTTTATGTTAAGTCTCTCTTGAACCAGAAACAACGTCAGAATGTCTTACCCTCGGCTCAAAAGGAAATAAAATAATTAAAAAATTTGGACTGCTGCTAAGTCTCCAAATCCTATTTTCAGATGAAAGCGAGGTTTGCATTTCATTTGGAAATCAAGGTTCCAGAATCAGTAAAAAGAGCGCAGAGGCATAGAATCAAGCTGTTTGAGGGGTAGTGTTAAGTTTTCACACTGATTTGACAACTAATCCCATCTGCTGGTGTCGGCCCACTGTGTGTTTAATCTACTCCCCAAGTCGGTGCTGCTGAAATTTTACCGCACTTAATGCTTCCCCCTTCTGCTTGCAAACTTTCACTGCCAAACGTACCACAGGACGCTTTAATGACCCTGGTATCACTGTGCTGGATTGGCGACAATCTGGGTTGACTCCACATGTAACCTTTGGAGCGTCGTCAGGAGAAAACGCGTGATGCCAGAATCAACTAAGGAGATGAGCTGAAGTTCTCATCAATCAGCCAACATTCTCCGAAAGAATGCCTAGATTAGAGCAATCAGTAAGCAAT
Organism: Poecilia picta; assembly: GCA_033032245.1. NCBI lineage: Eukaryota > Metazoa > Chordata > Actinopteri > Cyprinodontiformes > Poeciliidae > Poecilia > Poecilia picta. The sequence goes on along the minus strand of CM065371.1, from coordinate 12,163,354 downwards.
GATTTCCAGTAGGGGGCAGATTGATCAGCTGAAGCCAGTGTTGAGCAATCATTGCATCAGGCACAAACTCCACCTGGTTTTTAAATTGCTTTTAAAACAGTTTTCGCCCAACTTTAACACAGGACAAGCAGCATAGTACCAAAGCAGTAATTCACAGCAAAGGAGTCGTGACCAAGTATTAAATGCATATCCTTTAGAGTAGGTAAATGTACTTTTCAGGAGGCCTGGAAGTCTAGGTTAAAAGTCTAGGTTTTCATGAAATGTAAGCCATAATAATTAATTTAACAGAAACACGTGCTACTTTACTTTTTGAATAATGGCTGCGTTTTTAATGATATTTTATAATTTATAAAGATGAACTTGTGTAAGAATTAAAATATACATAAACTATGAAACAACGCACGTTTAAAGAAATGAACAATGTGGCTTACCTTACTTTCTTTCCGTTCTCACTGATTTTTGTTTTGTTGAGAATTCCCGCTTTCTCCAGATTCTGCACCTGGAATTATATCAGAAAAGCCGATATTTCATTGTTTTGAAGATTTGGTTTGTACACGTTGAACGTTTTTGCAAAAATGAGATGAAGGAGACGATGTTCTACAGGGAAACAAAACTAAAAATGAAATGTGAAAAAGGACTCTTTGAGTGCTCTTGTGTTGGTTCTACAGTGCAGTGTCATCTGCAAAGGACAAAAAAAAAATCTGCACCCTGACCACAAAAATCTGCGTCTGAAATTTGCAAATAGACACCGAGAAAAGGTCGAGACGTTTTGTTCATGCAGACTGATTACCTGACAATGAGGACCTTTTTAGAAGAAGAAAATTACAATGACTGCTACATTGTGAAACAAATGTTACGCAGTCAATAGAAACTAAAAGACTGCCTAACCTGAGATTCACTGACCAATATTAAAGAGCACAGGCTGAAAGTGAAACTTAAAGCGGAGCTCTGCAAGCCGCTTAGATGTCTCTCAACACGTAGGAAGAAATGAGGATTTTTGAATTAGAGTTTTTCAGTCTTTTAACCGAAAAAGTCCAATTCTTAGTGAATTAATAGCTCGGTCACAAGTTAGGTTGTTGCCGTGGAAGTTCGACGCACAACAGGAGGAAATAAAAGTCAGGCAGCAGAGAGGACATGTTAAGACATCCCATGAAGACAAGTTAAGACATTATTAATCCACAGTTAATATAAGACTTTCAAACGGTTGATGCTTAGAGGGCATAAACAAGGCCATATTCTGTCATCCATGCAGGATGAAGAAACATCCGCTTCGGATTACTTACAAAGTACTTTGAAAAAATTGGATTCGTTCTAGAAATCACAAAGATGCGAAAGATCTTAAACTCCAACAGATAATCAACTAATCTTCTCTTTTCTTTAGTCATTTTTTATAATATTTTACTCGGCTAAATTCACATCAGCGTCTAAATGCAAACATATTGAAATTTTGCTTTCAGTAAACAGATAATACTGCATTCCTGGGTTGATAATATGGCAACAACCTTCACTTTATTAATATATTTATCTGCAGTGGTGATGATGCACATGAGAGATGCTTTTTATATCGCTGCAGAGAATAGATGGTTTGCTAATGAGAGGCAGGGTGATTTGAATGTATAAAGTTTTTATGGAAATTATAAAAAAGAAAAAAGCTTATCAAGTTATTAATAGCCACACCTTCTGCCCATCATAGATAGACGCTGCTATCTATGGCTAAAGCTCAGGTGAGCGCTTAAACTAATAACCCACATTATAGCGGAGCCACTTTGAGGTCAAATAATAAGGATTTCTCCAGGGTCTAAACCCAACAGCCTTAAAGAAGAGACACAAAACACCATTCAGATGTAAGGTTAGATCAGAGGGTTAATGGTTCACTTTACCGATGTCACAAAACTAAAATGGAAGAGCAAAAAAGTCCACTTACATTATGCTCTGGAGAGTTTCCCGCACTGGAGCCGTCGCTGCTGTGGTCTGACGGGTTCCTCAGATGACTCTGGGTGAACCGCTAAAATCAGAGCATGAATGAAAATCTTGGTGTCAAATATGTGAATGTAAGACAAAACAGAACAGAAGAATAAGCAGGAAAAAGAACTGAAGCTTGTCGTAGATTTCAGTGGGTGCAACTTCCTCCTACACGTCTGTAATTTACCAGAATTAGTCAAACTGAGCTCATTTTGGTAGAATGATTATTATTAACTCAAGAGTTAAAATAATGACTCAAGTGATTAAAATTAGCTGTTTGTCAGTGTGCTGTAATACCTTTTTCAATTGTTTCAGAGTGAGACATAAAAAAAGAAACAAGTAAAATATTTTTTCCTGTAATTAACTGTGTTTTTCTGCTGCCATTTTAATTTGATAATAATCAGACCTGAAAACATTCAGCGAGTTTCAGACAAACGCAGATTCGGGCACGCTCGTGTACTGAACTTGGCCGAACACAGGAAACGTTCACATAGACAGAGTTTCTCATCTCCAGTTCTTATGCTAAGCCACAATGTTTTCTTTCTTCTTTCTTTTAAGGCAAACCTGCAAAAATCTGTTTCATCTTTCTGATCTTAAGTGATTGATTTTCTATAACTAGACTTCATTTAATGTTGAAATTTGTGGCCCGTGAGTAGCTTCCCTATGTCATCCCCACATGACAAGAATTTATGAATTCAATATTTTCTGATTAAGCAATCTCTGCTGCGCCCATTGGGAAAAAAAAGGTTGAACCTTTGGACACTGAGGTTTGTAGTAAGGAAAAGCAAAAGCCCGTATTTGTACACAGGAGTCTCACTGGCGCTTGTGCAAATGTTGCCTCTCCCTCAATCAGAGAGCAATGCCGTCGATTTGCCTTGCTAAATAAGGGTTAAACCTTTTCAGTGTTGGCGGATAAACACAGACTTACCCACACTACTTGCCAACTGCATAACTTTATATTTAGCTGTTGGACACACCCTGGATGTGTCACACAACCTGTGTGTACACGCACATGTCTGTGATGGTGTTAGTGTGTACATGCATGTACCCCATCTTCCTGGCCAGTGCAGAATTGAGCAGGCACCCTCGAGTCTCTCCAGTTTTTGATGACATGCACATTTTCGTTCTCATCGCCGTTCGGGACATTGGAGTGAGACGGAGCTGCAGGGGCCTTCAAGGACAAAAAAATCATAAAAAAAAAGAAATTTCACACCATAAAAATGACAGAGATTCTACGTTCTTAACTTAATTTGTCAGAAAAGTATGCAAAGTAGAGAAGGGTCTTCACCTCAGGTAGATTCCACTCGGACTTGGTGCCATCTCTTAGGTAGTAATAGGTTTGGCCCTGATCATCCACAGACTTGATCCACTGTTAGACAACAAAAATATTTTTATTTGGCATATTTTTCTGTAACTTATTAAGTAACACAGTAAAAAAGAGAAGAATTTACAGAATAGCATATTTTCTAAAAAAAAAGACATGTTCCCATTTGAATCCCATGTTTAGTGATATATGGTGACAAAACAATGTCAGTTCTCGTAACTCAAAAAAGTCATGTGCTCATTGATGTAGACTGTTTTCACATATTTCCACTGATCACCTCTTTTTAATACAGAGTTAATACAGAGTAATAACTAAACTTCTTTTTCCAATGCAGTTTTTCCCAACCAGAGCTGCTGCTTCACGGCTTAAATCCCAAAACAAAATATATTTAGGGTTTCATAAAAGACATCAGGAGTGTAACGAAAAACAGGTGCCGTTTATTAAACCAGGATGTGATTTTAAATGGCATATATCATATTTTAGAAGTCATAACTGATTCTCAAAAGATCAAACATGAATAACTGATATTTCTCAAAGCTGATGTGATTTTCAAAACATGCTTTTCTGACAGAATCATTTCTTTTGATGTCACAGCCACTAAACAGGAAGGCCCTATCATGCATGTACGACAATGTTGAGCCTATATACACAGTCCAGTCACATTAATGTGACCATCTGTCAAAAGCCAGAATAACCACCTTTCGCAGAGCGAACTGCTACGAGACGTGCAGGAAGAGAGTCACTTAGGTCCCTGAAGGTCTTCTCTGGGATGTTGAGCCATGCCGACTCTAATGCCGTGGCCAGCTGCGCTAGATTACGCGGTTGAGGATCCATGGCGCGAACAACTCGATCGAGATGGTCCCACAGATGCTCGATTGGGTTTAAGTCAGGTGAGTTTGCTGGCCAGGGGAGGACGGTAAACTCATCCTGGTGCTCTTCGAACCACGCACGTACACTGGCAGCTGTATGGCACCTCGCATTGTCCTGCTGGAAGATGCCATCATCCTGAGGAAAAACAATGCGCATGTAGGGGTGGACATGGTCCGCAAGGACAGATGCGTACTTGTATTGATCCATCGTGCCTTCCACAATAATCAGTGAACCCAGAGAATGCCAGGAAAACATTCCCCAGACCATAATGCTCCCGCCTCCAGCTTGGACCGTTCCTGCAATGGTTGCAGGGTGGTTCCTTTCAGAGGTTTCACGCCTTATACGCCAACGTCCATCTGTCCGATGGAGCATAAAACGCGATTCATCTGAAAACGCTACCTGTCACCACTCAGTGGACGTCCAGCTGCTGTACTGGCGTGCAAATTCTAGCCTTCGTCGTCGATGAACACCAGTCAGCATAGGTGCACGAACCAGGCGTCTGCTTCGGAGGCCCAGACGCAGCAATGTTCGCTGAATAGTGGTTTGGGAGACACTTGTGGTAGCCCCTTGGTTCATTTTAGTGGTCAGTTGCTCAACGGTAGCCCGTCTATCTGCCCGAACGCATCTCCGCAACCGTCGTTCGCCTCTGTCATCTATGGCCCGTGGTGCACCACATTTGCCACGTCGTTGATTTTGGACAGTCCCATTTTGCCATGCACGGTACACTTTTACCACGGCGGCACGCGAACAGTTCACAAACTCAGCCGTTTCGGAAATGCTTCCACCCTTGGCCCGAAAGCCAATGATCATGCCCTTTTGGACGTCGGATAAATCGCTTCGTTTCTGCATTACGCCAACGATTGAAATGTTTTCCGAAGCCCACACAACACCCTTTATATACGCTCAACTGCACTGTGCTGCCACCTGCCTTCTGTGATTGGTTATTTAACTCTGAAGTGGAAAGTACGTGGTGGTCACATTAATGTGACTGGACTGTGTATTTATCATCACAGAATGGATTGTTGTGAAGATATGAAGAAAAGGAAATTCTCCTCATCCATCAAAAATAGCCTTTTTTTCTTCCAGGATTGTACAACAAATCGGGTCTTGAATTTAGGTGAGAGTGCAAGCTGAGGTTGGGGGAGGGGGCTGAACACAGGCGAGAACACAGTTTGAGTCAGGGTTATCGGTCATAGTTCAAGCAGAGTCAGCATTTATGGTGAGAATAATGTGTGCCAGGGAAGAAACGTCTTTTATCGCCTGATAATTACCCGTCACGTTGCTTGTTCCTCAGTGTCTGAGCCAATTAATAGAGAAAACTTTTGGCTGTGGCGCCCGTCTGAGTATTCTAACTGGTCTAGTACTGGCTTAGACTTTAAGGCAAAATGATGAGTTTTTCTGAGAAATCAGACTGCGAAGATTTTTACCTTTTCAGTGGCATAACAGATGGTCTCCTCACGATAAAACTGAGAAAACTATGTAGGTATGTAAGGCACAGATTATGCAGAGAAAAGGTGAGACTAACAAAGCATTCTGGCCGCACAGCTGTTTGAAAAAATAAAAATCCATTTTGTTGTGGTTTTTCAGAAAACAATACATCCACTCATACTGCAACACATACAAGTGCCTTGGTGCAGTTAGAAATGGTAAGCAAGTTAAATTTATCTTACGCTTTTTGCGTCAAAGCACTTGCTCAGGACCATGTCAACATGTGACAAATGTAGCTAGAAGTGAGCCTACAAATGTGATTGAAAGACAACTGCTCCACCACTGATCCACAGTCACACACAGAGTTGAGCGACGTAGTCCTTTAACAGCGTTGGTATTGTGTACCGATGCTGGATACAGCATATGTGAAACTAGACCAAAACAAACTGAGCTCCGAGCCGACCATGCCAAGATTAGCAAGCTAGCGCTAACATCCGCAGGTATTTATTGAGATTTTCAGGCACACCAGTTCCTCAGATGTATCAACCCTTACAATGATTCTTGAGAATAGGGACAAAATGGGTTTTAATTTTCCCATATTTTTTTTTTGTTATTTCTTAACCTTTCGTATGCAAATATGACAAATAATGTTTTGGAAATGTAAATATGCTAAGGTACAGGCTCCCAGTTGCACCATTTAAAAAAAAAAAAAATTTAATCGACCTTTAATCGATCTATAAAGTTGTCATCACCATCTGACAAAAATAAGTAAAAAATAATTTTAATGACCCTATTAGTGATATTTTTACTCATTTTACAGACAAATGTTTCTCAAGAAACAAAATAAATATTATTTAAAACAAAAAACAATAAAAAGTCCATCTGACGGAGATGACAATGCATGACGTAGTTGACACAGAACTGAAGGTGATGACAAACTAGTGAGTAAACTGAAAAACGTGTTACATGTGAAGTAATGCAATTTATGTAAAATACATTAAAATGAATTAACTGCACATTTAAATGAGATCTGACAACAATTTTACTGAAAGAGTCAGCAAAAGTCTGATGGAGTTGACATCTGACGGAGGTGACAAAATACCAAACTACCTCAATTTATATGATGTTAATCTGGAGGAGGCCATATTGTAGCTCATCAGGTCCATGAAATCTTTACATTATACGAAAATTAAGCTTTTATTTCACAAAATTTCACCAAAGTTTTGTAAATTGTCAGTTATGGTGTTGACACATCATGGTTGTGATAAACAACTTAGGAATAAAAAGAAGATAAAACTAAAGATTAACTTAAGCTAAGCAGAGCTAACTAGCCCTCTTAGCAAAGGAAGAGAAAGGAAATGGTTACAGGGTCCTCAGAAGTGCTGGTGCCCCACAATAATGCCTGATTTTTTTACATTCTTTTCATTTCTGATGGTTTTGACAAAAACTAAGGACAAATTTCAATGGAGTTGGAAAATATATAAAAATGATTTTTAATTAAATTTATTGAAACCTTTATAATTATGTATATGACTACTTATACTTAATTGTCATAATGTATAATTTTAGTATTTCTTTAATTGTTTTAAACTATTATAATGTATTGAGTTCTGCTCCTGGACAAAGGCTTTTACAGGCATCATTCACTGACTACAATGTTTAGAATAAAAAAATATTCAGCAAATACTTGGAAAATATACATTGTTGTGCTCATATGACCCAGGTTAGTTTAGTCAGATATTTAAAAAAATAATATTTTGTATAAATTTTATTCAAATCTTATGCTTTATCCATAGGACCTGTTTTGTCCCTATTCTCAAGAATCACTGCCTTATCAAGTTCTATCTAGAGGTGTATTCTTGCTCTTCAAGTAAATTTACAACACCTAGTATAAAACACAATTGTGTTCTGGAGGATGAGTTTTCACTGCAGGACTTTGTCAAATGTTTACCGAAGAAAAAACAACACTGTTATTTCTGCGTTGTGGTTCTGGTGGCTAACGGCACCACAAGGGACACAATAAGTGAGCTGATCGGCTGTCATGTCCGCCTAACTGTGACTACATTTGTTTGCTTTTGACTTAGTTTCTAAAGCACGAGCCGCATTTAAATGTAAAAGTGTTTATCTTGATGTGCCACATAACACCCCACCCTGGCTGACAACATTTTCCACAGCAGATTTTGCATGAAAACATTGTTAGGGTTTGATAGAATGAAGCTTACTATATTATGGTTTTAGAATAGCATGGCTCAAAAAAATTATAGCTGACGTTTTCTCTGGTCCTCTGCAAAAATCACTACCTTGTGCTTCCTGAGATCCATGTACTTATCTCACGTAAGTCTCAGTTATTTTGCCGCAGTGTAAAACGAAAAAATAAAAGGACTTTGAAAAGCAAAATAAATCTTATTATTCATAGTGAACCTTTGAAGCTTGAGGCTAGTTTCACATCCAGCCATGTGACCTGCTTCTATTTAAGTTGTATGTTGTTCATGAAGATATTTCGACACATTTTTTGCAACTAACTTTTAAATCTTGAGCAATTTTAAAATAAAAGTAGCATATTTCAAATTTCAAATATGTATTGCCTTTCTTTTACAACATAGAGCTATTTTACAACTAAGCAGTTAATATATATATATATATATATATATATATATATATATATATACTGTATATACACGTATATAGCTACTCATTAGTTATTTTTAAATTTGTACAGTTTAGTTTTTTTTATAGGTTTAAATGAAACTTTAACTACAGTAAACCTCCAGCTCTACTCCTTGTTATGCTATTGGCAGAACTACTGAAATCAGAGGAGGAACAGACAGAGCTGAAAATAAGTGCTGCAAAATACTGGCACGTTTAACGTAGAAGTCCACTGAACGCCAACTGACACGTCCACATTTCTTGTATTCAAACACATCCTTCAGTTACATTGAGGGGCTGTCCATACCTGATCTGGAGAGTTTTCACTGGTGAAAACCCATGTCCCATTGGGTTCCACGGTGAGGTTCCAGCCAGGCGGGGTACTGCGGTCCAGGTTGGCCCGGGGGATGGTGGTCCGACTCACGTGGCCAAGAGCGTACTCCTTCGGAAGAGCCGGGGTTTCCGTGTTCTTGATATCCTCGTAAAATGCTTGGTCTGGGTAATCCTCTGGTGGGTAGTCCTCCACAGGTAAGGTAGGCTAGCAAAAACAATGTACATTAAAACAATTTATTGCTTATTTTGAAGTTATTTGTCTTTTTAGTGAAAATTATACTGCAGGAAAAAATTATCGAAGAAAGGTTGGACATCGTCAGAGACGGGATTAATCTGGAGTTAATCTAATCGGAAAAAACACACTTGACTTGCTTTTAAAAATTTTCAGACAATCATAAACCTGCTTGTATTACATTTATATTGGTCAACATAACGTAGTACACTATGAAGAGAAAGGAAAAGAATATGGGTAATTTTTAATTCAATAATTTATATAAATAAATACAGTAAAAATTTTAAATTGTAATTTGTGCTGTGCTGTTTTTAGCTCAGAACAACTCAACCAATACAACAGCTTTCCCTGCAGTTACAGTTAAAAGTCCTTTCCACTTCCACACAAGTTTGTCTCCATTGATCTTTGCAACATAGTTGACGCTTCAGTTTGGTGAGACTTGGATCAGTTTCCAAATCTCGCCACAGATTCTCAGTTAGATTTATGTCAAGATTTGACCGGACAATTGACACAGAATATGCTTCGATGTAAAACATTTCAATGCAGCTATGGCTACATGTTTAAGGTTGTTGTTCTACCTACACTACCTACACCACGGTCTCAAGTCTTTTTTTTTCGGCTTCAAACAGGAATGCTCTCACAGGAATGCTTTGTACTTTTCTCCATTCATCCTCCCATTGTCTCTGACAAGCTTTCTTGTCAGTGATGATGCTGCCAACGCCAATGTTTTACTGGAGGAATGGTGTGTAATGGCCACACCCAAGGCTGCACTACAGGTGAGTCAGTAACCCTCATGGCCTTTCCACTTCACGTTTTGTACATTTTCAGTACAAAATGAGAGCTCGTCATAAATGATTACCAAGAAGTTTAAATAGATTTGTTCTATTTCAATTCAATTCCTGATCAGAAATGGAAACGTTTGATGTCTAAACGGAAATTTCAACAAACGTGTAAGTTTTTCCATTTATCGCTCGTCAATTGCAGCAAGTGACACAAACTGTTTGTTCATACTTCATGTTGAAATGTTCGAGCTTAACGCAGAGTCACCGAATAATGTTAGTTTCCTCAGATACTTCTACGACCTTCATGTCAAGTCTTTGACTTGCAGAGCTGCACTGACTTCCATGTTGTCTTCCTCTTTTTGCAACTCATATAAAGTCATTCAAGGGCAAAAATTGGGTCACTTGCATCTTGCAATGTGAAAGAAAAACAAACCCCCCAACAGACGTGAATTTATATGTTTACTGATGGGTAAAAATATTTTCCCTGCGATGACAAAATTCTTGTGAAATCTCAGGCTATTCAAAGATTAATACTCTCTCTTTTCAAAATCCAAATGAGGCCAAGTGTTCTTTCAGGGAAACTATTTGGGACTACCGCTGAGCCTATTCTGTTCAGAGATAATGAATTGAGTCATGTCTGTTATGTAGGTGCAGGACATTTCATTCCATTAAGAGCAGACTGTATTTAGGTTCCCCCTGGGTGAAGCTAAAACTGGAGACAGAGGAAGCCTAAGTAGAGCAGCCAGGCTGTAGTCCTTACCGGCTCATTATCGCGAAACCTGTGTACGCTCATAGGCTCCATCGGAGAGGGATAAGGACACTGCTGCTCAGGAGGGTCCCAGGACGTCTCCCCGGACATGTGGTTATAGAAGTATGGCTGACCAGTGGTCTCATCCACCAGCTGCTCCCAGTCTGAGGCCCAGTCGGCTTGAGGGGACAATGGAGGGAAAGGGACCTCCGGAGGGAGTCGTTCGGGTCTGCGGGGGAGTCTAAAAAGGGGTTGTCCCAGGTGGTGCTCCCGCTGTCGGGGTGGTAGTAGTATTCCTGTCCACTTTCTTGGTCAACATGAACCTCCCATCCCTCCTGTTTTAGGTAGGAAGGAGAGCAGGGCGAAAGGTCCGACGGGGGAGACTCTGAGATGCTTTGGCGAAGCTCGGCTACGTTGACGTAGACAGCTGACTGGAGATTTTCATTCTGCGCCTGAAGATAAGAAAGAACAGTGCAATAAGAATAGAGAGTTGCTGACATCCAAACACATCTATTAGTGTTTTCTACTGTAGAATAAGGAAAACCTGGCCTGTATCCTCCTCTACCTGTTGAGTGCCAACAAGGTACTTTTCTAAGGGAAATTTATGAGACTTACTGCAGGGTGGCAAGGGGGCAATTACGGGGTACCTACAGGGAGTTTAACTTTTTAGTGAGCAGTATAAGTTAGAGTAGTTAACAAAAGGTAAAAGTACTTAGTATGTTTTGCTGTAGTTTTTACATAAAGTCGTAAATGAAAACCAATGCAGGTGCCCTGTAAATACCCTGTAGGTATCCTGTCGTACCAAGTGGGCATCTGAATAAGAATCCTCTCAAATATTCCTTAGATATCCTGCAGGCACAGTTTTAGAATCATTTACATAACAGGATAGGTTAAACTCCGATTACCTGCATGGACCCTATAGGTACACTGTAATTACCCAGTAGATATCCCTGTGCATATCTTGTGTGTACCCTTCTGAAAACACACAAGTTATACCAAGTAAATTAAAATAAAGTTTAAAACAAGAAAAACTGTTGTAGGAAGTACCACACCCAAGCTTTAAGCTAAGCTGTTGTTCACCCTAAATCTGTCTTCTGCAACAAACTGAAACACAGGAAGTCTAACACTGAAAAAAACCCCACAAACCTCTGGGGCGTTCCCCGCCGTACCGATAATCAATAATGGAGCCCAGTTGCATTTACTTTGCAGTGTTGCACCCAGACTTCATCTTCTGATGTGAACCACTGTAAGCTGTTGCCTGCCATTGAGCTCAAATTAAAAACGTGGACTGTGTAATCTGGGTTGCGTTTAATTATGCACTGGATTGAAAATAAAAGTTTAACAGCCACACAAACGACGACATGTGAGCGTGGGGCATTTTCAGTGGACTCTAACTGGGTTAAACTCCACTGCAACAGTCACGCATTAACTTCTGTGCCCCACTTTCGTCCGGCTACCTTTCACGCACAAAAGCTCGTCTGTGTTTTTCTTGCGTACACAAACTACGCGTTCGGTTTCCAGACGAGAAAGGGAAGCTGCACGTAAACAGAGCTCCACATGGCAGGAACACGGCATGTAAAGTAGACTCAGCCTTCACAACTAATTTGTTTAAAGAATACCAATGAGAGTGACAGAGAGCGATGAAAGGCCATCTCTGTCCTCTGTGCTGCTAAAACTGATCGTCCCGATGCATATGTGTCGTAGCTTCCATCAAAGCATCTTCTTCTTGGCAACATCAAAAGCAAATGCCTTTTCCTCTTTAAGCTGGTTTGTTTTTTTCTCACCTTTGCTCCAGTGAGGCGCTTAATTCTCTGAGTAAAACTCCTGGGAATTATGGTCCTGCGCACTCTTTCATTCGCCATCGTGAAGACAGCGCTGATAAAAGCTGTGACATGACTATTCTAGACTAAACTTTAACTAGATCTTGTGTCACAGCTAGACCTCTTGAGCTATATTTACCAAAACCTGCGTGTGTGTGTTTCTGCGCAGTATATGCTGACCACTAGAATAAACATGTCATGCTAAAAAGAGAGAAGTGTAGCAAAAGTTAGCACAGAGAGAGTATCAGAACTGTTGTAGAGTATCAGAACGCAAAAAAACAGAGAAAGGATGTATATTTATTCTATTTTTATTTACTGTTTGTTTGTCCGCTTTAGCTTTACTTTTATTTTTGAAAGAAAGACAGATCAAAGGGTGTGCAAAGCAAAGTCCAGAAGAAAAACAGGCCTTGGGAATGTGTTCTCTTCCAAAAATGGGACTCAATAGTCAACAAAATAATGTTACAGGCTCTTCAAGTTTATTTTTATTTTTGTTGCAAGTTTCCACATTTGCAGTATCTTCTAGTTTGAATGAGCATTGATATATTGTTTTCCTGCAAAGAAATGTAAACATTTGTAGGGGACACGGTTACAAATTTACAGGAAGGTCTTTGAAAAATTCCTGGAAAGCTGATATGTTGATGTGGTTCCAAACAAGTCTGGATTAAAGGTTGTGTTAGGATATTTTGTGATTGTTTAAGAATGGATGCATGCATCTCTTGCTCTAGGAAACTATTACAGGTCAACATTTAGGGGCAGTGAAGAGACAAGCACAAGAATTTTAAATTCTTATGTTTTTTCTTAAAGGTGACACTTTATTAACTAATGCTACTTGCCTCTGTGCTGATGTCAGCCACATTTAATTTAGCTGCAAATTTATTAATAAATAGATTACAGTTGGCAGCCACCCTCATTCCAACTCTGAGTCGCCATGAAATCTTTGTACCATCTCAAAAAGAGCAAGTCAGAGAAACAAGGTCATCTCCACATTTTACTTGCTGCTTTTTATTCAATAAAACAAATAAAATTCTGTGAACAGAACATCTGTTACAATCCGGTTCTGGATCATAACAGATGGCTTGTTGTGGAAGAAAAGCCAATAATGTGGTAAGCAGGCAGCTGACTGAATGAGGATGCAAGGAATGTGGTGTGCTTGAACGTAGCATAGCATAGCATAGCAGCTAGCAGACCACAGCTTCAAGCTAACCTGTGGGGAAACAACTGCACATCAGCTTTGTCCTGCTAGTTTTTGTCCCTCAGCTAACAGGATGGATTATTTACAGCGAGGAAAAACGCCTACAGCATATAAAATAGTAAGAGTTTGTTATCCTGTGTGTTTCTGCTCAGAGCTTTCTGCGCAGCTGACAAAGAGATGGTTCTTCAGGGAATACGTTGTCTTAATGTTGTGAAATGGAATTAATGGAGACTAAGCCGTCTACCACCAAGTAAAAATATGGTTACCATTGAGTCTTGATGCAGCTGGCAGGCAAACAGTGCGGAATAATAAAATCCCACCAATTTCTACTGCAGTTTTTGTGATAGTTGGTGTCAAGAGATGTAAAAGGTGTTGTTTTCCTCCAAAGTGGTGATAGATCTCTTAATAAATTAAACTACTATAGGTATCTAAGAAAATAAATTGATGTCAAAGATTTGTCCTCCTTCAAATAAATAGGACGTAGAAATAAAAAAAGATTACGAACAAAGAAATGGGAGCCTTTCTGCTCTTACACAATACTTGTTTTGATCCTATCACATTACAGACTTTGCCTCAGTCGTTGATCAAAATGTAATCTCTAAACAATCGATGTGGATGGCCAGACAACTGACCTCAAAACAGATTGATTTCAAACAATGCGAAGCGGGAATGAAAGGATTGCCTCATCGATGCGCAAGAAAAATATTACGCAGGAAATCTTTCAAAACAAACCATGGAAATGTAAGAGCTGAACCCAAAGAACAATCATTTCTAAATGATATATTTGCTTACTATTTCTGCATTATGTCTGCTTTAGATCAACACAAAGTAGTGCATAACTGTGAAATGCAAGGGCATGGACACATGGTTTTCTTTTTAAGATATTCTACAAACATTCGTAGCCACAAACGATTAGTTTTCTTCCAGTATTGCCCTGTATTTAACTCCAGCCTACATTCTGCATGTAGGTCAGAAAGTTCAGTTTTGATTTCCTCTAACATATTAGCTTTATTCTCTTGTGACAAACTAAGTTGAACTTCTTTAGTTCCATTTTACACAGGTGGACTCCTTTGGCTAGTTGTTTTACTTCTAGGGGCAATTGTTTTGCACTGGATTTTATTTGGGGCTGAACAGAAACATATGCTGCACTTTTAAGATTTTTATTTGAAATACATGTCATTATTGCTTATCTTTGAATGCCTTTGTGTTGATGAATCACCTGAAATCCCCAAAAATACAATCATCTTAGTGGCTGAAATGTGACAAAAACGGGAGAAGCTTTGAGTTGAATCAATACTTGGAAAACCCGCTGTATCCACCTGATGTAGAAGCAAGTCCCTTATCAGATTTCATATCAGATATGACATTATGTGAGCTGATAATATCAGAATTTATTGCACCATGGTTCTAATGACCACATGCCTGAAGAAAATCTGTCCTCTCCAACTATGACTCTGTGTTTTGCTAAAGATCCAGAAAGCACTGCCTGACAGTCAAGATCCACTGTAACTTTTTGAGCTGACACTTGTCTTTTTTTTCCCCTCCCCTCAAGAACGGTCCGAAATTATAACCCACAAAAGTACTATGAAGTACTTCATGTGTACTTTATAGTACACATGAAGTGTACTATGACACAAAACAAACGCCTTTGCCTTCAGATCTCACCCAAAGCCGTACGCAAACTGCTGCAATGACATCTGAGCACACTTACATAGTGTCTCTCACATTGAAGCGCATAAAAGCTGCAGATTAAAGGCAACAGCTGCAAAGATAAGAGTGTTGAGAGTTTATATTTACACCACTTATATTTACACCACTTCAACATGTACAGGAAAAGACAAGTGCACAGGAGGCACGGTTCATTGAAACAGGAAGCAGCACACTTGTCGAAGTGTTCGAACCAAGTAGACATGTAGTAAAATTAGACATTTTAATTTTACAACGCAGTGGGTGTAATCTCCTACCTGGGCAGCCACCGGCAGAGTCAAGCCCCGTTGGGCTTGATGACCTGTCCAAACCCTGGAGTACATCTCCACCATGTTTATCTGTTTCTAGCAACACGATCCATAGATCCAAACACGGAGAGACTCAGAAGCAGCGAGCTAACTATTCAGCAGCCTTCAGTCGACCTGCGCTATGCCAGACTCCTAAGTACCCTCCTCATGCATGCAGCCTTCTCTCGCAGCGGCCGTGATAGTTGCAGCCCAGATAGAAAAGAGAACTGAGGTCTGTTACAATAAGCAGCAGGAAGGGACTGTGTGAGTGCTCGCCGATGTGGGTGTGTGTCAACTGTTTGTGTGTGCTTAAATTCTTGTGCACAGGATAGGAGGGTAGAGGGTAACTGTCTGACTGAGCTAAAAAAAAAAAAAAGAAAAGTCGGTAAAAAGTAGACGGGAAGAAAAAAAAGAGTTTTAGTAGGCAGAACAACATGAGCTCTGCGGGTCACTTCAACCTACTTCCTGTCTGTGTATATACATGACAAATAAAACGGAAATGACAGCAATGGAAACAACGATTTTGGAGAAGAACAGCAAACACTTAGGAGAAGAAAAGAACAGCTTTTGGTGAGCTCTTAACCTTTCCTTGGTTGGGTGACTCAGACAATAATGGAGAGAAAGGGGAAGCAATAATTTATTACAATAAAGAAGGGAGCTGCCATGGCCGGGCCATTATGAAAGTACTACAGAATTCAAACATCAAACAGGAAGCTGAGTTTTGGTTACATCGCAAAAATACCCCAGCATGAAGCTTGTGGCCGATGTTTTGGAGGTTTCTGGGTAAGAGTTGGTTGCAAATGAGGTTTGAGGAGACATGGAGAAATATGACTATTTTTTTGGACAATTCCGGATAGTGAATGAGTGAAAATGTGTAAAATTAAAGAAAAAATAATAATACAACATATGTGCATATGTATCATTCCTTTAGGGATTTGTTTTTTACATTCAGGGCTGTCCCAATAACCAACTTACAAAACAGCTACAGTTAACCTGAATTCAACACGACATAGTATGCAGCAGAATGCGACATAACTCAACACAACACAATGTCACATGACACAGTTCTGCACTTCACTATGCAACAGGACACATTAAGACTCGATATGTATATATTTTATTTGGGATTTGTTTTTCAGTCTGGTCTCTCCCAATAAAGGCCATAGTTAAACAGATACATACAACAAGCAAAAGCAGTCTAAATTTGTATTTAACATTTCAGCTAAATGCATTTAGTAATTAGAGTTAAGCTTCAGATTAACTCTGCAGAGTTAATCTGAAGCTTTTGTCTGGTGCTTTTGTCTTTGTTATCTTCTATGCCTTCAGCAAAAGAATTGGGAACAAAATGTGTTTTTAATATCAAATTAGGTATAAGATACTCTTTTTTGGGGGCTAAATAATTGAAGGTAAGATCTAAGTGCCTTAACAAATATGAAAAATGTGTCCTCCGAACATGAGCTGGAGCAAAAATTTGCTTAAAAAACAAAGGAGCCAAAAACAGCACAACCTTCAAATCCCAAGACAACCGTTGATTGAAGAATTAAAAGAAATATCACAAGAATTTCCTGGAGGTAAAATGCAAAGAAAAGAGAGATGACTCAAACTTCTTCCAGAGAACTGCATAAAAAAATGGGGAAAAGATGAGTTTTTGTACTGCGAAGCTAAAGAATTTGCAGTAAAAGCTTTGCAAAGTATTTCTCGTAATTTTTCCAAAGCATGTTTTGAGGCAAAATTCCTTCAGACAAGAACCTTAAACTCTGTGCCCTGAGCAAAGCATGAAGCAGCAATCCGCCTGATTACTTAACCACATTAGAACCCATCCAGTCTAACAATGGGGTCCCAAATTGGGGCCCAAATCACGCCACAGCACACAGTTGGGCTATTGAATCAAACTGGCTCCCTTCCTTCTTACATCACATTCATCCCGGCGTGGAATCTAGGATCCTGAAAATGCTCAGCTGCTTATCACCACCTTATCTTTGTTTTCCAGGTCAGGCCTGTATCCTGATGTGCAAAACTGACTAATGACAGATTTCGCCTTCTCCCACATTTGTAGATGAAATGTATTTGTGTAGGAGGGGAAACATTTCCGTACCGGTTGCCGCACAGCTCTGTGCTAAGAGGAAAACATGACTCCTTTTGGAGTATGTAGTTTGGATTGCTAGCAAAAGACCACGCATTATGCAAACGGATAGGAAACAGTTTGTCCACAGATTCTGGTTTCTGCTTCCTGGCACCTGTAATAATTACAGTAAACAGAAATCCCTTTGTGTTCAATGTAAAATGGACTAAACTACAGGAATATTGCAATCAAGCAGCGCACAACAGCTGTACTGTGTTTTTGTAAACTTATGAGATTCTAGAGCACATTACTAATCCATCTGATGACAACATTCAAGCTTTCTTTGGCATATTTTCACCGATTTATTTTTTGCCGATTACTGACAGATTTATGATTACGAAGGGATTGAAAGATCAAAGGTTAGATCGCAAGCTTTCTTATTTATTTATTTTCCTAATTAATAACCACAAATGTAACAAATTCAAGAGAAAATATAGCACAGATGTTCTCCTTCTGACTCCAACAACAACAAAGGATTTACAAGATTATCCTTATTTATACATCTGAAAATAAAAAATAGGACATGTCTAACCCCCTTCTTATCTCTGGAAAATAATTTAATTTAAATTAAACCTTGTTTCACTCATCTTGCCCTCATTGGCTTCTTGTAGCTGTCAGTCTGAGGGTAGCTCACTTCTCACTTTCTGCCACATTGAACCACAATGTAGGGCAATGTTATTTAAACAGATGAGACAAAAGTAGAAACAGACATCATAATGTATAGTATTTAGTTTGAAAATCCATCTGTTCATTGTCTGTGCACTAAAACATTTGAAGGTGATTTAATTTGAACATGAAAGTTCAAAGTACAAGATAATTGTTTTTATTTTAACTCAGAAATTAAAGTTCATGAAGCTGATTTAACAACAAAAGGCAAATTGTCAAAATATTATTTTCTTTTAAGTTCATTAAAATTGCAAATTTTAAAGTAATGCTGCAATTTACACCAAATAATTATTTCACAATATGGGAGGAAAAAAATCTTCCCTAACCTTGTTATAGAGAACACATTTCTCTAATACGTTCACTCTCAATATCAACTTAAAATAGCTACTTATTGTACTTTAGAATAATTTAAATTCTTGTTTCAAATTGCATGAACAAAAGTTCACACAATTTGATGAATTCTATTAATCATTTAGTATGAACAGGACATTGTCCTCAAGCATTCAAACAAAACATGTATAGTAACGCACAAGAGTCAGATCAATGTAACGCACTTTCATCTCACTCACGGTGCAACACAGAATATGAAAGCATGCCCCTAAGCACACTGGGAAATAGTTCCCACTTCTGGCTTTTTCTTCTTTCTGTTTTTTTTAAAGTGCTATCCTAAAATCTCTAGTTTATTCAACAACAAAAACTTAACCCAACTTACTACTGTGCATTTGTCTTTCACAAACTCACATATTTAGGTTCAAAATCTAAAACTCGCGACATTTGTTTGACTTAAGTAGTAGAAGAGGGTAAGCACAACTACTTGAGGCTAAAATGTTTTACAGTGTATCCGTTTATCTTTGTTGGGTCGTAGTAACGTGGAGGCAGATTGGGGCTGGTGGTGCCCCGATTTCTATCTTCAGTGGTCATTTGGGGCAAGTTATAAACAACTAAACATATAATTTCAGCGCCAAACCTAAAATTAATCGTCAGGCATGGTAGGGAAGAGGTGATGAGTTGGGATTTTTACAGCCTTTTGCAGTGACAGAGCTTACCACGGATTCATCGGTATAGCAGAGTCATTTGCAGTAAAATGTGAAACCATTTGTCAGAGAACTGAAGCCTGCTGAAACTGAACCACCGACAGGATCTCAACAGAATCTGAAACACAGCAGTTAAACTACAACAGCCCCGGTTAAATTTCAGTCTTAAGCCAGACTGAAAGGCTCTGGATGGGCCTGAAGACAGCTGGACAGAAATGAATACAATGAACTCTAGAAATATTTCTCAACAACAATGTAAAAGACTGAAAATATCATACAGAAAGCAGTTATTTCAAGTAATTACTGCTAAAAGGTGGGCTCGGATCAATGGCTACTGATGGAAAAAGTAGTCTTTCTCATCACTACAGAGTGAGCAATGCTTTACAATCCTGTCTAAAATATATAGTAATTATATTTTTGAGACATAACTCTACTTGTGTCTAAGCTGCTGATCATTACAGGTGAGTCAAGAGTTTATGGTAAAAATGCTGCAGTGAAGAGACTAAATCCTAAAGGACTGAAAAACAAGCAGGACAGGATGGAACGTCATTCCCATTTCACCAACATTTTATTTTTGGACCTGCAACCATGTAATCATTGCAAAGTAAGTATTTGATTTTGAATAAGCTTGAACACACAGGTCCTTTATTTTTGCTACACCTTAGTCGCTTGTTAGCAAAAATGGGGAAATTGACCAATAACAAAGCAGCAGAACAATGCCTTTAGGCATGTCCCCCGCCTTGGTGAAGATGTCTCAATAAAGTTCAAACTGTTCATTAGAATGAGGAAGAAAGGGAGTTTAGTGACTAATCTTTTCGATCTTACAGAAAATGGACAAAAAAAAAAACAGCGAGCGGGAATCATGTGGATGAAGGTGCTTTGTTGATCTCACTAGTGAGAGAAAATGAGCTAATCACTTGTAAATAAGGTAAACGGAATACCGCACATCAAGTCTTACAATGGGTGATATTAATGTCAGCTGAGAACTGGAAAGTGACGCCGCATACTGCTCAGTGGGACAGCAGGCGCACTGGAGCATCCTCAACGAAGTTCTTCCCGTTTCAATTCCCAGCCCCAAGGCATAGGATTAATGCCTTCCTTCCCCTTCTCTCTCTGTTGACTAGTGTTGAATAGAGGCCCCCTAGCCATAAAAAAGCACACAAAAAACCCCACTAGAAGCTGAGACAATTTGCACACAACTTGTTGGAGATCGAAAAGCTTTGCCAGGTAAAACCAACCTCTGATTGAGGCTCAGAATTTTGCGTAAGTAACATTGAAGCACAACAACTGGCTGGACGGGACAAAGTCAGTCCAGACAGATTTGAATTTTAAGATACAACTAATTGGACGACCAAACTCAACATTTCACGTATTTTCAGGTTTAAAAAACAAACAAACAAAAAAAAAACAAACATATATGATAAAGAAGCGCTACATATGACTAATGTCTGTTTTGACCCAAACGTGTTTCCTTGTCTGGTTGATATGCAGTCTGTTTTTGGAACGCTCCCTCTAATCAGACAACATGACGGTACAGTAATTATCATAATGCTAAAAATGACTACACATGTAAGTGGTTACACAGATCTGTGCCATTTCGAAAACATAATTTGGATTGTTCCAGTGGGGGGCAGGGTAATTTGTAGTTCAAGAAGAAGAAGAGTTCATCCCACAAAAGACATGAAGAAATGAAAAATACCAGGAAGTTAGTTAGATACACATGCTCTTAAGATGAATGACAGACATGCGAGCTCTGCAAGGAGACGTCTGACGAGATGCTCACTCTACCTGTCCGTGCAGTTTTTCAGCATTAGATTTTTTTTGCCTTGTTTTAAAGGAACAGGAAGTATCAGCAGTGCCTCTCTGAGGTTGATGCACCTTGACAGAAACCAGTTCCCAAGGGCCGGGGACTTGGAGGTCTGAAACACCAAATAATGCAACAGGACAAGACGTTTTCACAAAGCCTCATGTCTGCTAAAAATCAATCAAACCTTGGACTCAACAAGTCTCTGAGCTTAAAAAAAAAGATAAAGGAGACATAGGAGTGATTTCAACTCACAAGTTTCATACAAAGCTCTACCAACTCTCTTTTGCCTACCCTTGCAAACTGAACGACACAAACGTGTAATTACCACGCTTGCCCTCCGTATTACAGACCACATAGCGACACACACGCCCCTCCACAGCGAGTGACCTACATCGGGGCTAATTGCAAGTCCTGTTTATTACATATGCCAGCAGTCAGGCCAACTGCAGAGCTCCGAAAGCTCAAAAGATCTGCGTCCTGGGAGTCAGGCCAGAGCCCCCCAATCCCCCCCCCACCACCACGGAGAGGCCTCATCCATTGAGGGGTGTGTGTGTGTGTGTGTGTGTGTGGGGGGGGGGGGGTCGAGAATGGACTTCAGGAATCCTGGGCTCATTTATTTTTGTTCATTCATCTATGTAGAAAACCCAGATTTGAAATCTCTTTTTTTTTTGTTTTGAGTACAGGAAATTTAGCCAGATTGATTGTTTCATCAAACTGAAACATTGTGAGGTCTCTTCCTCTCTCTCTCTCTCTCTCTCTCTCTCTCTCTCTCCCCCTCTCTCTCTCTCTCTCTCTCTCTCTCTCTCCTCTCTCTCCCTCTCTCTCTCTCTCTCCTCTCTCTCTCTCTCTCTCTCTCTCTCTCTCTCTCTCTCTCTCTCTCTCCTCTCTCTCTCTCTCTCTCTCCTCTCTCTCTCTCCTCTCTCTCTCTCTCTCTCTCTCTCCTCTCTCTCTCTCTCTCTCTCTCTCTCTCTCTCAAATCAACAAACTCTGCTGGTGTAATTAAAAGCGTCGCGCATACAAAAACCAACTTGGTTAAGAACTAGGAGAGGCTGGAGAAGATGAATCTTCCGTTTCCAACTGTAGGATCGCTTTCCTTTTGCAACAGGTGCAAAACAAAACAAAACAAAACAAAAAAAACACAGAGTCAGACGCGAAACTTACCCGAATGAGAGTCTTGGAGAAATCAAATCCAATGAGAGAAGAAGAAAAAGAAAACAAAGAGTCACTTTCGTTCTGTTAGTCGGTGCTCCGACTTGTTTCAATGCCTCCCTGCACGAGTTGGATCATCTGATTCCCAGGATCGTGGAGGGGAAAACGAGCAGGTACAGCAGCAGCTGGAGGTCTGGGAGTGGCTCTCACCTTCTGGACTTAACTCTTTCCCTTCCCTCACCGAGCTCACTCAACCTGTTTTTGTAACCTGTTCCTGCAACGGCGTGAAGTGAACGGGCCGCCCCCGCCCGCGGCCCTCAGATCTGCAGCCAATACAGGGAAATCAAATCAAAGTGCAACTTGTATATATATATATATAAATATATATATACGCACCGGAAACGATCTGAGAAGAACTTGAATCACACAAATGGTCCTGCTGCCTTTTACCGGAGAATTTCAGGAACACCTCTTTTTTTTTTTTTTTTTTTTTTCCCCCAACCCTTTACCCCTCATTGAACTAGAGAGCCGTTCATATGCAAATGAGCTGGCACTGAAAACAAAACCCCCAACTGGTCCAGCTCTAAATCTGACCACATCAAGATTCGGATCATACTTACATTAGAGAAATACACACTAGAGCCAGTTGTCAGGTCTGAAAAAGAACTGCATGATCTAAAACTGTAGATCATGCAGTTCTGTATGGTGCGGCAGCTGGATGGGATCTACAGGCAAAAATAGGGGACGCAAAACATCGCAAAATTCTGACTGAACCATAAAAAAAAAATTCTGATTTTATTTAATTTATTATTGTGCAATTTAAAAGTTACTTTACTTTTTTATTTTATTATTAAAAAACTAATACTTCAACCGCAAATACTTTCAACAAAGGACATTTCACGTGTTGGTCCAGTCAAAGGCCAGACTTAAATCAAATTGAGAATCTGTGGTAACACTAGAAAACCATTCACAGATGCTCTAAAACCTAAAACCCAGACTCCTCTCTGCAAAGAGGAACTGGCGTGATGTGCAAAGCTGATGACAACAGACCTCACAGAATCTGCAGCTGCAACTGCAGTGAAAAATGGTTCTAGGAGAAATGATTCAAAATGACTAAAAATAAATGCACATGATCAAAACTCTGTAACTGTTTAACTGTTCTGCTTTACATTTAAGCACTGCTTTGTGTTAAAATCCATATAAGATGCAACGAGAGAAAGTGTGAAAAGTTACCAATAGCCTATGTTAATGCTTTTGCACTCTGTTAGCTGGACCTGGTGGTGATGGTTAGTTGTATTATTAGTCACCTCATATTCTGACACTAGTATTGGTAAAGAAATGTAGTAATGTAGTCAATGTGCATACATGGTAAGGAACCACTAATTCTACATATGCTGGAAAACTTTGGTTTGTTCCATAAGATAAACCATATTTGTAAAATATGTATCGACACAATATAACGGCATGTAACGCATAGCATTACCCCTAAGAATCTCAGTAAATTGAAATAAATTGAAATTACTTTTACTATTACTTTGAAAAAAAAAAACTTGCAACAAATCATTTTTAAAGTGACATTTTTCCATATGTGTCCAAGAAAACTCCTTGGACACATATTTTTTTTGTAACTGTTGACAAAAATCACTTGCTCTCTCAAAATCACTTGAGAGAGTAAACAAAAATGAATCATCTGCTTGTATTAATAGTGAATTTATCAGAGAGTCCTAATTATGAAATAGTGAAACTGAGACTTGGATGCCACCGAGTTCTGTTTCTGCTTCTCGGAGTGGGAAGTGAAATGATGTGGGGTTAAATAAAATGTCGAAGTGGGATAGAATTTCATTTGTACCTCTCTCTCAGACAGATAAAAAAAGTGTTGTTTTGTACTGATAATAGTTATCAGCCGTGTATGGAGAGTTTCTATTTATTGGTATTTTTCACATTAACGCTCGGTTGCAAAATGTCTCCGTCAACACCAGAATTTTATATCCTGATTTAAAATTGCAAAATGTAGAATCTGTGTATTCAACTTTTGGGGAAAAAAATCTGCATTAATATTCTTATTCTGCTAGTTCTATACCCAGAAGTGTTAGATGTACAAACCAAAGATGCTTCATTCAAACACGGTATTAAGTTAGCTTACATTGAAGTCATAAGTTTTATTTAAATTATTGTACTTTTATTTTCATTTGAAGACATAGCAATATAAAGTGGACAATCCAAAGCCTTTATTCTGGTCGTCCGGCCTTATTTAACCCGTAAGTCATCGATCTTCCTTTACAGCCACAGTTAAAGCAGCTTTGCAAATTATTCACAGCCTTTGGGCTTTTCCACATTGTGTCCTTATTTTACAGCCACAAAGGTTGAAAATACTTTACTGTGATGACAAACCAACACAGAGTGCATACATGTTGTCAAATCAAAATCAGTTGTACATGCAAATTAAATGTACTCCTAATTTGTGAAAATAAATAAATGAATAATAATTTAAAAAGAGAAAACCATGCATTGTTTTCCTTCCTTTGCGCACATGTGGAGACTTTGTGTTGGTCTGTCATAAAACCCTAATAAAAGTTATTGCAGTTGAGATCATAATGTCACAAAAAGGTAGGAAAGTTCAAGGGGAAAGAGTATTTTTATGCTGGACTGTACATGCAAGCCCCGTGATTTTCCCCTCTGAAAGGAACTAATTTAATAATTTCTAAAAGCCAGAGGAAATGAAACTAGCCGGTGCTTCGATTTCCGAGTGAATAATATGCAACTAATTGCAACTAATTAGGAGGAGTTTTTGTTCCTTATAATAATTTATTTGAAGCTCACTGGGACAAACCGCCGCTGCATACATTTGAAATAAATGTTAAAATGCAGACTAAAACAAACTCTCTATGAGTTGTTTTGCTTATTGTTAATTGTAGGACTAAAGTGAAGTAATGCTTTAAGTTTGTAAAATTATACACTTAGGGGTCAACCATAAATAAGATGATTCCAAATATATTTAGATGAGAAACTTCTTTCAAATAGAAACAACATGGCAGTCCCACCCCACATTCACAAGGAAAATTGCGCCATCTGGTGGCTGTAAAGTGAAAC
The DNA here is from genome assembly GCA_033032245.1 of Poecilia picta. Lineage (NCBI taxonomy): Eukaryota > Metazoa > Chordata > Actinopteri > Cyprinodontiformes > Poeciliidae > Poecilia > Poecilia picta. The sequence continues at coordinate 12,138,155 of CM065371.1, read as the reverse complement.
TTTTTTTTTTTATTTCACCCTGCCAAAAAAAAAAAAAAAGATGTTAATTCAACAATCAAGTCATTAATTGTGTAAAAGCTTTACCTGCTCTGTTGTGAGGGAAACCTGTTCTGCTGCCTGGCCGGAACGTTGGTGCAGCGGCGCTGACTCTTTGGTTGAGGACGCCGCGAGGTCAGGAGGCTCAGGAAAGGAGTCGCAGTCAGTTACGCTCATCTCTGGAGTCATGTCACAGAAGTGTGGCGGAGGTAAAGGAAAATCCATTTCGCATATGTCACGTGGAGGTAAATCCGCATCTTTCTCATTCGCAGAAGCCGGAGACTTCTCTCTGGACTTGTCCTGGTTTGTGTTTCTTCCCTGCTGCTTTTTACCGCCATGCTGAGGCGTAGCATAGAGTTGCTGATCTTCAGATACTGATGGCTCTGGAGTGACCGACCCACGGCGTGACGAGTCAGGAGTCGCGAGCTTATTCCTATCGTCCAAACTGTGAGCACGGTTCCTGGCTCCTGGCGCGTCTTTCGAAGTTTCACTCGGCGAGTTGACCCACAGACCAAACGTGGAGAAGCGATAGGTTTCTTTCGAATATCCTGAACAGACGGACGAGTCACTGTTTTTGTGTTGAGTGACGTTTTCTTGGTCGTGTTCACGACTTTGTTCTTCCCGGTCGCATCCGCCGGTTGACGTTTTGTCGTGCCCTTTGGTGATTCTGTGTTTTTAGGGCCAGAAGAAGTCCCAGGAGACGCAGAGACCTCCTTCACGTACTCGGCTGGGATGTAGAAGGGTTTGGAGTCTTGGTCTTTGGAAACGCGCCACCAGTGATCGTTGGTCTTGGAGACGAGGATGTACCTCTCGTTAGGTTTGATGCGGATGTGGCGGCCATCCTTCGCTTTGTACTCAAAGTCAAACTCCACCAGCACAAACGCCATCTCCTCCTCCCTCCAGTTGGAAGCTCAGTTACTTTGGTGGCAGCTACAGCATTTTGGAGCTGCGAAATAGAGGAAATGTGATGTTAGAATAAGTTTCAGAATGAAAATGTCACCTACTAGTACACAGTTCACTCTCCTACACTTCCACCTATACCAAAAATGAGTTTCTGTTTTAGCTCTGCTTTCACCTGACAACATGAACAGGCCGCTAATATATTTTTAACTTTTCCATGTTTGTTTCAAGTCACACCCTTAAAAATTCAATGAGTTTTAATGGGATTTTATAAACATGTTTCCATCCAGATTGTAGCACTGGCTGTAAGTTTGCAGTTGTTGTAGTTGTGCAGCCTCTACAGAGGGATTTTTAATTTTATTTCTTAACACCTTGAAACAATACAAACAAGAATATGGTGCAGTACCCTATCCTAATTCTGTTAAATTTGGGGTATCAGAGAAAAGGTTACAGGGATGCGATTGCTCTCACAGAGTTCTCTAAGGTCAGATGAGAAGCAAAGAGGAACAGTTTGGCCAAAAATACAAAGAGCCACATTTACACAAAATCAACCAAAGCATATGTGCAAAAAAAAACAAAAAAAAAAACACTTCACACAACTGTTAAATTTGGTGGTGAAAGTGTGATTATTTGAGTTTCTTCTCTAGCCACAGGACATGATCATCCGTAGGATTCTATGTAAAACAAAACCAACCACAGAATGTGAGGCCGTATGCTTTTCCACTGAAGCTTGGAGGAAACTGAATTAGGGAACAGAGGGGCAGAAAAGGAGAGGCATCTTTAAGAGACCTGCACATAAACAAAGGTGTGCAATCCTCAGTGAAGTGTTGCAATGTGGTAAACAACAAATATTACATAATTCCTTATAAAGCCTGTAAGCCGAAACATTCACCCTCGGATTGACGATACATCATCGGCTACAGTTTCACTACTTGTTGAGTGTACAAATATGCCGAAATTAGAATTGCAGGAAAAAAACTAAAAATAAATGACCTTCTGAGACCATATCAGTCTGTAACATCACTGATGATGGCATCACTAGATGCCATGCAAAAGTATTTACACCTCATTGGATATGAATACAGTTGTCATGCTGAAAATTCAAACAAGGCATGGACTCAATATACTGTATTTTGAGGACTTCTTGGTGCTAGATCAACACCAAGTAGTGTATAACTGCATAGTCAAAGTAAAAGCTAACACGATGCCTCCTTCCAAAGTTTGACTGTAACTGCAGCCATTTTTGCTTTATAAGAGATATTTACTGTTGTTTTGATTCGCTTTACATGTTCCTACATTTATAACTTCACCTTTTTTGGATGGTTTGTCGTTTTTCCTCTTACTTTTTTCGAGGATTCGTTTCTCGCCTTGGCGCTTGATTTAATCTAAAGAATGTCGACTAACAAGGCCGAGATGGAAGATTCACTCTCCGTGCAAAGGAGATACACAGGAAGTCGCCTGCAAATGCAACCTTGAACCAAACTAACTAACAAGACACAAAACAGCAGACTGTAAAGTGCTCGGCCACAAAACAGGAAGCCTGCACCAACCTTGGCTCGGCATCAGTGCGACGTCATCTGGCAATCTCGGTTTGTCTTTTTTTTTCCTCCCCTCTGCATTTAATTCATTAAGCACTCGGGCATATTCTGGGTGTTTTTTTTTTTTTTTTTACCGCCCTCCTGAAGTAAAAACAGAGGCAGAAGTAACATTGTAGATGAAAAACAAGATCAACTGCTATGAATAGTGTGAAAATCCTTAAGAAAAAGAAGATACATCCAGAACAGCAGGTACTTTACAAAGAATTCTGACTCATTTTCAAAGATAATTATTTCCAAAAATCCTTCTCAGTTTGACATATTAGTATCGTTTCACTCGAGTCCCTCAGCAATTGTCGCTTCAGTGAAGTGGAATAAAAAACAGAAAAAAAGGTTTCATTCTGGAATCTGAAGCCTCGAGGATTACTTGCATGTCTAATTGTCTCTACTTGCCTGCGGTTGCGATTTCTTTAAGTTTCCTTGTGATCACATGAGTCGCTGGAGGGGGAAACAGCCACTCTGTCCAAACAAACTCAAATGTGGGAGATGTGGAGTTGTAGAGCCTGAACCTGCTGCTCACAAGTGCTGTTTCTGCTCGACTGGCTGATTTCCTGTTCTGTGTGCCTTTACCGAAAGAGGCAAACTGTGAAACATCAGACCTCTGAAAGCCACACGAAATGGGAAGTCTGACTTTACCCACACTTCCCAGTGAATACTTGGCATGTAAATTCTTTTTACGGCAGCGTGCCGACTTGGATTGAGCGGCATGCCGTTGAGTCAGTGTGACATAGCAACATAGTAAAAAATTTTTTTTTTGTTTTTATTTTTTATTTTTAGCCGAGCAAACACCATAAAATTGTTGTGGTTGTTGAAACAGAAGTGAAAACTTAGTTTGTAATTAAGTAACAAGATAACAATTTTAAGCAATACCAAAAGGGAAACATAAGTGAATATACTAGTGAGACTGCTAACTAATGGCACCAAAACTGTAAAAGGTAGAAACCACTGAAAAGTACATAAACCACATAAAACAATTAATGTGTTTATATCACAATTGAACTGTATGACGAGCAAATACGCCCTTTGCTGGAGGGTAATAGTCTATATTTTGAACTAAAATTAAAGTTTTGATAAGCATATTTTAATATTATACATAGATTATTTGAATCGATACAAAAATTGTTCACTAGGAACAGCAACAAATATAATTACTCAAAAATAAAAGCAAAACATGTCAAATAAATCAATATATTAGTTAAATGGAATCTGTACAACAACCTAACATAAAAAGCCAAATAATATTTAGTTACTGTTTGTCATACGGAATTAAAAAATATGACTTGCATAGTTTCCTTATTCTTTAAAAACCAGGTTGGCCAGTAACAAACTTGAAAGTATATTAAGCATTAGCGTTTCTTTTGTTTGACCCAAATCATACATTTGCTACCACACACAATGTAAGTGTAATGAAAACCAAGAAGTTTTTTTAATCCGTACCTAAAGTTGCCAAATAAGTTCTAGTTATGATTAATTTTTCATTTGACAGGAGTAGGAGCCCTGCCATCGGCAGGGCATCAAAAAATTAGGTGAAACTCATGTTGTTCCTCTCCACGGAAATCTTTAGTAAAAGGCGAAAGATTTATACGATCTGAAGAGAAACATGAGTGCATGACGCTCAGAGAGCTCCTCGAGTCTTTATACTCCAGCATACCATTCACACTGACGGTAGCGATTAACCTAAACAGTCGACAACAAAAACTGAATTTAAACTTCAACATATTACAAGAGACTGAAAAAGAACGTTAAAATATTTCAATATCACCACAGAATGCGCAAGAAAATAGCTTTTTATCTTAAATATTAACGTAAATAAACTGTATAACTCGTCGCGCAATGCATCATGGGTATTACACCGCTTTCATCACAGCTACATAATGCCTAACCAAGTTCTTCTAGCTCATTAATAAAGCAAAATCAGCACGACTTATTCAAAAACCTAGAGGCGGACATGACGATTAAAATAAACTGAGAAAACATTTATTTTATGATTGAAAACTTTTACAGACGGTGTCTAAAGTTAACGCATGCGCCGTATAGGCACTAAGAAACGAAAGATGATATCCGTGAATCGTGCATGTATGAGAAAAAGTGTGAAAAATAATGCCAAATTCTAGTATATTACTATAATTCTAATACTTTTAAAGTTTATTTTATTCCGTACGATTGACACCCATATTCTAGAACTGATGAAGCATCAGCATAGAAATGTTCACTCACGATTTAAAAACGAATTTGTGCTGTTATTTCAACTAAATCTAGGGACAGTCAGGGAGGAAGGGTAAAAGAATAAATGCATTAAGGAACAACTTCATCTATTCTTTTGTCTTTCTTGTACCTCAACTCCCTGCAAGAATCTCGTTCTGAGGGAATTTCAACCATCTCCTTCTGATTTTATGCAAATCTTTTTCGGTTTACTGAAGCTTTTTGAGGAGATTTTCGCCCATGTTTCTGCATTTTATATGAAAAGTAGATTTTACTAGTTTCATTTGGGAAAGAAAACAGTGATTGGAAAAAACAGTGAAAAGAAACATATAATGGACATAGTTTAACAAGATGTGTGAGAATAACAAAATGACTAACCTTTTCCCTCTTTACTGTGTAAATCATTTAACAGGTGCAAAATTAAAGACTCCTAACACTGCTGTCTAAAGCAAAGTACGCAATGAACAAAAATAAAACTACTTAAATTGAGTAAAACCTTTAACCCTATTTAAATATTGGATAAACAGAATGGGTCTCTGAACATTATCTATATGGAGAAAACACAAACAGACCAAAAACAAAACTTTTGTGTAGAACATTTTTTTTACTTTGCCGAGTTAAAGTGTCACTATAACATGAGGCCCTGACTGAAATTAAACAGATGCTGTTCATTCTCAGGTTTGTGACAAAAGAAAGAGACAATTAAATACAACATACTGAACATTACATTTACAAAGATGACAAAGCAAGAACATATCCAGTGCTAGAAAAATTTACAGAACAAGTTTCCGGCAGGACATTCTGTGTAGTAAACATTTTAAATGAGCTGTGTTGGACTGCTGGTTTAATGTGTATCAATGGCACTCTGAATTCAGTCCAGTTATACTTCAGTGTCCGTTTTCTCAACACTTCACTTGTAGAGCCAGTGTAAAACAGGTTCTCCTGATTTGGATTAACAAGGCGATATTATGGATTATTACTGAGCATCTTGGTCCACAAACCCTAGAAGGATTGATTTGCTTAATGTTAGCATTTGGTCTTCCATTTAAATACAAATATAATCTGAATTCCAATATCAAAATAAGGCAAAGTTCAGTAAAAAAAAAAGCTTCCCTTGTCAAATTTTTTACTGTACAAAAAAAAAAAGATTTCTGTAAATGTTCAGAATGTCAAGATGAAGGCTGCAGAGTGAAGACGCGGCAGCTTTTAGCTTCTTAAGACATCACAGACACATAAAAACGGTTATTTCAAAAGTGTCTTTATGCAGCTCCGCGCTTCGCTTCCCTCTAGTTTAAATAGCCTTGACATCGATGAGACTACCATGCTGGGTCCCCTGCCGCAGGGTCTTGATTCCCTGCAGCTTTCGGCCGTGAAGAGTGAAGCGAGACCAGGTGGCCAGCTGGAGCAGGGCACAGGTGATGGGCACAAACACCAACATGTAGAAACAGCCCAGACGGAGAGGCGGAGTCCCTGAGTCGGGGCAGACACAGAATCCTTCACGGGTGTCCTCTGGAAATATCATAACCTGGAGGGGAGGAGAAACCCAGAGTTGAGGAAAACAATTCCTTTGGTGTCAACAAAGTGCAAATCTCAACACGAGAATGTTCAGAAATTCTGGAATGATCTTTTAAAATACAAGAAAGAAAAAAAATGGATGCATTATAGTTTAACTAGTATCCTCGTTCAAGTAAGAGGTATTTAATGGAATTAGTTTTGTTACTTTAACAAAGCTGACTTGCTAAAGTTCTAAATGCTTGTAACTATGTGCTCAATATCAGACAGTTAATGACATTCATCTTCTTTACTGCAGCTTTGCTACTTGTATTCAGGATTTCAAGTAGCAATTACAAGATTACAGATCAATTTTACCTTACTAATTACTAAAAGAACTAAAACTTGTACGTACTTGGGTGTTCCAACAGGACATTGATCTCAAACTCAAACAAAGCAGGTTTTTAAATGGAACAAAGCGACTAAGACTACGACTAAGCTTCCTTGTGGAAAATGTAAGCTTAAAACCAAAATTTATATCAGGAAACCAACCCATCTAGTAAATCCGCAAGAATAAACGACAAATATCTGACCAGGATGTATACGTTTCTTGATTTTATCCCCTGCAAATTTTATGACATTTCTTTTTTTTTTTTTGAAGTTGTTGAGTAAATATTCCACCCTGGAAAAAAGAATGGTTCAAATAAAAAATGTAATTTTATCAAATAAAAAGCTCCAAAATGAATCTAGTTTTCCCAAAAGCTGCATGCTAAAATGCCTTTGAGGAAGCGCGGTACCTGTGTAAACGCAGAGCAGCCAGGTGCCGATGAGTGGGGCGAATGTCTGGCCCGGTTTGGTCAACAGGTTGACCATCCCAAAGAGGAGAGCCGAGGCGGCCTGCTGACGTCTGTTCACCACGTAGTCCTCGTCGACCAGGTCAGAAATGACCAGCTTCAGCAGCTTGCAGGTGCCCTCCGTGAACACCCGGTTACTGAAACGAAGAGGCGGACGGTTAGTGACCTGGCGGGGAACCTTTAGGTGCGAACACCACAGGTCAATCTTTCCTGGCGTGTGCAGCTTTCAAAAAAATGTTAAAACCAAAAACAGGCAGAGCAGAGAAAAAGCAGAAACTGTCAATGGTCAACTGTCGGCCATACCTAGCAATGAAGATGCACAGCAGATAAATGTGGTCAGCCCCTGCAAGCAGCATAACCACACTAAGTCCCAGTTTGAGCATAAACAGCCAGCGGATAACCTGGTAAACGCCGTAACGCTGGCACAGTGTCAGGAAATACAAGTTGTTGAGGTGGGGGGCAACGTAAGAGATCCCTGTGAGGGAGCAGAAGCAGAGCGGCGTCAAAGGAAAAATACAAACTGTGCAAAGAAATAGAAAAATGATCATGTGCTTGGTTTTAACCACGGCTAAGGTAGAAGCTCTCTAACAGCACCAACTAAAACAGGCATGCCGAAGTGAGAAATAAATAGGTTTTTAATAGGTTTTAATATGACAGACCAACACAAAGTGGTTCATAATCAAAACAGGGAAAGATTTTCTTCTGAAAAGAATGTGCTTTTATATTGAGCAGCCTCTGAGCAAATACTGTGAACCATCCACGGATGCAGCTGGAAGTACTTTGAGGCAAGTCTCCACCAGCTTTGCACATGTAGAGACTGACATTTTTACGATTTTTTATCTTTTTTTTTTTTTTTTTTGCAAAATACCTGAACTTAGTCTGATTTAACTCAGATGGATTTAGGTTTGGTCTTTCACTGAAGATTCTAGCACACCACACATACATAGGCCTGTCACCATGACAAATTCTGCTAGACGATAAATTGTCCCAGAAATTTTTGCAATGAATGATAGTATTGTTGTTTTGAGACAATTTCCAAATAATATTATTGTAATAATGGCACAATAATGCAAGGACACACACTTAAGGATTGATAAACTTTAAATTCTACTAAACATTTAAACACTGGACCTGGGAGACATTTAAATAAAGAAGAAAACAAGAAAATCAACAAATAAATAAAATGATTATGAAGTCTATGTAAACATAAATTGTCTTTCAAAAAAAGGTTAGTTGAAACCAAAGCACCAGTCTGAAAGCTTTCATTCAGTTTTTGGCAAAAAGAGAGCGAGAAGAGAAAAACGATAAATCAAGCAAATGAAAATGATTGAGTTTTTCTTAATTGACCATGTGATTAATTGACTCATTGTTTATTGTGACAGGCCTACACACATAACATTAGCTTTGCAGTATGTTTAGGGTGGTTGTCCTGCTGGAAGACGAACCTCCATCCTAGTCTTAAATCTTCAGTCTTAAACAGTTTTCTTAAATAACTGCCATTGACTGGATTTATTCTCTATCAATATTTGATGGAATAACCAAGAAGGTTTTTAATGCAGTGATTTCTTAATATTTTTCCAGAACTGTATAAATGGAAAAAGTTTTTAAAAACAAAATAGAATTTTCCTTCTTCTTCTTCTTCTTCACATTCATAAACCACTTTGCGTTGATTAACACATAAAACCCACCGATGCATTTTATGGTTGTTGCATGTAAAAAACATTAAATGAAAATAGTTCAGGGGGTCCAATACATTTGCAAGACAATGCCACATGGTGAGTCTGTTACATTTTGTCGTGGCCTTAAGAGAATTCATGTTAACTGCTTTCTGACTTTTCTGTGAAATCCTACCGAGCAGAATTGAACCTGTAGAGGCAGAAATGTTATCAGACAAGAGATGTTCCAGGAAAAGAGGAAAGAAGTTGTTGTTGAAATGGCAGTGAAACACCTGCAAAAAAAAAAACAGACAAAAAGATCAAATGTATCTGATTTGAAAGCAAATATAATATTCAATTTGTACTGTAGAACTGAAAATATGCAGAAACATTTAACATGATTTTGAACAAAGTCCTTACAATAATTTGTGATTCAATTAAAAAAAATAAAATCAGTAATTTTTCCCCATGCTGTAGAAGTTCATTTATTATGCCGATAGATTAAATAGTCAAAGAAAAAATATTTACGCCTTCATACAAAAATCATTTTAAGTATCTATTATTTTTTATATTTTTGCCTTTACCGTCATCTTACCTGGATAAGATTCATGGACACAAACCACATGAAGTTTCTGTGCTTGGAGAGCTGCTTCAGATACTGGCCAATAGTGATCGGTTTCCCTGTTTGAGTAAACGGAGCTTGACCGACGCTCAGCCTAGATCCAGACACATCAACACGTATTATTGTAAAAGACAAAACAAAACCAAAAAAAAAAAGATATCGTTCAAAACTTAAAGACGCTTTAAGTGTCCGTACTCCTTCAGTGTTGACGCCTCATCTAGCTTTGAGCGGATCTCCTTGTTGAAACGCTGCTGCAGCAGCCGAGACACGACGAAAAAGCCCAGAATGGAAAAAGCTGCCAGAGTCACGCAGAACAGACGGAAGGAGTAGAAGTCCTCCTTGTCCCAGACGGAGTAGGAGAGGAAAACGGAGACGGAGCCCAACGCGCTGAACACGGAGCAGTGGAAGTTGAGGCGCGTGCGGTCGGCGGCCGACACGGCGAGGTCGGCCAGCAGGGCGCTGTGGTGGAGGTCCACCATGGTGAGGAAGCCGTCGTACAGACACAGGCACAGCAGGAACTGCAGGCCTGGCCTGGCCCAGGCCACCCAGAAGGCCAGGAAGGACAGGGCGAAGAGAGGACCATTTGTAGAAAGGGCCTTCAGGCGCTTCAGCACCACCTCTGGCGATGTGATCTGAGAGCCTGACCTGGGTGGAAAAACACACGCCGTGTGACAAATCTGGAGAAACAAGGGGCTGTGGCCTCGTCTCGCTCTCCATCCATCCGACAAAAACATTTAAGATTTGAATAAGTCTAAGTCAGCAACAGCAAACAAAACATATTTACAAAAGCAAGAATAAATACGGAATATCCTGGAGAATGTACACTCTCTGTTTAAACGTTTTTTTTTTTCCCACCACTCACTGAATAAACAGAACTGGTTTGCAATACGACAGAAATGTAAACACGGGTGGCAGACTGTTTGACGCCATCAACTGGTTTTCCCGTCAACGTGGCAGCGGATTAGAGCGGACCAGGCTACATATCTGACCGTCGGACGTTGGCATCTTTTGGCATTTTTTGGGTTGACTGGAAAGTCAGGAAAAACAGGAAATATAGGAAGAAGATGACTTGTTATATTTGTTACATTTTACACAAAGTCAAGTTCAGATCTAAGTACTTTTTAAAGAAAATGTGATCATTTTCCAGGGGCTTCCAACTGTTTTGTTGTATAGAATGAAAACTGATGTTTAAGCTTGTCAATCACCAGCAATGCAGCCTAAAGGGTAGAAAAATGCTAATTCTGATTTATTATTTACTTTTGTTCATGATTAAAATAATTTTATTTTCACTCTTTAGGGTGATGCTCTTATCCTTTCTGCATTTGTCAAACAACATAAACCTAATTGATTGGTGTTCTTAAAAGTAACTTTATGGTTTTGTGAAGCCATCATTAAATGTGTGACCTCACTTTTGAGACACAGACCACAGTGTAGCTGACTGCCAGTCTGTCAGTTCCAAAAATGTCGACATCTTTCAAATATTTGTAACAATGTTTCCTAAACCTTTTCACATTAGTTCAGTTCTCATTAGACTAACATAAGACAGAAAAAAACCCAACAAAACACTGTTTGTGAAAATGTTTAACTCAGAACTCCTCAAGAAGCAACGTTTTAGTTTTACCTGGTGCAAATTCTGGAAAAAAAAACACACACACAAAAAAAACTCATATCAGCACATTTTGCTGTCAGATTATTATTCGTTTAATCCAAAAATAATCAACAACTTGGCAAGACACTTAATTGATGTGAAGTCAAGCAGAAAATGACTGAATTCTTCATATTTTGATGTTACAAGTAGTTGTTCTTGTTTTTTTAGCTGCAATGCATTATTTGCTACAAATTATCAACGTTGTTGCACTTTAAAAGAACATAAAAGTATCCTTGTTTAAAAAGGGAATTGAGTTATTCTTTTATTTTCCCCTTACTGTATTTGAAATATTGCATAAAAATGCTTAAGGGAGGAAATGAATGAAAAATCTGCAAACTGTGTCAATGATTTCATCCAATTAATCGTCAGAATATCCGATAAAATAATCTATTTGTAACGCTTAAACTTTGCGGCGTTAAGCAAAAAGTCACGAAGAAGACGCACGCAATTACGTCAGGCTTCTTTTTCGCTGTGATCTGTTGAGTCACAAAAAGACCAGCAGGTAAATATTCTGCAGGGGAAGAATGTTTAAAAAAAAAAAAGAGATGCAGAGGCTTACTGTGGAGAGCTGAGGAAGGCGTGGTCACTCAGCCAGCCGAAGAGAGGGTCATTCAGACTGTTCCAGATAAGGAATACAGTCTGTGGAGCAGAATAACAAGAAGGTAATTAGACATGAAGCAAATGGACATCAGATCAAAACGACCTCAGAAAACATTTTGATCAATTTGTATAATAAACTGAACTTCACTAGTTAAGTCAAGAAGAAGAATAAATCTAATGGAATCCATTTGCTTGACTTTGAATCTTATTGTATAATTGCATTGAATTAACTTGTCTTTTGTAAAGTACAACATTTGTTATGTACTGGTGCTACATATAAAAAAACAACTGAATTGAATAATTTCCTGTCAGCTTCACTTTGTTTTTTTTCCCCTCCCATTCACCGTACTCACCTCTCCCACCCAGAAGGAGACTTTATCGATCTTGTAGATGGACACAAACGTCTCCACGTAATAAAGCAGGAACACATTGTGGAGAATGGACGTAAAAAGGGCCAGTGAGCCATAGAGCACTGCGGTGGAGAAGACACTCAGCCAGAAGCCCCAGGCGCTCCTGCCCATGCTTTTCTCTCAGGTCCTTTCTCTGAGGCAAGCTGTGACCATCGTTGCCCAGACGACCCACATTCACAGAAACGTATCCTGAAAAAACAAAACAAAAAGAAAAACCAAGAAAAAAAATCCAGTGTTAAATACGTTTAAGTTTTTTTTTTTTTTTTCGCATTGTTGCAGTTCTGTAATTAGCAGGAGAAACAATGAAATCTCTAAATATTATTATTATTTTTATTATTATTATTATTATTATTATTATTATTATTATTTAAATAATGCATTCTTTAAACAAACAAAAACATCCAATGATTTTTGGTTCATATTCATGTGAAGTGAAATTTTTTTAAATTAATGCTTTCCTACAGGTTTCAAAAGTAGAAAAAAGTGATATCTATTCATTCATCCATTTTCTTAACACCCTTGTCCCTTGGTGGGGTCAGGAGGGTTGCTGGTGCCGATCTCCAGCTAATGTTCTGGGCGAGAGGTGGGGTCACCCTGGACAGGTCACCATTCTGTTGCAGGGCAACACAGAGACACACAGGACAAACAACCATGCACACACCTAGGGACGAGAACAGTCATGTCCACAGTCCAAGGGCCGGAGGAAACCGGAGTACCCGGAGAAAACCCATGCATGCACAGGGAGAACATGCAAACTCCATGCAGAAAGACTGCGGCCGGGAATCGAACCCAGAACCTTCTTGCTGCAAGGCAACAGCTCTACCAACTGCGCCACTGTGCAGCCCGATATCTATTCATTCCCCTTTTTAATCTCATACTATTACATACAACCACCCCCAAAAAAGCCCATCAGAGCAGCTACATCTAAACTCATAAAATGAATAATATGACTGGCTCTGTCTTCAGACTACAGGAATGCTGTTGGCAAGGCAACGGGGCTGCAAGTACTCATTAAAGTTTGTTTAGGTGTGAACAACTTTTCCTTTCTCTCTGGGTAAATCCACGTCCCGCCGTGTTTCGCTCGAGTTTGTGTTTGAACCACGGGGCTCTATAAAAAGCTGCCCCACTTCCCGGTGAAGAAATAAAAGTGAAGTCATGCGACCGTTGTCGGACAAGGAATTGTTGCTGCATCGGTTTGCCCTCCGGCCTCGTATTTAACTCTGAACTCTGAAAGTTCAACACAATTAAACAGTAACAGCTACTGGGAAACGTTGAGTGCTACATCTCAACTCAAGAGAAACCTTATTCCAAACCACGAATGCAAATCCTGCCCAGCTGCGTTTGTTTCTGAACCTTTTTTCACTTCCCCTTTGCCGACTCAAGGTTCTCTTCTCACTCTCAGAGAAAGAATTCACACAAATACCAGCAGGTTTATTTCTCACCCCTCACACTAAAGCGCCACAAGCGCAAACCTGTCTGCATCCGAGAACCTCTCGTCAAATCCCGAGCACAAAACGCCTTCGACGGCTGAAAGCAACCGCGTTTCAACGTGCGACATTGGCGCAAACGACAGAGCGCTGTTGAAGCCACGGCCCTGAAACGTCAAGATTCAGATCGACCGAGATAACAAGGGGAACGAAGAAGCTCCCCCCCACTCCCCCGTTATCAGATCCCGGCTAGGTTCGTATCGCGTCTAAAACGTGGCCGCAATCGTATCAAATCGGTCTGCAGGAGAAGCCACAAAACGAGACAACATCTATAAACATCCCACTGAAGTGCAACAGAGCAGGAGATGTTTTAAACCTGCGCGCAGGTCTCTGTGTTTCCACGGCAAAGATACACCTGCTGCTCACTCTGAAAGCCGAGAAGCAGGAGCTGATGAGACCTGGAGTTCTGAACTCCAGGTTCTCCACACTTTCAAACATCAAACTTTTTTTCAAATTACAGCCAATATCTGAACTCAGGTTTGAAATGTCTGCATTTTTGAATCCCAGACAGTAAGGAGGGACAGAAGGATTTACCGATGGTTTGTTTAATAGACTGGATGGGCAAATTGCAGTGGGAGGACTGATATTCAAATTCCTCCTTCAGGTGATTATTTGTGTTGCCTGATTTTTGTGCCTCCTATGATGTCATCACTCAAAATGAACACAAAGTTAAATTAGCCAGGGTTGTTTTTGTGGGATTTTTAAAAACTGTGTATGTTGTCAATCCATATATTATTATTATTATTATTATTATTTTACTCAGGGAACATTTGGTAGTAAAGAGAAAATCGGATTGCATCTTAAACTGCATTCTTTAACTAAACAATAAGAATTTAATTTGTAACATTATGGGAAAAAAAAATAATAAAATCGAGATGTTTCACTTCCTAAACCTTTCCAAACTCACAATTCTTTTGCTTTCAGAAAGCTCTGAAGTTTAATAAATACTAATCGTAAAAATTATATCGAGCTGTATGTAACTGCCTAAATAGTATTTGGGTCTGAATCTTGATTTCTCAAACCATGAAGAAAAAAGAAGAACAATTATAAAATTGACTTCCAATTTTCAGAGATTTGGTTTAGAGCCACTTTGTGTTTCAGATATTTGGCATCTGGACTAAATTACACCAGCTCCATTAATAAGTCTATAACTCTTGGACTGCTGAGTAAAGACTGGGCTATCTGGCTGTGACCACAGATCTTTAATAGAACAGAAATATCAGTAGCAATGCAAATTGAAGCATGAATATTCAAACCTAGATAAAAATAAAAATCGAAAACAGAATAATAAAAATGAGAGACATAAAAAATAATACTGCATATGTAGTACTTTAAAGTTGGTTATAAAAAGTGACACGTTCTGATTTATAATTTTCTTATTTTTGTGCCATCTAGATTAGGTTATATTTAACGCTATATCGCTGCTTTATTAGCACACTTGATTTTCTTTGTGAAATTGTCCTGTAAAACAAAGTATTACAGGTTTTCTACACGCTTACAATGAAAGAGGAAACCAGATTCATTGGTAACACTTTTGTTCTCGAAAAGCTTCAGATTACCACAACAACAACCTGCCTGGCTCACTAACTCTACTGTTGATCTCATACTAAACTGATTGATACTGAAACCACCACATCGCTTCAAAAGTTAATAACAGCTGAGTCGTTCCGTAAGGCTATCGATAATCAGTTTGCCCTGCTACTCTATAGCACTAGCTAGTTGTATTAGTAGCTGCTAGCATTAGCTACCTAGTTAACCTCACCCGGGCAGCTTGTCTGTCCGTAAACACAACCAGCGCCTCCAACCGTGCTAAGAAATAAGAAAATACGTGTTGCGTACCGACTGAAGAAGCTGTCAGGTATCCAGACCGAACACACCGAGATAGTATCGACACCGGGGGAAGCAGCTGCTTCTTCTCAGAACCAGACCGTCCACGTCACGTCATGACCGTTCACTGAGATGGGTGGGTTACTCACGCCAGTGACGACAGTAGTGGATAACTGAAGGGGTTTCCCAACGAACAGATGGGATCCGCAGCGCCCCCAGCTGGCAAGTACTAATTATAACAACAATACGTATATACACAGTCCAGTCACATTAATGTGACCATCTGTCAAAAGCCAGAATAACCACCTTTCGCAGAGCGAACTGCTACGAGACGTGCAGGAAGAGAGTCACTTAGGTCCCTGAAGGTCTTCTCTGGGATGTTGAGCCATGCCGACTCTAATGCCGTGGCCAGCTGCGCTAGATTACGCGGTTGAGGATCCATGGCGCGAACAACTCGATCGAGATGGTCCCACAGATGCTCGATTGGGTTTAAGTCAGGTGAGTTTGCTGGCCAGGGGAGGACGGTAAACTCATCCTGGTGCTCTTCGAACCACGCACGTACACTGGCAGCTGTATGGCACCTCGCATTGTCCTGCTGGAAGATGCCATCATCCTGAGGAAAAACAATGCGCATGTAGGGGTGGACATGGTCCGCAAGGACAGATGCGTACTTGTATTGATCCATCGTGCCTTCCACAATAATCAGTGAACCCAGAGAATGCCAGGAAAACATTCCCCAGACCATAATGCTCCCGCCTCCAGCTTGGACCGTTCCTGCAATGGTTGCAGGGTGGTTCCTTTCAGAGGTTTCACGCCTTATACGCCAACGTCCATCTGTCCGATGGAGCATAAAACGCGATTCATCTGAAAACGCTACCTGTCGCCACTCAGTGGACGTCCAGCTGCTGTACTGGCGTGCAAATTCTAGCCTTCGTCGTCGATGAACACCAGTCAGCATAGGTGCACGAACCAGGCGTCCGCTTCGGAGGCCCAGACGCAGCAATGTTCGCTGAATAGTGGTTTGGGAGACACTTGTGGTAGCCCCTTGGTTCATTTTAGTGGTCAGTTGCTCAACGGTAGCCCGTCTATCTGCCCGAACGCATCTCCGCAACCGTCGTTCGCCTCTGTCATCTATGGCCCGTGGTGCACCACATTTGCCACGTCGTTGATTTTGGACAGTCCCATTTTGCCATGCACGGTACACTTTTACCACGGCGGCACGCGAACAGTTCACAAACTCAGCCGTTTCGGAAATGCTTCCACCCTTGGCCCGAAAGCCAATGATCATGCCCTTTTGGACGTCGGATAAATCGCTTCGTTTCTGCATTACGCCAACGATTGAAATGTTTTCCGAAGCCCACACACACCCTTTATATACGCTCAACTGCACTGTGCTGCCACCTGCCTTCTGTGATTGGTTATTTAACTCTGAAGTGGAAAGTACGTGGTGGTCACATTAATGTGACTGGACTGTGTATATATATATATATATATATATATATATATATATATATATATATATATATAATACGTATATTATATTATATATAATATACGTATATATTACGTATATTACGTATATATACGTATATATACGTATATATATACGTATATATACGTATATATATAAAAAAATTCCCTTCTCACCCTCTGCGGGTGGTCTCTTTTCATCCTCTGAACTCGGGTCCTCTACCAGAGGCCTGGGAGCTTGAGGGTTCTGCGCAGTATCTTGGCTGTGCCTAGTACTGCACATTTCTGGACTGAGATGTCTGATGTTGTTCCTGGGATCTGTTTTAGCCACTGCTCCAGTTTGGGGGTGACTGCCCCGAGGGCCCCGATGACCACAGGCACCACTGTGGTCTTCACCTTCCAGTTCTTTTCCAGTTCCTCCCTGAGGCCCTGGTATTTCTCCAGTTTCTCATGCTCCTTTTTCCTGATGTTGTAGTCACTTGGTATAGCTACATCCACCACAACGGCTTTCCTCTGTTCTTTATCCACCACCACAATGTCCGGTTGGTTCGCCATTACCATCTTGTCTGTCTGGATCTGGAAGTCCCACAGGATCTTAGCTCGGTCATTCTCCACCACCTTTGGGGGTGTTTCCCACTTCGATCTCGGGGCTTCCAGTCCATATTCTGCACAGATGTTCCTGTACACTATGCCCGCCACCTGGTTATGTCGTTCCATGTACGCTTTCCCTGCCAGCATCTTGCACCCTGCTGTTATGTGCTGGACTGTCTCAGGGGCCTCCTTGCACAACCTACACCTTGGGTCTTATCTGGTGTGGTAGATCTGAGCCTCTATTGCTCTGGTGTTTAGGGCCTGTTCCTGTGCAGCCAGGATGAGAGCCTCTGTGCTGTCCTTGAGTCCAGCTTTGTCCAGCCATTGGTAGGATTTCCTGATATCAGCCACTTCAGTTATTTGTCGGTGGTACATCCCATGTAGGGGCTTGTTCTCCCATGATGGAACCTCTAGCCCCTCATCCTGTGTTCCCCATTGCCTGAGACATTCCCTGAGCATATCGTCCGTTGAGGCTTTGTCCTTGATGTATTTATGAATCTTGGATGTTTCATCCTGGACAGTGGCTCTCACACTCACTAGTCCTCTGCCTCCTTCCTTACGGTTTGTGTACAGTCTCAGGGTGCTGGATTTGGGGTGGAACCCTCCATGCATGGTTAGTAACTTCCGAGTCTTAACATCCGTGGCCTTTATCTCTTCCATTGGCCAGCTGATTATTCCGGCAGGGTATCTGATTACTGGTAATGCATAGCTGTTTATTGCACGGATCTTGTTCTTGCCATTGAGCTGGCTTCTCAGGACTTGCCTTATTCGTTGGAGGTATTTGGCTGTGGCTCCTTTCCTTGTGACCTCATCGAGGTTGCCATTTGTTTGTGGTATTCCCAGGTACTTGTAACTGTGCTCTATGTCTGCTATTGTTCCTTCTGGGAGTGAGACCCCTTCTGTGCGGACGACCTTCCCTCTCTTTGTAACCATCCGACCACACTTTTCTAGTCCGAATGACATCCCAATGTCAGTGCTGTATATCCTGGTGGTGTGGATCAGTGAGTCGATGTCTCGCTCACTCTTAGCGTACAGCTTGATGTCATCCATGTAGAGGAGGTGACTGATTGTGGCCCCATTCTTCAGTCGGTATCCGTAGCCAGTCTTGTTGATGATTTGGCTGAGGGGGTTCAGGCCTATGCAGAACAGCAGTGGGGACAGAGCATCTCCTTGGTATATGCCACATTTGATGGACACTTGTGCAAGTGGTTTGCAGTTGGCTTCAAGGGTGGTTTTCCACAGCCCCATCGAGTTTGCAATGAAGGCTCTTAGAGTCCTATTGATGTTGTACATCTCTAAGCATTCAATGATCCAAGTATGTGGCATTGAGTCATAGGCTTTCTTGTAGTCTATCCAAGCGGTGCACAGGTTGGTGTGTCGGGTTTTGCAGTCTCGGGCGACTGTGTGGTCTACAAGGAGTTGGTGTTTGGCTCCTCTGCTATTTATGCCGATGCCCTTCTGTGCCGTACTCATATATATATATATATATATATATATATATATATATTAGCTCCCATATAGCTCAAGCTCCCAGGCCTCTGGTAGAGGACCCGAGCTCAGAGGATGAAAGAGAGAGAGAGACCACCCGCAGAGGGTGAGAAGGGAATTTTTTTTTTTTTATATATATAAAAAAAACTGTACTATATGTAATGCGTCAAAGACTCTCAAGATGGTGCTGTTTCACAAGCCTTGTCTTTATTTGCAGGCACAACTCGATAAAACCCAACCCAACCATCAAACCCCCCGAAAAACAATAAAGTAAGTACTGTACTCGGTATTTAATTTGATTAAAACACATGTATTAATTACAAGCAGAGTAAAATATTTCAAGTATTTTTTTTTCTGATAAATTCTGATAAATTTAATGATTACCACTTACAGTTAATAATAATAATAATAATAATAATAATAATAATAATAATAATAATAATAATAAAATTAGCATATTATGTAAAACTAATAAACAGGGGTTTTTAATCGACCTGTTGAGAGGCTCGTTCATGTACTTATTATTACATCAGTGCAGAGGTGTTCATTAAAGGCAATAGTCTTAAACTTGTCTGAATTGTTGACGCTGGTGTCTCTGATCTTCTTCTTGATAACACTCCATAAATTATCTGTGGGGTTCACACCAGGTTGTACATATTTCTGCACTGTATGACTTTGGGGAAAATTATTTAATTAACTGATACTTTTTAAGTTATACAGAGGGAATGTTAAATTTTACAAGAGTAAGCTTGGGACAACGAGCGGAAAGTTTCCCAAAAGTTGGAATTCTGAGTGAGAAGATTATTTCTTAGCAACTCCAACCCCAAATCCAATGACTTAGCCAAAAAAAGAAGAAAGAAAAAAAGTACAAATAAACTGTTTACATAGGCTGGTCACTCAATAGGTATTAGATAAATTTATAAAAGTCGGAACTAGAACATGGCTTTCTTGGGTCTAAGGTTATTCAGTCCACAGCATCCTCTTAAATGGACTTCATACAGCTAAATACAAATGTACTTTTCTTTTTTCCTCTCTTTTTTAATTCTTATGATCACTCTCCTTCCATGTCATCTTATACACTCCTTTATGTTTATCTATCAGATAAAATCCCAATAAAGTTCAGAATAACAAATAGGTGAGTGTTGGCGAAGGGACTGGAAGCCTATGCTATTTAGATTGAGCAAACATTTGATTGTTTTGCCTGTGAAAGCATATAAAAATTCAGCGGCGAAATCCAGCCAGTCCCATCAGAACGTGTGAAATAAATGTCCTGTTCTCCTCAGCAAGCAAGAGGCAGAGACTCCCCATGGACTGCACAGCATTCAAGCTATATAAGGGACAAGTTATAGAACTGATAAGATTATTATTATTATTATTATTATTATTATTATTATTATTATTATTATTATTATTATTATTATTATTATTATTATTATTATATTATTATTATTATGCTGTTGGTACGCCCTCATTTTAATACATACCCTGGGCATCTGCCCATGTATCCCATATCACTGATAGCAAGTGAATAGAGCTGTTTGTGTGAGTGTTAGAGTGTGTGTAGGTGTGTGTGTGAGAGAGAGAGTGTGTGTGTGTGTTAAAGAGGGAAAGAGAGAGAGAAAGAGAGACAGAGAGAGAGAGAGAGAGAGAGAGAGAGAGAGAGAGAGAGAGAGAGAGAGAGCATGTGGTAATATTTGAGCAGTTGATGACTGCAGCAGCAGCAGCAGCAGCAGTTCGATGTTTCACCGCAAAGAGGACAAATCAGGATTCAGTTTGTTTGAGACCGAAACAAGGACCAAAAGGCAGGTGAGTGCATCCTAACTTGAGTCCTTGTGTCCGGCAGCAGCGTCTCATTGAGCTCCGCACGGCAGTTTCCTGACAATCTCTGTTATACAGGCTTCGCTCAGGTGAAGGTGAATGAACTGTGCGGCGCGGTGTCCCGTCTCTCCTCTCTTGGTGCCGCAGTTCAGATCGGACAGCAGCGGACTGGCTCCATGATAAGATGTAGCGGTTATCCAGGGGCAGATTTGTTAGGACTAGGCGATTGGACGGTCCAATAAAACAAAAAAAAAAAAAAAAAAAAAAAAAAACTACTGCCAAGTTCAGTCAAAGGTGGCGCAAAACACCCCCGTACAGGTAAATTAATATTTACAACTGCTCTGGTTCAGCCTACATGTTCAGCTGGAGAGACGTGCCAACCGCCTATTAAATTAAATAAAAAAATGTAATAATAAGCAGCTATAGATTGTGTTAATAATTTGGTGTTGTAATTGAGACAAAGAAGAATGATTTTAATAAGTTGGATCATCTAAAAAAAAAACCCCTGCTTCATTTGTTATTTGTTCCATTTATATAAAAAACGATCTCTTTGAATACTGCAATAGTATTCAAAGAGATCAAATCTTTAATACTGAGATTATATCTAATTTCAAAATCAGATATTGTTTTGTACAAACAAAGCTTTTGGTGAATTTATACAGAAAACAGACATTTGTTGAACAACAGTCATTTTAAACTGCATAAAGGAACCTCTTGCATTAAAGATGCCCTAAAGTTACAACTTTAAAGGTCTGTACCTATTATGTGTGATTGACCAAAATATAGACTAACACATAAGTAGAAGTGAGATACAGTTTCTAGCTATTTTGAAAATCTTAAGCATGACTTGTATTATTCAACCTCTTTTCCTCTAAAGCCCTCAAAATAAATGTAAAATAGAGCAAATCATCTTGAACATTCCATTCCAGTCAGGAAACAGACTGGTGGTGGCAGCAACATGAGGAAATTGATGGGGTTGATTTTAGGTAGGCCCTCATAAGAAACCTATATTAGAAGCTATAAGAGGGTTAAAACTGAAGGACAGCGTCACCTTCCTAAACATGGCAAGTAGGAGCCAAAGCTACAGTAGAGTGGTTTAGATCAAAACGAATTTGTGTTTGAAAAGCTCAGTCGAAGTGTAGACCTAAGGCCAACTGGGAATCTTTGGGAATACTTTAGAACAGATGTAACCGTACGCACTTTATCAGATTTGGTGAAACCTGAGTCGTGTTGCAAACAAGAATATGTACAAATCTCAACCCATAGATATGCAAAGCTGGTTGATATATACCCAAGAAGAACTGCAGCTGAAAATGCAGCAAACGGTGGTTAATTAATATTAACTCAAGGGGGGCCTGATTAAAATGCACACATCAAAGTTCAGATTTATTTCCTCTCATTCCGCTCCACTGTACAGTTATGTTATTGTTGATGTTGCTCAATCACATGAAATCCCAATGCAGAAGTATGTGGTTGTAACATGACAAAATGAAAAAAAAAACCTTACTGAAGTAAGCAGAAGTACTTAATAACAGTGATGTGTGGTAATCTAAAGGGATTTGAAAGTAAAAGATAGATTTAAATTATTTTTATTCAAATAAAATGTATTTTTGGGACATCACAAAGAGAGAAGTGTGTGCAGTTTGAATAGGCAATTGTACGTTTTATTTTTTTTTCCCAAATTGCGGGATAGGTTCTTCAGCTTAATTTAATTTGCAAATAAGTATAAGATGAAAGCAAATCATTCCGAATCTACTCTGTACTCTTAACTGGAGGATGTTTATACTTTTCAACTTTTGTAAATATAAAATCCTTCCATATAAGAGAGTGACTTGTGCTGATTCATGTCGAAACATTTGGTTAGAGTTACTGTAAGCTCTAAAAAGTGTTTCATGTTTATACTAATAATAAATTTTTAACAGTAACCAAAAATAACAACCAAAAAAAAATATTGATTACAATATTGTTGACGCAAGAGGGAAAAAGTCGTTCATCTTTACTGCTGGGAAACATTTTGTCATCAGATATAAATGACCAGTTAAAACTCAGGATTCATGAGGAAGTGGATTTCTCAATTGAACAAACACCAAAACAGCCTGAGCTTCATTTACTTTAGCAGTGCCACAGACGTATATGCTGCATTGATGCAGTAATTCAAGCAAAATGACCCCACATATTGAGTGCATGGACATACTTTTCAGTTTGCCCACATGATTGCAATTGATCCTATGCATTTACTGTGAACATGTTGTAATTTTCTGAGAAATTGCACTTTTTTAACATAAAATAACTTTTTGATGGTGTTATTAGTTACTGAGTTGTTGCAAAGCCAACTGTTTATGTTTATATCTTTCATAGAGTGCTGGTGGCCCACAGAGTGAACCCACTTTTTCCGCTGTCACAGTGCAATAATCACATTTGTGGGATTTACAACACTGCATAACTGAATAAAAGCACAAAAAGTCTGCAGGTGAGCTTTTCATTTCTGCAAGACAAGCTCCCTTGTTTTGTTGATCTCTGGCGGGAACGTCAGGTGTCCTGAAGAACGTCTTGCTGCAGCTGTTTGAAGTGAGGTTTCACCAAAGCCTTGTCAACGCCTCGTGCTCTGAAGACAATTTATTTTAGAGCATTTGCTGGAAATAAAGCGGCAGAGACCAACTATCACTGAAATTAGGTCAAAGTGTCCCTGTAGATCCGTTCAGCTCCAGCAAACAGGAAAGAAACTGCGTAAAATGCATTCGAGCCATCCTGCGCTGCTTTTGTTTGATTACTCCTTCCTGCCGCCACACGCGTCACATTGTTTGTGTGATTTCCATTAAGGCAGATGTGTTTGCATTTTACCTCGTGGCGTTATCATGCAACACACTGCTGTCAGGCGCTTTGCCAACAGAACACACAATACCCCTGCAGAAGTGTTGAGAAATTGGTGTACTTTGTCGTGTGCTGGAGCAGCTGATGGGAAAAACCGCAAGAAAACAGCTTACTATCAGTGTTTAGTTACCACAGGTTTCCCTGACTGTGGTTCGATGTTTGGCCTTGTCACCAAACCAAAATCACGTTGGTTTCATTTTGCATGCAATGTCAAAGGGATCCAACTCTGACATTTACATATCGAAGTGTGTTTACGGGTCTTGAAGAGCTGTATTGCACATGTGTGAAAAAGCTTTCGGCCATACAAGGAGGTGTATGAAGGAGATAAAAGCTAAAAAATATTCCCAGCTGAATTTGAAGTAGCCATTTTAAGATGCAAAGACATCTAGATGTGTAAAATTAGAAAACATGAGCTCATGCAGATAGAAAATGTCAGAAATGTCAGATCTAGCAGCTTCCAGATGGAAAAATGAAAAGAAAGAAAAATCCTCAGCAAATGTCTTCTCATGGTCGTTATGAAATCTTTACCCGACGTTGAACCAATGTTCGTTTGATGGATGTGGTATAGATGTTTTACTAGGATTGTTTTTCTATCCAACAAAGGGTTCAACAAACTTTGCATGAAGATTGAGCAGATGCCTCCCAAACGTTTCTTCATTCCTCTTGTATTGCACAGCAATTTCCCATTTATCCAGAGTCCTCTACTTGAAAAAATATTGTGCTGCTAAAAACTTTCCATCTTCTGTCTTCAGTGTCATGATGTGGTAAAGTAACATTTTCCTGCTTGTATTCTCCCACAGAATCGTGTATCTGCGTGATGAACTGACGGCTAAATATTTGACTTCAGTCTCTTTCTCGATATGAACAATGTGTCAAACAAAACTATTCTCGGTTTGAAAAAATCTTCCCTTCGGTGTTGTTGTGTCTTATGAAGGTTCTCTGAAGTTTTACATTGCACAAGTTATAAGTACTGTATAGGGAATCTTTATAGAACACTGCTTGCTAATTACCAATGGAATATATAGTAGTCAGTCCCAGTGACTCTTTCACTCACGGTTTAGCCAACGTTGCATCCTGGGTAAAAATGAAATGAGAAACGCGCCCCGAACCAAACCCCCTATCCATTTTCCTGATGCTGTATGCACTAAGTAGAGTTAATAAGATTTGGAGATTGAGGATCAAGGTGTAATGAAGTTACTCTGGAGACATGTCATGAGTAAAACACTTTGCATAGACACATTTTTACTTGAATTTGTCAAAGCTCACTGAGTTTAGTTAAACCCTTGGCGCATTGATCCTTTCCATCAGAACCCGTCACTTTCTCGTCTGTCGACCGTCATTGCCCCATTTAGTCTCAGAGCTTAGCACCCGGGCTGCTAACAGAAAGGTCACCAGCCTCATTGTACTCCATGCTGTGTGCGATTAGCAGCACGGCAGAGGCCATGATAGACTGATCTGGGCAGTTGCCAGTGTCACCCCTGGGCAGAGCAAGATTCACATGGTTGACCCTTTGATCAGAAGCAGAGAACATCCAGTCAGGCGGTTATTTTGCTGATGGCTTGTAGCCTAATCTTCAGATTAGCCGTCATGCAGCTCCACCGCAAACACAGCTAATTAAAAGAGGAAGTTTTGTTTCGCAGCATTTGCAAAGTCACATTTCCAGGAGAGCATTATTTAATTATCGACTCGTTTAGAATAATAACAGCACTTTTGGATAATTGGCTGTACTCAGGGTGATGATGCATTTCGGCAAGGAATTGGCAAGCTCTTGCTGTCACTAAGGAAATATTGTTTATGCATGATTTTTTTCATTAGAATTTATTTATTTATATATATTTATTTATTTATTTATTTATTTTCATAAAAACATGGTGACTTTACCACACAAGATACATGATTATAGCTAGGTATATTTTTAGCATCTTCCAGCTTGCTTTTATGGTAGTCAACACTGTGAACAAGTATTCAGTCATTAAAAAAAGTTCTTCTTTTGTTTCAATGAGTCAGGCTTTTCTGTGACCTTTTAAAATCCTGATCAGTTTTTTTTTTTGCAGTGCTTGAAAGTGGTTCTGAGCTTTATCCTGCTTTTTCATCCATTTTCAGTCCAACATCTGATCATTTTCAGATGAACGTTTAAATGTATTTTTTGTGAAGAAACCTGACAGTAACATATAAATTATTTTGGACATAAAACTGGGGTTGTGTCCAGACATGACAGAATACTAAAGACAGAACATTTTTTGGTGTGTCCATTGGGATGTTGCTATAGCCAGAAAGAGAAACTTTAGGTATAACTTTATTTCAATTTATTAAAAATACCAAAGATAGCACAGTTTGACACAAAAAATATTAAACATTAATCCTGATAAATGTGTGCCTTTCTTACTGCTACTGTACATAAATTAATAATATTTAAAACTTGTAAATCTCTAGACACTCTATGACACTACCTTTTTTATCACCCACTTGTTTATTGTCCTTTTTTTAAGTATGTATGACACAACAAGTTTTTATGATCAGAACAACATGCAAAGAAATGAAAGATGGTTTAAAGTGTTGATTCTGTATTGTGTAATGCATTCAGACACATTGCCAGTGTTGATTAAAACATACTTTTTTTAACTGTGAAAGTTGACAAAAAACAAGACAAGGCAATATTTAAAAATAAGTGTCAGCTCTGTAAGATTCATTTTTATAGGTTTTATATGTACAATTTCAACTTAAACTGTATGCACTCTTAAATGCTCTGCAAAATTTAAAATTCCACATTTTAATTAGACAATGACGCTTGGAAAATAAACAAAAATCATGTTTAGGGGTTAGTTATTAGTGAATACATCTCAGCATTTCTCAGCAATTTCTTTGCTCAGCAATAAATGATAATTTATTTCCTAAATGCTCTATAGTTCCACCTCAATAAAACTAATTAACGTTGCTACATGAATTCACAGTTTAAGTATACATATTCATCTTTTCTATCCCTCCACAGACAGACTGACTGGAGGATAATAAAAGTGTATGTCTGAGGCGGGAATAAGAAGATACACACTTTGAAGACACTTGCATTTTTTGGATCCAACAAACTGAGTGCTGCATTGGACCCGGGTCGGTGTATTAAACATGGGAGACCAGAAATCAATTCAGCAATTCCTGCTCCTGCTGCTGATGCTCCTCAACAGGCTGTCTCAGCTGTGGGCATTTCCCTTCAGCCCTTCCCTGGACCTGGACGTCACTCCCAGGACGACTATTTTCCATAAAGGTGAGAGTCAAATGTTGCTTTGTGTCTTAGTTTCTAGAGAGGCGTACAGGGTTGAATTCAGTTTATAGAGTAACCATAAAAAATACTCACATTTTGTCACATACAACCCCCAAAATGTAATGTTTTTTTCTTTGTATTTTATGCGATAGACAAACAGACAAAGCAGTGCCTAAGTCTGAAGCTTCTTGTTTTTTTTTGTTTTTGTTTTTTAAGTACAAACAATCATGATGCTTGATGCACTAGACCTCCTTCATTGCAAACTCTAAGCAATCAGTTGCCCTCAGAAGTCACCTAATATGTGAAAAGAAAGCTGTGAAAAATGCTCAGCGAGGTTGGGTTATGAAACAATATTCAAGCATCTCAGCAGAGCTCTGTTCAATCCATCATCTGAAAATAGAAAGAGTATAGCACCACTGCAAATCTTCCAAGACTTGGCTCTCTGACTGAACTGACAGGCTGGGCAAGGAGTGAATTAATCAGAGTATAGACACCAAGATGTCCAGATTGTGGCAGAAATCCGCAGCTCAGGTAAGACAAGTCTGCCCTCCATAAATCTGGCCTTTAAGAGAGGAGAGAGCAGAATTGTATGAAAAAAAAAGTGCTATGGTATGATGAGAAAAATTCTAAACTTTTTGCAGAAACATGGAAGCTGGTCAAAGTTTATGGGAATACAGATGGAGCTAAATAAAGTGGAAATCTTGGAAGGAAAACCTGTTGGAAGCAGCAGAAGACTTGAGACTAGGACAGAGGTTTAACATCCAGGAGCACTCAGCGTGGTGTCCAGTTAAAGTCCAGACCAGTGTTTTATAGTAACGAAGTAAAAATACTTCACTACTTCACTTAAGTATATTTTGGAGTACTTCATACTTTCCTTGAGTATGAAAACTTTTGATAACTTTCACTTTTACTTCACTATATTTCTGAACTTAATTGCATACTTTTACTCCGATACATTTTCAATGTGTGGTTTAGTTACTTGTTACAAAACAGCGAGAAAGAGAAACAGTCGTGTTTTGACCCCACCTACTGATTGACTGCAACAAAGTCGGTAGTTTCCTTGCCTGGGCTTGTTCATCACCACCAATAGGAAACACCTGTTTGGCTTCTCCCATTAAACACAAAGCAAGTCTCGCGATGAGCAGCAGCCACATGTCCCTATTGCCACACAATGACCAGCTGTTGCACCAATAGTTTGTGAAGTAGAATAATCGTAACGGCTTTCTTTCTTCATGTTGGCCACATTTTCTGTACTGAGTATTTATTTTTCTCATTTTCAGCACTGACCTTACTTGAAGGGAAAACTTAAGGCTTACAAAAACTTTGTATTTTCTGTCCTGGATTGGAAACTAAGAAGCTGGTTCAGTTGTAAAGCAGGTTATGTTAACCTTGTGCTGTAGGTAAAACATCTAATTTTCTTAACTAAATGATGCCTGCAGCTATATCTATTAGCAGGTTTAATTTTGCCTGCACTTGGTTATGTACATTACTTTAACTGTATTTGACAAGTTTACCAAATATCAAAAATGTCATTCAAACTGCATTTGCCTTGTTTTACTTTTTACTTATACTTTTCATTACATTACTTGAGTACATACATTTTACAGTAATTTCCATACTTAAGTACAAGAAAATTCAGATACTTTAAGACTTTAACTCAAGTAACATTTCAGTCAGTGACTTGGACTTTTACCAAAGTCATATTTTGGAGAGGTACCTATACTTTTTCTTGACTCTGAGATTTCAGTACTTTATACAACACTGGTCCAGACTTGAATCTAGCTGAAAAACTGCAGGAACATACGCAAACATATACTTTCTATCAAATTTGACTAGCTTGAGCCATATTGCAAAAAACCCAAAACAAAAAAAACGAACTGCAACAATCTCCACCCCAGATGAGCAAAGCTGATAGATACATATTCCAAAAGACTTAATTTGTGCTTCTGTAATGAATTGTCTCATGGGATTCTGAATACAAATCCATACAAAACAATGCATGATCTTCTTTCCATTTGACAATTACGCCCTGCTTTGTGCTGATCTGTCACTTTCAATCCCAATCAATTACTCTGGAGTATATGAGACCAACTTGTGTGCAAAAGCTTGTAAAAAATGAAAAACAAATTATGTTGTAATTAGTTTAGAGTTTCTATAAAACAGCAATATTATGTATGGCATTTGGATCTAAATTACTGTCTGTGGAATGGTTCCCATAAAGAGACTCAAATTATTCAGCAAAGTACATTTTTTGTCACAGATTTAAAAGTCTCACTTGCAGTTTGGACATTTTCTTCTCTGGCTTAACTTTGTTCTGAGAAATATAACACCTGGCTAGTGACTAGTTTTTTATGAACACTGCTTGCTGATATAAATACACCACAGACATACTGTGGTATCACAACACAAATGCACAGAGCAACTAAATAACAACCTGACTGTCCTTATTTGTTGCCTCTCCTGCTGCTGCCTCCTAACCTCCGTGTTAAAGTGGCACAGTTTTTAAAGTTGGCCCTGAAGACGGTTCCTTCATGCTCGGAGTTATTAATCTCCTCTCTCAAGCCCTGTCCTAGATCATATGGCTCAGCAAACACTTCTAATGAAACAATAGACAGGAGGCCTCCATAAAAGAGGACCTGAGCTCCACGGACCTGATTAGAGTTTGTGCAGAAAATGCTGCTGAATAAGGGGATCTTGGTTGATGAGTTGGTATTTATGAAGACCATCAGTAGCTCTAATCCAAACCCCTCTCACTGCCCACGCCCTCATCCTCTGCTGCTGAAAGGTGGGAGCTTCAGCGCACTTAAACTGAAAGTACCACTCCACCTTTCCTCATTCTCATCTTCAGGTCTCTGAAGTGTTATTAGAAGTGCTGCTGAGTTTCGCTTTTTATTTTTTTGTCACGCTTTAATAAAACTTGTTCAAACAAGTTTTGAAAATCGCACGAAGATGAAGTGAATAAAGACAAAATGTTGTTTTCAAATTGTGATTTTATTTATCAAGGGGAAAGATTTGTCGAACACCTAATAAATGGTTCTACCACAATTTTTTTGTCACAACTGCCATCAAGGATTTACAATAACTTGCAATAAGTATTTTAGAAGTCTTATAGAAGAATTTCGGCCCTCTTTATTCCCACAATCTTTTTTTTTTTAGGATGAATGACCTATCACCTATCGCAGAGCTTTTCCATTGGACTCTGTCAGTCTGATCTCCTTGTTATGAAATACTGTGGTAATTTTATGCCAGATGTAATAGGGACCTTCAAAAAACATTCCACTTTTGCCTCATCAGTCTCCAGAATCATGAACACTCACATTAACCGAGGTGAGTGGTACCTGCAGTGCATTTGATATTCTTTTATGACCTCCTGCACGAATTTTTACTGAGCTTTTAGAGCAATTTCAGTAGGCTACACACTCCTAGGAAACATTATTGTTCCACGTTTTCTCTTTTTGTGTATAATGGCTCTTAGGAAGCTTCATTCCAAATGATTTTGTATCATTTGGAGCGTGATGTTTGCCTTTTAAGATTATTATTTTGTTTTAACTCTACTAGTCTGGCGAGAATCAGATGTCGACGTAGCTTGAAATTCATAATTTAACAATGTGTGAATACTTTTGTAAGCCAGTGCATAATCACATGCGATTCGCTTCCACAACAAACGTTTTCAACTGCTGAAGCTTTTAGCAGTTAATTAACATGCATCTGATCATTCTGACTGATAATTTAAATACAATGCGAATAGCAACCCAAAACATGTGAAGTCACAAGGCTTGTCAAAACACATAGGAAGTGGCTCAACATTTACAGTT
The DNA here is from genome assembly GCA_033032245.1 of Poecilia picta. Classification (NCBI taxonomy): domain Eukaryota; kingdom Metazoa; phylum Chordata; class Actinopteri; order Cyprinodontiformes; family Poeciliidae; genus Poecilia; species Poecilia picta. The sequence goes on along the minus strand of CM065371.1, from coordinate 12,107,519 downwards.
ATTGTTGTGAAATTGTTTTGCACAACTCTATGTTGCAACAAAACCCTAGAGAATCATTGAATTATGAAGCAAATTAAAGATACATGTGGACTTGGAGAACATAATCAGATTAGACTCTTTGAGTCTCTCTGAGAACATTTGTTCCTTCATCAAAGACAAAAAATATTGTTGCTTCATTCTTTCTCCTCCAAACTATCATGTCTTCACTTTCACATTTCTGCTCCTGCTTTGGATTATGGATCATACTCGCTCTATTTTCTGCAGGCTCTTTTCTGTTCTGCAGCTCAAGCCTGTCAGTCATTACAAATCTTATTTTTCTCTTGGCACTTGTAAAAAAAAAAAAAAAATTGCCCTTGACCCACTTTTTCATCGTTAGGGAAGGCGCGCAGTACTGCAGGCTGGGCATATGTGTCAGCATGTGTGTCATCGTTGTCGGCGTATGCCATCTGAGGGTCTGTGTTGTTTCTCTGATGCTCCCGGGAAAAAAAAAAACATTTAGTAAAATCCGAATGTGTGCATCTACTGTCACTCCTCCTCCTGAGAAACATGACATTATGGGTGATGAGAGACAACTTTTCTATATGTGACATGTGGGCGTCAATATGGATGGGAGGATCTGTGGAAGGACATTTGCTGTGATTCTGAGCTGGTATGAAGGGGCACTCGTTAATTTAAGGTGCGCTTTACTGGTGGCCTGCATCAGTGGGAGGACAAGAACATGCTGTATCAGTGGAAGCCCAGATATATACATGTATTGCAACATCTCAGAAGACGACTTTGCGGGACATAAAATTCTGAGAAATGAATTTGCATCAGCAAACCCATATAAATGAGGAAACAGATTGTAATAACATTTCTGTGCAGAAAGCAGCATTAAAAGTGAAATTAAATATGTTTTTAAATGGATGCTCCAAACTCAAATGAGCATAATCACTGATGACTCTGCAGTTTTTCGCAGACTTTATTGTGTTGGTTTCCTACAGGCTTTTCCTCTTTGTGTGGTTCTCTCATTGGATCCAAAACCACTTTTGAACTAAAGACAAATATTCAGTAATTTAAAAAGAAACTAAATAAAAATGGCTGTCCAACCGATAAGAAAGTGATATATTTGCAATTAAACAACAAACGTTAACTGTCTTTTGCCCGATAAACAAAATACATCAACAAATAAGTCTTTGCTAGCTGAGGAAAATGTTAGTACACTCCAAGGATTTTGTATGTTTCATGTCGCTTAGTAGTATTTCAAAAGGAGAAGAAGTGGACTTTGACTTGGTCCAAGACTCTAGTACTCCTGGCTTACCTGTTTGCATAGAAACTCGAGGGGTGATGCGTAAAATGTTGACACTTTCCTTCTCTTTTGATGTTCTGTTGCATGCTGAAGAGGTCCCACTTCCCATCTGGTTTACTCATATTATCATATTTACTCATATTACTCATATTATCATTCTTGTGGTAGATAGTGTGTTCGTAGCTCCAGTATGATTATTGTGGCAGCAGATCGCTGATGATGAACACTTTTAATATTCACAGAAGTGCGGTGTTAGCTGCACCCACTGTTAATTATGTTTTACTCCCATCACCATTTTTGTCAAGTTTGCTTTATCTTTTGTTTTCCCCATTTAGCTTTTATGTCTGTGTTAAGCTTTTATGCTTTTGGTCTTTCACCTCCGCTGAGAGATCTATTGTGTTTTTGATTTCCTGCTAGAACTGATCTCTGATTTCAGCTGGAACTTATTGATGATTTGGTGATGGCGTGTAGGAAGACCTGAAACAACACCAAAACTATCTGTGCCTTGTACAAATGGGTTATGTTTGACTTTTTGGTATTTGAGATGAAAGACTTGGCTGTCTTTCATCTCATTCTGCAGTCTCCCAGGCTGAAGAAGTCCTGGAAAAGACTTGGCTCTCACACAAGTTCTAAAAATAAAGATTTTGAGTTTCTTTCATTTTTAACTGGGTGGTAAACTCTGACATGACACAGAATAATATCTACCTGTCAGTGGTTTTCATTTTGTATTTGTTATAAACAATATTCCCTAGACTAGAATAACTTAACTTTATCAGGACAGCCCATCTGGAGAGATAACCAACAAATAAATCCATCTGTCCATATGTAAGTTTTATTGATGTTCTTTTTTTAACAAATAGAAAACTGAATAGCAGCATTTTTTTAGACCAAATGTCTGTTTTTCTTTGCCAAATACTGATCCACTCCTTCAAGATCAAGTTAGGTAGGGAGCATCTGCCAACTGCAAATTTAACATATTTCCACAGATTTTCTATAGGATTTAGATCTGAACTTTAACTAGGTTCTTGTCCTCCTCAGTTTGAAGTATTTTTCTGCTTTTAACGGTATCTTTGCATTTAGTTCCATCAACTCTGAAGAAACGCTTCACATAGCATGATGTCACAGCAGGGATAAAGGGCTTGGGGTGATATATATCGTTTTCTGTGTAAGCCAAAAAGTTTGGTTTTAGTTCGACACTGTACAGCTAACTTTAAGCTTTTCACCTTTCTTCTTGCCCCTCCTGAATAAAGCAATGAATTGTGAAGGACATAGCTTACACCTGAGTGGTCAATCGCTGCAGCTCCTCCAGTGTTACCATGGACATCTTGGCTGCTTTTCAGAATATTTATCTCCTGATCTATGCTTTTTAAGCTATATACACAGAGCTTAACAAAGAACAAACACTTGATTATACTTGTAATCAAAGTTGAACTTACTTCATGTTATGTGTGAACCCAAAGGACACATTTCAATTTTAAACTTGGAGCAAATTCGAAAATAATCTTCTCTGTCATCCTAAAGGACTCGTGCTTTTCTTAGAGAGTTGTGCATATTCGTTTACATAACACAACCCGAAGTTATGTCCACCAACTCTTGAGCTCGGTTAAGAAATAACAAGATCCTTATGTAACGTGGATAAATTTGACAACAGCTGACAGTTCTGACAGTGTCCAATGAAATCAAATGAGTTATTCCCTTATAGCATTTCGTCCTCGAACGTCTGAGCACGTGTACGGTTGTGTGTGCGTCACGTGCTCGCCGCTGTGCGTCCTGTGAGCAGTGAGTCACACAGGAAGTCGCGCAGCCTCAGTGACTGTGGCACATGTGCAAACATACAGTGGATTTACTATCATCCAGGACCCCACATGGAGGCTTTCAAATGTGTCTGAGCCTGAGTCTTCACATTCTGGCTTCACCACCTGTTACAGCTCAGAGTCGAAAACACCATTACGCACTCCTCAGATCTTCTGAGTCATTGACAGAAGAAGTGTCTTGTTCAAGAGAGGGTTGAAAGACGCAGGAAGCACGTAGGTACGTACGTGCGAGAGAAAAGAGCCATGGCAGATGTCCATGCAGGGCAGCTGTTTTGACCCGTTGGCTCAGGATCTTCAGATTCAGAAACGTCAGTCACAAAAGCGCATACACACATACTATGAGAGGACAACAGTAACAGAAAGCAACCTGAAAACTAGATGGCTCCAGGCACACCTCAGTGGTCTGTTGACTTTTCGCATTGATTTTGTGGTAAAGCCCAAAGTACAATGTGTGTCTGTCGTATTTATTAGACCTTAGCTTCGGGGACCAGAGGACCAACATCTGCGAGGGCCTGTTATTTAATTAGAAATATCTATTGTTTTCCCATAACGAGGAAGTTCAGGAAACTGCATAGGGGCAGAGTCACACCATTCATGTGCAGGTTCTTTCAGGATACTCCTATGTTCTCCTACAATAAAAACAAACAAGATTGTTACTTGTGTTGATAACCAATACCATGTTAAGTACATGGAACATGATTTGCTTAGGGGTACAAAATGAAACAATAACCACATACAACGGCAAGAAATGATTGCATGAATTTGAAAAGGGGTGAACTGACCTTGAGTCCCGCCTCAAGTGCATGTCTGCTTTTTTTATGCGACACGAACATTTTTATACTTGGTGTAAATCACTGTGGCACTTGCTCAGTGTTTGTAATGCAAAAAAACCCCCCAAAAAACCATCTAACCTTATCCAAGGCCAAGGCTGCTGCAAATTAAATATAAATTAGCGAAAATGAGAGCATTTCAAACCAAGAATCTTAAATGCAACACTGTGGTGCAAATGACCCCAAAATAAACTGGTACAATTTAATTTCATTAAATTAGAATATCATCAAAAACGTAATTTATTTCAGAAAATCTAATGAACAAGTAAACATCATATAGTATATACATGAGGACATATAGTTTACAGGCAGACTGATTTTAATCATTTGCCTGAGTTAATTTTGATGAATGTAGCTTGCATAGAAACCCAAAATGAATTTTTCCAATTAATTTGAATATTAAATAGGATCAACCAGGATTAACCAGGACCCTAGTGAGAGCTCGTAAATTTGATCACATCACACCTACTCTTTACAAGCTTCACTGGCTTCCTGTAACTTATAGGATTCAATATAAAACTGCACATCACCGTCTATATGGAACCTCACCGGATTACCTGAAGGACCTCCTTACTTCACATTCACCTTCTAGACCCCTACGATCCCAAGCCTGCAATCTTCTACACCTTCCTCGATCAAAACTAAGGACTATGGGTGATGGAGCCTTTGCTGTGGCTGCTCCTCGTCTATGGAACTCTCTCCCAGGCTATTTGAGAGCCCCGCAATTATTGTCTGATTTTAAAACTAGCTTGAAAACTTTCCTTTTTAGACAAGCCTACCCCACTTTTAAATGACAGTCTTTTTTTATTGCTGATTGCTGATTTTATGTTTTTAGATGCACCATGTAGCACTTTGACATTTTTATTAATGAAAAGTGCATTATAAATTAAATTTATTATTATTATTATTATTTATTATTATTTATTATTATTATTATTATTATTATTATTATTATTAATAATAAATAAGCGCAATAAAAAAGGATTAATACAAAAATGCTGCAGCCTATATAATCAGTCATGGAAAGATTGTTATTTAGAAGAAAAAGATACATGGAATGTCTAACAAAGTCACGTATAAGATCATTATTTTCACAATACGTTCTGTAGCGCCACGTTCTGAAAGTTTGCTTTCTCGTCACTGAGGTGAAACTTGAAAAGTCAAGTCGGGCAGAAAGATCTCTTTTTGATGTTCACGTCTCGCAGAGAGGCATTTTTAAAAGAAACTCTAATTACAGCCCATTAATTCGACAGAGACTGAGGCGCTGAAAAACATATGTTAGTTTTTCCCTATTTTTTTGTTTTTCCACTGTGCATCTGGTTGTCCTGTCATTGAAGCTTAGGAAGCATAAGACAACATGTAGTTGTGCCTAGATCTGAGACCAAGGACGCTGTGCCTCTGCTGCCTCGAGGCCAGCCACGCTTTGTGTCAGCGGAGCCCTTCTCCTCGGTGCAGAGCTTGTTATTTCATACTGCCACTATTTTCACAAGACAGAAACCAAGGCTTTTCGCTCACTCGTGGATGACGCACAATCCACGTGCTCTTCCCATTGCCTTGGGTTGCTGAACTCTTTTGAACGAGTTGCACAACTCTATCTCCTGAGCATTAGCTTAGCTGGAAATTTTCACTGTTGTAACGAGAATGACACACACACATTCAGTTACCTAAAACTGTACATTGTGCAGCAAATTAATACTTTCTTATAGTGGAGAGGACACTTTGCTGCATTAGTCACCCTTGTCAACCCCATCATAAAAGAGCTACCACCCACCCGTCAGCTGAATTCCCTCCTGGCGTTTCCTGACCTTTGAGTTTTTGGAGCTGTTCTTAGTTCTCTGAAGTCTGGGATGAAGGTCTCAGAAATTATATGGTAAAGTTGGTCATTCATAAGAGGTGAGGTGATCATTTATCCTGGATGTGAAAAAAAAGTGTACTACGTGACAACCTTTGCATTTTTTTTATAATTGGGATATTTATGTGTGGATAGTTAATATAACGTAACAATAATAAGAAATTTGGATCTTATTAGCTGTAAAGAATAAAACTAAGAAAATAAATATTACATTTTCTGTACAATGTAACTGAAAACATTTCTGGGTAAAAATGAATGACAGCCTCACATATATTCCCCTTAAAAAATTGCTAAAATTCAATAAATGCAGATCCCACAGTATATGAACAATGTTATGAAGCATTTGGAAACTTTGAACTTTTTATACCTCGGACATCTAATTTGTTGTGCTTTTGACCCTTAGAGTGGACACCAAGTTGAGATCAAATGAGTCAAGAAATAATATTGAAGCAATTTGTGAGTCTGGGAAGGGATTTATAAGAAATGAATGAGGAATAATATTCAAAAAGTAGAAGTAGAGTCCAAGCAAGTTCATCCAATCAAACACATTCGAGAAATAATAAGGACACAGACACACTACAGTGGAACCAAAGACCCAGGATTGCAACGGCACAATAAAATTTGCCTGCTTTCAGAAAATGAAAAGTCTTGAATTAAACAAAAGCCTTGGGGATGATTTTTAACATACGAGAAACCTCACCTAATGTAAATTTGTAGACTCTCTTTCCTGACTCTGTATGCAGGCCAAGCCCAGTATGATAAGCCACGTATTGACCAGTGAAGCTGCTCTTGTGGTTGTCTGTCAATATCTGATCTAATATGAGAGGCTGTAGTTATTGTCCAAGGAAGGGCAATCTGACTCGCTCTGAATTGCTACTGTCACCCCCCGTCTCCATGTGACAGAAAGATGAGCTGACAGTCATGTGACCCAGAAAACTTCCTCCATGTGACGTTGTGGAAACCCCAGACTGTTTTCATCATGTTAATTGAGTTTTATTATCTCAGATCAAACCAGCTCGTCGTTCAACATTATCGTCACGGTTGTTTCCAATCAGAGCCGCTGAGGCGTCAGTAACAGTGCGGCTGAGATGGAGGAAGTCGATCACTGGTTTTAATGTTTGTTTGGTTGACTTCATCCATTTTTTTTGGCTTGGTTAGGCAATTGACAGGAAGGGTATGTAGGAACAGTGTTCACACCCTCTGTAAAAGTATTCACACCCATTGAACTTTTTTACATTTATCAAGGTACGGAAATTGTTAGTGTGGTTTATGCGAAAGATGTTATTTTATGCAAAATAGGTTATAATTATGAAGGAAAAATTAAATAAATTCCAAAAAGTGAGGTGTGTATTTGTGTTCAGCCCTCTTTACTCTGCTACCCCTAAACTTAAAGCAACAGTCTCCTGTCAGACATCGACTAATTAGTAAATAGAGACAATTTAACCTCAGATTAATCAAAATTTTGTTGTTATAAAACTCCATCTTTAAAAATCAGAGTATAGCTCAACTTCATACTGATACTGTTGTCTACCTAAACTGACTGGCTGGTAAAGGAGACCATTAGTCTGAAAACTAGCCAAAAGGCTCCTGGGGCAACTGCAGAGATCCAGAGTTAAGGTGGAACAATCTGTAGGCATAAAAACTATTATTTATAGACTCAATAACTCTGACTTTTATGGAATACTGGTATAAAGAAATCCAAATACTGGAAAAAGTCAGTTTGCAATTTGCCACAAGCAATGAAGGAGACATAGTAAATATGTGGTAGAACATGTTTTGGTCAGATGGGACCAAAAGTGAACATTTTGGCTTAAATACAATATACACCTGTAGTAGAAAACTAACTTTACATGTAAAATAGACAGAAATGCCAAAAAAAAAAACCCAGCATCATAGTGTATGGAAAATTATTTTCAGGTGGGACAGAGAAGCTGGACTGAGTTGAAGGGAAGATGGATGAAGCTAAGATGTGAAAATTCTCAAGAAAACTTGTTAGAGGTTGCAAAAGAGATTTGCCTTCCAGCAGGACAATGACCCCGATGATAAAAAAATATAAGGCAGTAAAATATAAGTATATAAATCAAAGCATAGCCATGTCGATCACTCCATCTTTCACTGTGGTTCCACTGTTTTATTCAGTTAGAGAAAGATCCTCCTGTATATTGCTTATTTCTTGAAGCAAAGTAATACAGTAGGTGATTAATTGTGACAGGAATAAATCGATTGGCTTATACAGTACAGGCTGGATACATTACCATAATTTCCCAACAGAAAGAGAAGAGGGAGAGACGATAGAGAAGACCCGAGGAGATTAATATTCCCCATCTGCACCCTGCTGACTTGGATCCCTCAGCATAACACGGCTGATACCTTCATTCTCTTGTTTTCTAACGACTGCTGTTCTTTCTGCGCGCTGAGATTTATCCTCCTGGATGTCAGATTTACTCAGTCAGACATTAATCGTCAACTTTGAGTGCAAATCAAAGCTCTGTAAACCTATTTCTGCACAGGGGGAGATCTTCTGCATCCAGTTGAGAAAAAAAAATAAAACAATGTCCTCCTTTTCTCTGTCTCGCAGCGGTAGTCGCAACCTGCCCCCGTTTCTCGGGTGCGGCACTGGGGCGCGTTCAAATATTTAGCTTTGTGCACCCGGCCGACTTGTTTCGCAATGGATGAAAAATTGGTTTGTCTGGGAAAAAGAGCATCCAGCAGCGTAGCTTCAGTAAAGACAGTAAGGCTCCATGGCTGCACCGTAACCCTTATTTGTCCTACTTACTATTTGAATCATTCCCCTCACCCTCATTCACATACACACACACACACACACCCGCACACACACATCCTCGAGCACAGAAGTCATGATGGGCTTGGCAGCACTGCTGATGTGATTTGGCAGTATTGGGGCATGATTCCTACTGAATGCCCTGAAATGTTGTTTTCCCTGAGCCAACCCGTTCCCACTCTGTGTCCTCTCCCCGCAGTCAACACCCCATCACCACCATCTCACCAAGCATGTTCATTTACAGTGTTTACGATAGGAATGATTGCAAAGAAATATGGAGGCCAAACCTCCCACAATTTCATTTATAAATACCCAATTTTGGTTAAAAAAAAAAAAAATTGAAGCAAATGGATTTGAAGACACTTCAGGCTCATGAGGATCAGTGTGAATTTGTCCTGGCAATTTTTACCCTTGTGGAGTTGCCGAGGAGGTTATGGGAGTCCAGTTTGTGTCGTCCATGTTTATAGGGGCAGAGGGTATTGGGTTAGACCTGATCCTCCTCCACATTAAAAGTAGATAAAATGTGTCCTGGTGCGCCTCTCTCTGGAAGTTTTCCAGGCACGGATGCTGGAAGACGCTGGCGTGGATCCAAGAGAGGGATGAAGCCCGGGTTTCCCTCCTGGACATGGTAACCTGGTCCTGGATAAGAGGAGGACCTCAATTGGCTGGATGGATGAACTGAGGTCCTGCGAGGTCCAACTTATTTTAGATCACAAATGTAGCACATCTGTTCCTCACAGAACAAACTGGCTTAACAACACAAAAATAAGTGATAATAACAAACTGATTGAAAACACAAAAGAACCATCATATCATGCTTAAGGTTTAATTTTTTTCTGCTGTTTTTTGTGTTGTTGCGACTGCGATCCTCAACCAGTGTTTGTCAATTTTTTAAAAACCACGTAAGACGAAAACGTTTGAGGGGTATAGATAAATATAATCAACATAAATCATAAATTAAGGTATAGTGTTTTGAGTTATATTCACACAGATGCATCAGTGGGGGAAAAAATCACAATAAACGCCTCTAATTTGATTCAAAAGCTAAAAATCATCTATGAATGACAGTTTCTTTGAAAGCTTCAATCCTGTGAAAAGTTGTCATAGTACACATGGATAATTATTGAATGGATTTTGCCATTTGACAATTTGGAATAATTTATTTTAACACAACCTGGAACCCTGGAACCCTTAACCCACACAATATTCATTTCTAATTCTAATTTCTAAAAAAATATTATTTTTTGCTTGCTTATTTCATTTTCCTTCTAATCATGTAAAGCACCTTGTTCCTGAAAATGTGCTCTAGAAATAGCAATACCTTGCCTTAATTGAAACCCTATAACTGCTGATAGAAATATATGCTGTAAATGTTTTATCAACGTACCAAGGTTTAAGTCTTGGTAATTGAAAAAAAAAAAGACACACTGACCTGTTCGTATATCTTAGACTTCTGAAGCTACAAGTAAATCTCGCTACAACCTGTGTGTTAAACCTACAGGAATGCTGAGCAGTAATGGTTTCACGGGCTCATCCCAGAACTACAGCACCCTGCTGCTAGAGGAGGAGACGGGGCGTCTCTATGTGGGAGGCAGAGGAGCTTTATATGCGCTGAACATCTCCAACATCTCCACGTCTGCAAACCTCACTGTAAGTGTGTACTGCAGGCCAAAATAAAGCCCACTTATTTTCTTTGTTAGAAAAAAATAAATAAATAGCGAAACTAATTTAATGAGAGAAGAAAAAAACAACAACTAATAATAGCCTCAAGCAAGCAGTCTGAGTAAATCCTGTTGTGTTTCTCTGGATTTTATGTTCATCGGCTTAAATGCGCCAAGTCTTTATTTAAGGCTTTACTGGATTTAGAATTTAGCGAAGCAGTCAGAAAATAAAGTCAGTCGTGCTTCTCTTCCTGTTTATCCGACACATTCACACCCTTGTTTTCCATTATTTATTTCCGTGACGTTTCTTTCTTGCCTACAGAGCCTAATAATCAATTTCCATGCCTTTTATTTACTGGTTTAACAGAGTCATCCTTATTACACCCCATTGTTTCCAGATTGATTGGAATGCCAGCCCCGAACAGAAGAAGCAGTGTTTAAATAAAGGCAGAAACAATCAGGTACACACACTCCTTTCATTTTCTTTCCAAAGAGGTCTGTTTATTCATGTTTTTTTGTTTAACATCACCTGCTTTGTAGTTTTCTTTCTCTAAAATCTGCATGCCCTTAACAGCAGCCTGGCCTTTTGCTATTTACTTATGTCAGTGTTATTTTCTGCTAAAAACCCTGATAAAGCAGACTGTGTATTGGAAAGCATGAATAACCAGTTTTTCTCTGTTCTCTGCAGACAGAATGTCACAACCACATCCGCTTTCTGCAGCGATTCAATGAAACCCACCTGTACGTCTGTGGAACAAATGCCTTCAGACCTCTTTGTGCTTACATAGTAAGACTTACTGCTCTTCAACCGCAGTGTTCAAGTTTTAAACTACCATTCATTTCTTTGTAGTTTGCTTCCATTCAGTCTTATATACTGAGAATCAACTGATCTTGATCAATATTGATGCATTCCCAAAAGATTTTATATCTTGGAAAAGTTGTTCAATGTTTTCCTTCCACTTAATTTTCTATTAATATTCTTGTGTTCTGCTAAAAGCCAGCTTCATTAGAAGTGACCTTTGCTTACTTACTGATCTTTTGGATGCTTTTATTAATTGTTTGCAACTAAAATGTCAAGTCAGCAGCTTTTATTCCCATGATTCTGTGATCCATAAGAAAACATTTTGTGCAAAATATAAATGTTTTTCTCTTTATAACATTTTGATATTCCGAGAAATTGAATTTTTGGTTTTTGTTAGTTATAAACGCATATCCAAATCAACTCAAATTAATGCTCAAAATAGATCAAAATAGATGTACTCGAGTTTCTATTTCAGAAATGAAGTAGTGAAGTAATTGACATTCTGATTTATTGAGATGCACTAGTATCTGAAATATATTTCAGAAATCAGAAAAATAAAAGGTTTAGCTAAGATTAAATCTTATCTGCCATATGTTGAACAAACAAAAATGTTTCTCTGCACCCCAAACTGACAGAAAGTCCAAATGATTACTGGAATATATGACTCATTGGAAGCAAAAGAAAAGTTTAGACTTGAGTTTAAAGTAAAGAAAACTACGTTTGTTCGTCTCATCTTTTTTACAGGATACAGAGAAATTTAATTTCTCGTCTGGTTTTGAGGAGGGAAGAGACAGATGTCCATATGACCCAGCAAAGGGATTCACTGGCCTCCTCATTGGTACGTTTTTGCAGCTTGCGTCCAGATGTGGGATGTGATTCAAAGCAGCTGGGAGAAATTCTGACAAGTATAGAGACTATTTTAATGTTTATCATTGCTAATATTGTTAATTTATTGTGGGCACCAAGTAAAACTGTCCACTATTTTCACTTGCATATCATTTATATTTCATATCCTCCTACAAACCATTTTTTTGATGGGTCACTCAGATGGTGAGATGTTCACCGCCTCCCAGTATGAATTTCGGAGCTCCCCAGACATCCGCAGAAATTTCCCCTTCCCTACTCTCAGGACAGAAGAGGCTCCAACCCGCTGGCTTCTGGGTGAATATGCAACAATCCATTAATATGCCACATGTTATTTTTGTAGGCTGAATAAATGTGGTAAGATAATAATTTCTATTAAGTCCCTTTCAAAAATGATCACACTCCTTGAACTTATGTAACATAATTAAGTGAATTGCCAATAATATAAATGTTTTATTATGATTACTATGATTATGATGATGATGTGATTATTATTATTATTATTATTATTATTATTATTATTAGTATTATTATACATAACATTGTAGTAAGTATGTATATTTACACTCCATTACACTGACACCCCTAAATAAAATATGGGGTAGTGGCAGCATCATGCAGTGGATCACTATCCAGCAGCACACTGACCTTAGACATACAGCCAGAGCTACAGTTAATATTTAGCTCAAAGCATATTCATGTATTAGAACGGCCTAGTCATAGTTTAGAACTAAATCCAACTGAAATTCTGTGGCAAGACTTGAAAATAGATGTTCACTGACACTTTCCATCTAATCTGACTGAGATTGAGCTGTTCTACAATGAATAATGGAGAGATAATTCAGTCAAAATATGCAAAACTGGCAATCCAAACAACTAGGCAAAATTGAGTTTTACAAAGTATTGACTTACGGGGGGTAATTATTAATGCACAACAAACATATCAGGGTTTTGTTTATGAAAAGACATTCATGTGTTTTCAAACTACTGTAACAAAAAAATAAAAATTTAAAAAATGTGGTTGCCCTGTAAAAAAAATAGAGTGTGAATACTTTTGCAAAGTACTTCATTCATTCATTGTTAACCAGAATACTTGACCTGAAAACAATTTACATAAAAGATGAACTGCAACTGAAATGTTCTTGTTGTGATTCAATCATATCTAAAGCGCTCCATCTTCAGTTTCCAAGGAGACCCTTTCCTGGCTGCTAATAGGTTTGTGTTTGGACATGTGGATCCATGTGTACAGAGGCAGACTTCGTGGGCTCTGTGCTGCTGAAGGAGAGCATCAACAGCTCCATAGGCGACGATGACAAGATCTACTTCTTCTTCACGGAGAGAAGCCAGGAGCAGATCGCTTATCCCAGCCAGACCAAGGTGTCTCGGGTCGCTCGAGTCTGCAAGGTCAGAGATCACGCCGGGCAAAGCTCGAGTGAAGATGTTTATACTCATGCACTCCCTAGAAAAAAAAGAAAGAAAAAGGATTTACTAGTAGGGCCACAGGGAGACATAACGGAAGAGGAAAAACACCAGCCTTCGAAGAGCAAATTTTTCCCCAGTTGCACCAGTGACTCAGGGTGAAATGAGCTACCGCTCTTTGCTAACAGTCAAGTCCTCACTGAACAAAGTAGCAGTTGGACGTCTCTAATTGCCGCAGCTCTTTTTGTGCTGCTGTTTCTAGGCAAACCACAAGCCTAAAAACTTGTACCTCCTAAAGCAAACCCTTTTCATTCTTTCCCCCCCCACCAAATCAAATCCTCCCTGTCTCTACATGTCCTCCTCTCACTTCATTTGACTTGTGCTCAGCGGTGGGACATCGTACCACCATATATTTCTTATTTTTGTTTTGTTTTTCTCTCCGCATGCTGGTGTAAGTGTAGTTAAAGTGCTTTTATGTTGAAATTGTTGCTTCATTGATCAAAGGACTCAGCCGGTGAAGGAGCTTGATTTCTTATTGTTAGAACATGTAGAAAGGACAATTTGCAACAGAACTGAATAGAAAAATAGTGACTTTGGAAAGTCCAATTACAGTGAAAGACACAAATCAGTCAGAGCAGGAGAGTATTCAAAAGATTTTTGTATCATCGCCAAATGAGCCTTTTTGAGGGAGAACAAGAAAACTTAGAAAATGTTAATTCATCGCCTTTGGTTTATTGCAAAGTATAAAAGTTGCAGTCATGAACTTTGCAGCTACTGCAAACAATCTCAAGACAGACAGATTCTGAGTTATGCAGTGATTCATGCCCCATGGACAGACAGGCTACCATCTTTCAACTCTTTGTATTTTGCTAACTTTATCAGTTAACAGAAAAAAGATAACCTGAGCAAAAATAAAGTCAACAAATGATTTAATTTATTCAATAAACATAGGACTGGGAGGAGGTGGAAGATCATTGGTCAAATACCACATTGACAGTTTTAACAAATATGTTAAAAACACACACACATATGTATTTTAATAAGTGTTTCATTCTGCAGTTGAAAGGTTAAACATCTCTCAACTGGCCTCATGATGTTATTCTGGAAGCCTTTGGCTTGATTCAGATGCATCTTTGCAAAATCTTGTTCGGAGAGGTGGAGACAGCCCCTCCAAGCAATCCAAACTTGCAAAACACAAGCTTTATCTTTAGGGCAAAACTGATTACACAACTCTGGCATTTTTTTTTTACAGGATTTCTAAAAAAAAAGTTAAATTCTAAAAAAAAAAAGTTAAATATTTATTTAGTGGTCAGTTCTGGGTCCAAAAAGGAGTCAGTTTTTTTTTTTCGTAATAAGGTGTTTGTATCTCGCTTTTCACCGGAGCTGCAGAGTTGTTAGAACAGTCGAGAAAGTAATAACTCAGTCTGAAGTAGGCCACAGCAGCACATGCAGATGTCGAGCCAGTCCCCAGCCAGGCAACACGCTGGTTGCAGGAACATCCACAGATAGAGGAGACAGACATTTGCCTCTGGCCTGTAACCACTGAGGAGTTGTTTTTCTGAGTCTAACCAGTGTTCCTTATTGTCATCGAGTTCCTTGTCTGTTTTCACTAGAAATTGGAGTGCAATACATACATTCGAGTTCATACACTGACCCAAAAGCAGAAAGCGTTGCCATAACAAAGTCATCGTGATGCCCTGATCATTTGGATGTTCCATATATATATATATATATATATATATATTATATATATATATATATATATATATATATATATATATATATACAGCAGCAGCTAAAAATCTTTTTTTTTCTGTGCCTTTTCTGTTCAGTGCAGCGCAGAGCACATCCTCTTTTCCACGGGCATATATTACATTGCTCTGCTGCAATTTTTGACTTTTCCTCTCTTCTTGTGCTTTGATTGACAGAAATTATAATCTGCCAGTACATCCCTTAAGCTCCGTACACAATAATAACCTAGAATCATCTCCAGATGAAACGCTTATTTTCATCATGATTATCCATTGTTAGCAACTCATGTGACTTCATCTTTTCCCTTTTTTATTACAAAGAAATATTATTAGCGTTGATGGAAGCGTCTTAATATGCAAGGTGTGTGTGTTTGTGTGTGTGCGTGTCGTGTATGTTGGTTTTCAACACTTTGCCATTTGGTGTGGGAGGCTGAGGCAGGCGGTGCGGACTGATGTGTGGCAGACGTCCCCCGACAACTCAAACACAGAAAGAAGAAGCTGAAAGCCCTAGACACACACAAAAATGAGTGTCTCTCTCTTTGTTTATGTCTGAACAAAGAACACTAAAGGACAATTTTGCTGCAGTACCCTTTAACACTGTGGATGAAATGTAATTAGGGAAAATGCAGCTGTTTCAGTCTGATCTATATCTCCCATAGTGTTCATAGAACAGAAGGTGCATCTCAATAAATATGAAAATCATTAAAAAGTTTGTTCATTTCAGTGAAAGTGAGACCCACTAATTACCTACACTAACTGCACATACTGCAGATTTATACACTTCAGTAGTATTTTTCTGGTGATTTTGATAATTATGGCTAACAGACAACGACTCATGTTGATAATAATCCATTGAGTCTCTGAAGGTTTTTTTAGGCAAGAAGTAGTCTAACAATTCTTGCCAGACGGCTGCTCTAGCAAACACATCGGACTAACACCGGCAGATGACGCGGCGTTTCAAATCATCACTGACTGTTAAAGCATATTAGATTCTGTTTGTGTCCATTTTTTTCCTCTAAGCTCTGGGACTTTTTTTTCCCCTGGTACAATGCAAAATAGTCTTTCGTCTTTCGAAATAATTCATTTTGGACCACGGAGCAGTAGTTCTGGTCATTCAACCCTCGTCCTAGTTAAGATGTTTTGATGATGTCTCTGGGTCAGAAGTGACTTAAACACAAGTAATACAATCGCTACGGTCCGTGTCCAGGATATGTCTACATATAGAGACTCTTGAAATTCTGAATCCAAGCACAGTCTGTGCCATTGCAAATCTCCCACAAAACTCTTGAGTGGGTTTTGCTTCACCACCCTCTCAAGACTGCAGTTATGCACCTATTTCTCTATCACATTTTTTCCTTTCCCTGAGGTTTCCATAAATAGGCTTGGACTCAGCCCTCTGAATAACCAGCTTCTCTTGCATTAGCGTTTTGTCGGGTCCCTGCCTCATGGAGGGTGTAACGAACCATATGGAGGACAACTGTCAAGTCAGCAGTCTTCTGCTTCCAGGACTTCTGGTTGTAATGGATCTCAAATGCAGAGATGACGTAGACGGGATCACGGTACAATAAAGATTTAATAACAGATTTAGAAACCAGGCTGAGCGCAACAGGAGACTGGGGCAACAGACGAGCTCATGCTGATTGATAAAACTCAGAGCTATTTCTTCTGGGGAGGCCGATAATTACTGGAGTATAACACGAGTAAGAGACAGCTGGAGTGCAGAGAACTGATGCTCTGAGAAGAAGGTACCAGCAGAACAAGAGTAGACACCTAAAATAACCGGAAATGTAGGACAGGGGGAAAATACTAACACACACAAGACCACAACAGACCAAAATGCTAAACTAAGTTATGCAGATCCGCAACAAACAGAATGTGAATACCGTATGAGTGTAAAGGTCATAATATGACTATAGCGTAACATACCTCTCTTTGTAGAAATGAATTTTAAAAAAAATTTGTCCCATATGTTTTCATTTTCTGAGAATCACCTTTTGTAAACTGTAAACTACTATCAGATAAAACCGGAAAAAGGCTCAAAATGTTTAACTTCTTAATTGAATATTCTGCTTGAGCTTAATCTGAAGTGGCGTTTGTGTAGTTTCTGTGCAACAAAAAAAATGTATCCACTCAATCTGGTGTGTATGTGTCCGTTGCTTCCTCTGCCTGCAGAATGACTTGGGTGGCGAGAGGACTCTGCAGCGGAAGTGGACCACCTTCCTTAAGGCCAGAATGGTGTGTTCAGTCCCAGAATATGAGCTTCACCTCAATGTCCTGCGGGATGTGTTTGTCCTGCAGGGGAGAGATGTGCAAAGCAGCATCTTTTATGGTGTTTTTGGCTTGGAATGGTAAGAGTTTATATATTTATATATATAAATGTGTGTGTGTGAGTTCAAATAATTGAAAGTGGGAGAAGTCCTACTGCTTGAATAAAAAAGAAACCGGAAATGTTTCACTTGTCAAATCAATAAGAGCTGAATATAAGAAGGTAACCCCCATATATTAATGTGATACAATTTGTTTCCAAATTAATTTTGGGCAAAAGCAATAAATGGTGCAAATTAAAAAATAAAATAAAATAAGGAGTTATTACGAACTCGAAAAAATATTTACAATGAAATGGCAGTGGAAATTCTTTATTTCTTCTCTTTCTTGCTTTTCTTTCTTCCTAAAATGTTCATAAGCTCAAGCGTGGAAGAATGAGTAAGTCCCCATACTGGTCACCGGTTTTGAGACTTGAAGACTCAGGTTTCACTTGGTTCTCATTTTTCTCAGGCGAGCGCTTTGATGACTGATGTGAGGACACAATGGATTTAAGAATCTGATGCACAGCCTTTCATTTCCCTCTCTTACTCCCTCAGTTTACTAATCTCACCTTTAGGGCACCAGACTGGGAGCCACCTGGATTGTGATTACCAGTTTCTGATCTTGTCTTTCACTGGTTTGGTAACAAACACCAAAAAGGGATCAGTTCTGCTCATGACTCAGAGGGAGGGAGTTATTTTAGTTTTTTGCAAATCTGGTGAAGAGAACCAGTGGTTGTTCCTGGTGTGGATGATGGGACTAGATACTGACAACAAACTGGGAAACCTGCATCTGCTGTCTATTTTCTTAGAAAGATTAGGCCTTTCATCCTGGCTGCACGTTTCTGGATGAATATGATAACTTCCTACTGATCTTTGACTTGTCACTGATGATCTGAGCTGTGTCTGAAAGTGGATCTCGGCAGGTTCTTCTTAGATCTCTCTGTATCATCAGTCCTGACGGGTGTCCTCTGGACATGTCTTTGGGGTGTTGGATTATATTTCAGGAAGAATATCAAAGCATCCGCCATCTGCCAATACGCCTTCTCAGATGTGCGCAGAGTGTTTGAAGGACCATACATGGAGGTGCAGGATTCGAAGTGGAGGGAATATACAGGGAAGGTTCCGGAGCCGAGACCTGGTTCGGTAAGTTTCCGTCTCTTACTTCTCTGAACTCTGAGAAATGTTATCAACCTTTTACAGGTAAAACACTTGTAATATGTTTTCCCCCTGCAGTGCATAACAGACGTACACAGATCCCAGGGCATAAACTCCTCTCGAGACCTCCCAGACATCGTGCTCACGTTCGCCAGGAGGCACCCGCTGATGGCTAAGCAGGTTCACCCAGTAGACCTGCGGCCGCTCATGTTCAAGAGGAGCGTCAACTACGTCAAGATCGCCGTGCACAAGGAGCCGGCGCTGGATGAAAACCTTCACACTGTCTTGTTTCTGGGAACAGGTGGAGTTCAGTCAACTCCCGACAGTGACTGTTTCTAATCTTCATCGTCTTTAGCGTAACACTTGTGTGTCTTGTCTCGTAGATGACGGGTGGTTGCACAAAGCTGTGGAGGTCGACGGAGAGACGCATATCATAGAGGAGCTGCAGATATTTGCCAAGCCACAGCCAATAGAGAGCATGGTGATATCTGCAGTACAGGTATTTACAGATCCAGTGCCTTGAGTCATCCTTCTTGTTTTTCTAGCAGGTTTTCAGAATTTAGTTTTGCATTTAAAATAAATTTTGATCAGCAGTTGCATAAGGCTTTCTCAGTGCCTTGCTCTGTTGTCATTGCATAGGCACAACAGTTGTGGAGTCAAGCCAAAAGTTGAAATAATTTAGTTCATCAATTTTCTTTTGTTGTTTTTTGTTTTGGTTTGACAGAGGAGCATCTACGTCGGCTCCCACTCTGGCGTGATCCAGGTGCCAATGTCCGCCTGTCAGAGATACACTTCCTGCTATGACTGCGTGTTTGCCAGAGACCCATTCTGCGGCTGGGACGGGAGAGTGTGTGTGGAAATATCGTCACGTCCGCAGAGGTGAGGCAACAAGGACACAAAATCACCTGCAGATGCGCAGCGTTTTTTCATGGAGGGGCATACAGAAAACTGAGATCAGACTCATGAAAAAAAAAACTGATTATAAATCTACATCCTTTATTTTCTTTATGCCATTTACATTCCCACCAACTCTTTTTAGTTTTCAGTATAAACTAAAAAAGCATAAATATATGGTTAAGTCATATTCACTGAGCTTATTAACAGATTTACAACTTTTACAGTGCTTCGGTCTGGATGCGTATGCTCCCTCTGTCCCAACAGTAATATCAAAGCATAATTAATCATTTATACACAGCCTCTTCTCGTCCAAAGCAGTTTCTGTGTAAACAGGTTTAATAAACTGTGGCTGGCCTGGATTATGTTTTTTCTTAATCAATTCTGTGAAACTCAGCAGGAGCTTCAGCAGAAAAAAAAAAAAGTTTGATAGTTTGGATGAATAAATGAACCTGAATGCAGTAGGCGGAGCATGTAATTAGGAATAATATATAATTAGTTTTAGAAATTCAAAACTTGAACAGTAATTAGTTAAAATCTGTTTGATGTTGTATATCACTTTTTTTTTTTTTTTACATTTATGTTTCAAAATATTTCCATGTGGGCCTGGGTTTAGGGAGCTTGTTGAAGGCAGATGCAGCGATTTGTCATACTATGTTTATGGGAATCTCTGTAAGTGTAACCTCAGTTATTTTGATGTTACAGTGTCAAATACCAGTGGTTCAGCCACATATCCATACATATCCTTCCATCCATCTTCAGTAGCCACTTATCCATGCAGAGTTGTGAGGGGTGAGTGCTATGTGGGGGGCTGGTGCCTATCTCCAACAATCATAGATGAAGACAAACAAACATGCAGACGCACAATTTAGAGCAGGGCAATTTGGAGGAACCAATTAACCCCAACAACCTGGTTTTTTGACTGTGAGAAGTAGCCAGAGTACCCAGAGAGAACCCACGCATGCAGAGGCAGAACATGTAAACCGCCGTTCCACCGTGCAGCCAGCCATAAACCAGCGGAATCACAAAGTGTAAAGCCGTCCTAAGCAAACACATACAGTGTGTTCAGTTCTCCATTTGGGACTGTCTCTCCTCATTCACTCTGCATCGGTGAACAGCAGACATCTTAATCTCTATTACTCCAGCAAACACTTCTGCCACTCCTGTGGATTTGTTGTACTCATGATGGCTGCTGGGGGGGTGGGGGGGGGGGGGGGGGGGGGGGGGAAGCTGCACAAAGAGCAGAATAATAATGAAACGTCTTACAAATCATACACATCTGATATCTAAAACCAATCTTTTACAAAGTGTATGGAACAGCCTGTTCTTTGGTGTTGGAGAGCAGATATGGTGCTGGAAGAGATTTCCTCACCCACTATTCATTAAAGCGAGTAAAGCGTCCAAGTCCGGAGGCTCCCTCTGCCAGTAGATTGCAGTGAGCTCAAGCAATGCAAAATCTTCTGCAGCATGAAAATACTTGTAAAAATATTGCTGCTGGGCATTTGGTTTAGATAAGTCTGAATTTAAAGAAATCATCTGCTTCGTCAAGGACAAAAGTTTTAATAGTGACCGACTGGTAGCAGTGTATTTTGTATGTTGCAAACTATCACTGCTTTAAAAAAACTAATTGGAAACAATTTTCTAAAATGTGAGTTGCTTTTTTTTTCTTACAAAAAGACATTTGTATTTTATCACGTCCCAAGTACAAACATCGAAATATTTTTCTTGGTATTTTATTTAATTTCACGGACCAACTTAAAGTAATGAATAAGAGTGAATGGGAAATACTGTCTTTAACTTCCTATCTGGGAACATTTCTTAAAATCTCATTAAGTCCATTGCTTTCTAATATAGCTAAATGCATATTTTTTTAAAACCTTTTTTTTTTTTTAGGTCAAACTTAACGCAGGACATCTCCAGAGGAACCAGAGGCTGTAAAGAGAATCCAGGAAATGGTATATCTTACAACACACACACACACACACACACACACACACACACACCCTTGCAATTATTATAAATCCATTATTCAACAACCCCGACTTCTTTAAGTTTTAAAAAGTTCAATACTTAATTTGCCTTCCGCCCTTCTTTGATGAGTTTTACGAATTTTTTTCACACTCAGATTAAGGGGTTAAAAGAGTCCTTCTTATTCTGCCTGAAAAAGCCTGAGCTGTTAGCATTTGTGGAGGGATTTCATTAGGTGCACGTTCCTCACCCATCCCCCAGGTCCCAGCATACACATTTTAATCAGCTTCTCTCTTGCTGGAGGTCAGGCGGTCCTGCTGCTGCACTGCAGGGCTCGCTACATTTAAAGAAGCATGTGAGATGTGATAGAAACTGATGCCTTAACTCCACTCTGCGCTTTTAAAACGTGCGACCTCTGTGACCTGACATCTTGTTCGATGTTCGTCTCCGTCGCTGTCCTTTTCTGTTACTCAGTGATCCATCGGAGACGGGCTGTGATGTCGGGGGACGATGTGCTGCTCCAGTGCGAGCTTCGCTCCAACCTGGCAACTCCACGCTGGACGCTAAATGGCAAGGAGCTCCAGGGATACGGGTTGAACACAGGCTACCGCGTTGGGACGGACGGGCTCCTTATAATAGGTGCTCGCACCCAGCAAGGTGGCTCGTATCGCTGCTTCGCAGTGGAGAACGGGGTCTCGGTGCTGGTTTATCTTTACACGGTGAAGGTTCACACAGATCCATACTTCCCAGTGGAGCCCACAGACTCCACAGAACCAACAACCGTCTCCAGCCCGGTGCTTTTCTCCACTGCCAGCCCCACTGAGCAGCCTCTGCCCTCGCCGCCAGCACCGCTGCCGCCAGGAGCCAATTTCCAGACCTACAGACACATGGAGGCAATCTACATATCTCTGGTGGCGGTTCTGGGAGGGCTTTGCTTGGTGCTGACTGTGGTGCTGCTCTACGTAAGCTTCTGCACCAGACGGGCGAGTCGGAGTCGGAAGTTCTCCCACCAGAACCTCCATGTTCTTGGGGCCTCGGATAGAAAGAGGAGCTCCCACCTGGAGCTCAAAACCATTTCCAGCCACTGCAACGGACGCCAGGGCCGGCGCTCCATCTCGGTGCCGACCTTCGGGGACTTCAACGACAGCTTCCTGCAGATAATTCCCGACGACGACCAGATGTCTCCGGCCAAAACGCCGCCGCCCGCTCCCCCTCTCCCCAACCCGCCCCCGCTTCCGAACATGGACTACGCCAACGGGCTGTCGGCCACGCTGCCCAGCGTGCTGAGGAAGATGAACGGGAATAGCTACGTGCTGCTGAGGCAGGGCGACCCCGAGGGCATGTCGCCGCTCTACCACTCGTTCACGGAGGAGCTCAACCGGATCCTGGAGCAGAGGAAACACACACAGCTGGACATGCATCCCGATGAGAGCTCCATCTAGGACGCTCCGGTCAATATTTTTTGGCCCAACTTATTTATTTGTAACCCAAACGGAGAAGTTTGGCTGTGGGGAAACGCTGAAATTCAAAACATGGAAGCTCCGGCGTTTGGAGAGCGTCCATGAGTTCTCTTTGTGATGGACCAAAAGAACCAGAGTGACTGAAACAAGCTTAGCAGCTGTGAAGAATTTGCACTAAAATAAAGCAATTGGGAGCGGGACGGGATGTCACCTCGTTGAACTCCGCAGAAGTTTAGGGACGATGGGAGTTGCATTGCAATGAATCACTGGATTTTTTTTTTGTTTTTTTGATTTTGAGAAGTTTAAACATTGTGTATTATTTATTCTGAGTAGCACAAAGGAATACTCTTCTCCATATGGATGTTTAGATAAATAATGTCTTTGATAAGTTTGAATCCTGAGAACTGAGACCGTTGTACAATGTTTTTGAAACTCATTGGTTACAGTACAACCACAAACTATTGCAAGTGTTTTTGTTATTTACCAAGACAATAGCTAGAATCTACACAATGTAGACTGAAGTCATTGTGAATTAGAAGGAAAGTGACAGGTTTCATCCAAAGTGTTTTAGAAATACAATCTGAGAAGTGTGCCGTACATTTGTATTCAGTTCTTATGAGTCAATACTACCTTTCGTATAGCTACAGTTGCAAGTCTTCAGAGGTTTGCATATCTAGAGACCGAAACTATCGACTATTCTTCTTTCCTGCTGAAAAGGGAACCTTTGCCTCTGTCTCAAGTGTGTTGCAGCCTTTAACAGGTTTTCTTCTCTTGCCCTGTATTTAGTTCCATCCAATCGTCCAATTTAAAGCCTGAAAAGGCCTCTTCCTCCCTGCTAAATAAAAGCATTCCTACAGTATGATGCTGCCAGTGCCACCACAATGCCAGACCAAAAATATCAGTTTTGTCTGAACTTTGACGAAAGAGCACTGGATTCTGGCAGTATCAGAGTAAAGAGGAGGGAATACTTTTGCTAACCATCCTTACAGAGAGTCTTGTTTCCACCCTTCTGTCACCCTTGACACCGATCACGGCCATTTCTTCTTCACCCCGTAGTGAACAGCACGCCCAAATTACTTCAAATGGTTGACCCTGGTTGGTTAAACTCATCGGCCTTGTGTTCCTCCACTCCATGCATCATCACTGTTGCATCAGTCCTGCTGTTACTAACTTTTTCTCTTCTCTCTGGACTCTCTTTTTTTACCTACACACTATAAAAACTGTTAAAAAATTTCCCTCTATTTCTTAAGAACTATATTCTGTTCAGATATTATCACTAGTTTGTTTCTTTCAGACTTTAGAACTTCCACATTCTATTAAGCTGCAATAGTTCACTACCACCGAAAAATGGTTTGAAACAAAAACGGTACATGATTTGTTTAAAGCCACGGTAATTTTTGGAAATATGCAATTAAATTCAAATTACAGGAGGAAAACATAAAAGCTTTTGTGGGGAGCTAAGGTTTAAGTGATTCTTCCAGAATATTTCCTGTTGTAGACATCAGTCCACACTATTTCTTAATTACTATGAGGAAGGATTGGATTTCTGTTTTCCCACTCTAATGGAGGAAGACAGGAAGGTTGGAGACGAATCTGTGCCACAACCACAATGGATAGTACATTTTTTGTGAAATGAGCATTGTGCTTAAAGCATCGCTTGAGAAATTGTGTATGAAACATATATTTCTGTGTGTTCATTTAAAACACTATTTTGTTTTGTCTCTTGTTTAAACACTCGCTTCCCTTTTATAGGCTCAGCATATTGCGTCTGTAAAAACAGCTGCAGCTGGGCTATTGCTTGTTTCTACTTTCTGCCATTTATGTGGGGGGGAATAACAAAACTGCAGTTAAGGAAATGTGCCGTGTGTGAAAGGAGAAGTCAGTATTCAGCTGGATTAACTGATTTATCTAAATACTGCAGATGGACTTTGTGGCTTTTAAAAAACACAGCGCACCCTGAAGGA
Source organism: Poecilia picta (assembly GCA_033032245.1). Lineage (NCBI taxonomy): Eukaryota > Metazoa > Chordata > Actinopteri > Cyprinodontiformes > Poeciliidae > Poecilia > Poecilia picta. The sequence continues at coordinate 12,082,709 of CM065371.1, read as the reverse complement.
AAATAGATAAAATACAGTAAATGTGTTTCTTATTCAAGACTATGACTTCTCCCACATTTAAACTGCAGGCAACTTTTGTCTCCTTGTCTCTGCACACTTACATACCAGCATTCATAAATACACAGAGCATAATAGTCACATGGGAGCAGGTGCAATCTCACAAATACAAGTAGCCTATACACAAGGAGCATCAGCAGCTGAGAAACAATTCCACGTGTTAATATTGTTAATTTATATTTCATTATATTGAGTCGCTATTTTCTTTTTATATTTTGTCTTTTTTGTCTTGTTCTGTTTATCACTATTGTAATCATTTCTGCAATTTCCCCGACCCCTTTAGTTTTTTTCCTCCATGTTCCTGCCATCTATGTTTTTTTAGTAAAAATGTAATGACATAACAGAAGAAAATAGTTATTTAGCTGTTTCAGAATCAAAGAATGTCTGTTTTATCCTGAAATTGGTACAAATAGAGTATTAGCACATCAGTCTCTGCAGTAAAACTAGAGAGAGGGAAATAAAAAAGCTGCAGGTGGCAAAATGTTAGACCGGACACGTAGCGTGATGCCAAAAAACAACCAAAAGCTGCAGAGCTCGCAGTATTTCCATGGCAAGGTGAGAATCCCTGTGATTAAATACAGACTGTATAATATACGATGACTGAAATGAATCTGTGAGCAGTTTGTAAACAACTCACGGTCGTTCGTGAACAAATGTCTGTCTTCCCTCCCAGGAAGGTGTCGAGTCAGCTCTTGTGGCTCAGCCTCTCTCGTGGCTTGCAGTGCATAAGTCAGAGCAGCACAGCGTGGCTCACCTTCACAAAGAGAGGGCAGGAGCATTTAGGCTTCCTGTGTTCTTGCCGTCTCTGCAGGCTGATGCAGCCTTTTTGGGTACAAGACCATTTGGTCTTTGTGCACAGATTTTCTTTTCTTAGCTTGTCAATTCAAGCCTCACTGTGTTGCTTTGTACAACATTGGAGCATTTCTTAACGTTATCTATAAAATCCGAGTTAATCCGTCGAATAATTCTTTACGGTGATTGAAATATAGCAAAACTATGTAATTTGAGTTCTAAAAATTTGTATTTCAATAATTGAGGGTCTGCTGTACAAACATGTTCGATATGTTTCTTCAAAGTTTCTGCATATAAAATTTAGAGAAATATACTATTATTGAACTGTACTTATTGAGCAGTTATGCTATGTTTGATTTGCCACAGAAATCAGATCCGGAAAGGAGTTTTCAGGCCAGTTAGGCTTGAACCAGATGCAACTCACAAAACTATTTGGGATAGCTGCTTGTCGTAGTGCTAATTACTACAACCAATGAAACCAACGACAACATATCATTTTCCCTTTTGTGCAAACATGGTCAGATGTAAGGATTGCAAAATATTGTATGTACCACTGGCTTACTGAGATTTACAGTAAACTTCCACAGGTCCAAATTAAGAGTTTGATCCTGGTTTCACAGCACATTTTATATGTTTTTCACCACCAACCCTAAATTTGTTTCATATTTTGACTTTCAACAAAAGCATTTCATTTATCCAAGTTAAAATTTGGACAATCTGACTTCCAAGTGGAATTGAATGTACCATCAGAACAGCCCACTGCCCCACCAACTTCTAACCTACTCACATTGTGCATAGTCTCATGAATCAATCACACTGAACGTGGGAATGTCGTCATATCAGTATTGAGTGTGTTTCATTTGCAAATTGGAAAACCAGTGGGTTTCTTTTTTTTTCTCCTTTTTTTCTCGGTTCAGATGCTCAATAGATCGCATGGTACATTGCTTGTTATTGGTTTATCAAGATGCAAACAGAAGCTGCTGCACATGTGAAACTAGTGGGAGTTGGAAGTATAAACTGTTTATTTTTATTTCTGATGGTTTGCATCACATTAAACCAACAGCAGACACAGCACTGTAAAACGTAGATTCGTAAACAAGTTTCCTTATGATTTGAGTCAGCTGGGATTGCTAACAGTACTTAGCGCCTCTGCATTCAGCAGATCCTGCTGGCTTTTACTGAATAACAAATAAAATGTGCTCAAGTTCAACTGTGACACCTGATTCCCATGTAAAATCAAACAGAATATCACCATTCAACTATTTTTAAGAGCGCTGAAAGAAGTTGCAAGAGTGTTTTTTTTTCCTTTTCTTTGCCTTTAGGACGCTTTTGATTCTGCAGAGAAACACCTTTTCCAAGTAGCTGTATTTCAGGCTTCAATCCTTGTTTTCTGTCACTTCTTTTTTAAAAAAACTTTTACTCTGCTGCCTCCACAATTTTCTCATCCCATTAGCGCTACATTAAACTTTTATCCATCAATTCGCTTTCTCAAGGACCCTGTTGAGTTTATGAATGATTTCTGATCAATTTGAGCCAGATTTCCAAGAACACTCATGTTTGTGTTTTTGCAGGTGTAGGAAAGAGGCAACGAGTTTCTATGTTGATGCTTAGCACATAACTAAGGATATTTTTATACTTCCAGCTATTCTATAATGCTATATATTTATAGGGTACAGTTTTATTTAAATCAAAGTTGTAAAAAGTTGTATTTTGTAGCACACGTAAAGTGATACAACGCTGCTTCCTCTGGTGTTAGATAAACAGTAAATTATCGTGCTCAGTTTTTCTTCTGAACAACTCTTGCATGTCCAAACTGAATCCTAAGCCTCTGCTGCTTCGTTTTGTTTATTTGAAGTTTGAGTGAAGAAGTCCATATGTGCATTTTTTGGTCACTGGATTTTCTGTTAAACAAGCAAAATATCAAATTAAAACACACCCAGGTTTTCATTAACTTTTGCATTTAAATTGAATATTTTGTCATTTCAAATGAAAACTAAACACTTAGTTTTTTAAAAATTATTATTTATTACTGATTTCTCACTAGAATATCCAGTTACTAAGATATGCACGGAGCACTGTGGAAAACTACAATGCAAACTTATATCTTTGGCTTAAGTCACTGTCATTTATTTATACTTTATGATATATGTGGAAGTACAATGTTACTTGATTTATTTAATGGCTTCCATGATCTGTGCTGTTTATTAATGTGTATTTCAAAAATGATGTAAAATCTCCTGTAAACAGTGACCCGTTCCATCTGTTTTTCTTCTGACATAAATCTGTATTTCCTTTCAGTCTGAACTTATGTCCTCTCTTACTGTAAATTAGTAAATTACATATATATATATATATAATATATATATATATACTTTTTTTTAGTCTCATGTCTTATTCATTTCACCTCATTAAATGGCCGCTGGTTTTTCTGAGAATAATAGAAACAACAATAACTTGGGTTATGTTTAGCTCGGAGGAAAAGAAAAACAAAACAGGAAATGAGTGTCAACAGCCTGAGGGGGGAAATCGTGAAATTACATGTAAGACATGTTCAAACTGAATCTTACTCTCAAGATGGCTTGTTTGTTTTTTCAGCTTGTGGCAAGAGGAGAGGCCGGCGTTTTCCGGTGGGACACCGAGTCCCAGAGTCATTTACATTTCTGCATGAATATATCAGGGCAAAGGTAAAACATAAGCCCAGAGAAGAAGAAGAAGAAGAAGAGGGGCGGTGGAGGGGGGGTTAAAATTACCATTTTTTCAGAGCAGTAGCTTAGCAACAGCAACTTTATTTAGAGCCTTTAATGTCCTTGCTTGGGTCAAGCTGTGCCAGCTCGCCTCGGGGAGAGCAGCGGATGTGATGTCTTTAATTGGTGCAACAGTTAGATTAAAGGGAAGGAGGTGAAAATGAATCAGAAGAATTTCCAATTCCCAAGTCTTTTCTTAAAGAGTTAAAACAGCTGAGAGCATTTGCTCTGTCTGTGTTTTGTTTTTTTTCTGGACGAACAGCTCTGATTTTCACTTACATGCGATCATGATGATGTAAGATGCAGAGGGCGAAAGCAAATCTGCATTCAGGGACAGGTCCAATCACCTCAGGTCCCATTAAATGAAATTTTTATTTGAATTGCTAAATTAACATTTTAGCGATATTGTGATTAATTGAGATGCACCTGTAGATAATATTTAATGACTACAAGTTGCTACACCTTTCTGCAGTTTGATTCTCTCTTCACATTCTAGATACCAACATTCTCATTCAGGCTAATGACCAGCAGCTGACAAAAAAAAAAACAAAAAAAAAAAAATTCAGAAGTCATGGAGAACTGTTGCAACGTTAAAAGAATACAAGAAAGTTTGCCTGCTCTAAAGGTAAATACAAAGACACGATGGTGGTTTAAAACCATTCCACTGTTTTGTAAATTTTCCATAAAATGCCAAATTGGCATGATTCACTCCTGAGATGGCTCTGATCGTTCCAAGAATATCTGCTTATTTGTATTCCTGTGGCAACGATCGACTTCTAATTGTCTGCTTACTAGTAAAGAACATCACTGAGGTCATTGCCAGCTTTTCCTGTCAGAAATGATGAATTAGGGGTTGCGATTTAAAAAAAAAAAAAAAAACTGGATCGGTAGCCAGCAAAACTCATGCTACAGTAGTTAAGTATCTGGTTACTGTTGAAGGTTATAATACAGAGGACAGTAGGATCTGATGATAAAAGACTGTTGCCCCTCCAGCTATCACACAGCCATCTGTCATCAAGCTTTGGGGCATTTAAGCATGTGCATAAGGAACATCTTCAAATCTTAAATGGCAAAATCATTCCATGTGATGCACCTCACAGCATTCATCTTTCTGTTAGCTTTTTGTAAAGTTAGATCATGGAATTTATTGATTCAATTTTATTGGGATTTTTTTGTGACAGACGAAGTTATATAAAAGAGAATGTGTCTACAGATGTGCAAAGTTTGTATGAATTCCACTGAAGGGCTGCTGCTTCAGATTATTTGTAAAAAAAAAAAAAAGTTAAAAACCATGTATCCTTACCCTTCCAATTTATGATGGACCACTTTTGTATTGGTCTATTACATAAAATTCACATAAAACACATGGAATATTTTTTTTAGTATAATGTGACAAAATACATAAAGGCTATGAAAAATATGCCGAAAATATGCCTTTGTGTATGTGTTCACAAAGGTATTAAGCCCTGAGATCAAGGAGAAGTTCAAGAATTTTGTTCTGTTCAGCTCATTTTGAGAAGCTTCTGCTTAGTCCATGAAATATGAAATAGCTCAAGATAATTTATTTGAACTTTTTTTTATTTTAATACAATGCATATATACATATTTAAAAAAAAACCCAGATTAACATTAAACGTTTCAAATGTATCTGAAGATATAATAACAGCACTTGTCAGAAGTGGGTTTTCTCTGCAAGAACCTCAGGATATGACCTGAAGATGAGCCTCACTAGTTTTTGGAAACTGTCCCAACGATAACCACTGGGAAGTCTTTATTCTACACGTTGGTTCTGTGGTCTGATGAGGCCGACAGATGGGGGGCGGTGCGTGAACGGGTGCCACTGGCCCTGGATGCTGGGACTGTCGGTGTGATACGGTTTGCGGATGCGGATGATGTCCTGGCCAGATTGGTCGGTCAGCTTGGTGAGAACCTCTAAGACCTGCTGCGACGTTTTGTTGCTGAGCAGCTCCTCCTTTGTGTTACCATTTACTGCAGGGTGGGAGAATAAATGTGTCATGTGGTGAGAGACTGAATGAGAACAAGACAAACATGTAACTCTGACAGAAACAAGACATAGATCATGATCCTGAGAAGGAATCTTAGAAAAGGGGTAACGTACTGCCCCCTACAGTACATTAAGAGTGTTACATGACAGTTCACACTTTCTCATAATTGACTAATTTATTACACAGTGATATGGTATTTGCATTTTGTTTCATGACTGCTTCTTTAATTTATTTTGTTCTGGTTCCTGCTATGTTATTAGATATCATAATGTGCGAAATTTACATAGAATTTTCTCTTAGTTGCATATCTATGAAGGAACGGAACAAAGTCTGAATTCATGGGAATGCAACGTCGCAGTCTATCTGAAATCACAAACAGATCGATTTTGTAATGAAACCCAGACCTTATTTAAAATAAAAACATTGAACACACAGGCTGCACAGTGGCGCAGTTGGTAGAGCTGTTGCCTTGCAGCAAGAAGGTTCTGGGTTCGATTCCCGGCCCCGGCCTTTCTGCATGGAGTTTGCATGTTCTCCCTGTGCATGGTGGGTTTTCTCCGGGTACTCCGGTTTCCTCCCACAGTCCAAAAACATGACTGTTAGGTTAATTGGTCTGTCTAAATTGCCCCTAGGTGTGAGTGCATGGTTGTTTGTCCTGTGTGTGTCTCTGTGTTGCCCTGCAACAGACTGGCAACCTGTCCTGGGCGTACCCCGCCTCTCGCCCGGAACGCCAGCTGGAGATAGGCACCAGCACCTCCTGACCCCATTAAGGGACAAGGGTGTAGGAAAATGGATGGATGGACATTGAACACACTTCTTTAAGTGGCTTAAAATCTAGTGAAATCATTTTAAATTACAATTACATGGCAATTGAGCAATTTATGAGAGCATGTAAACTTTTGAAGAGACCTGCATGATAAGAGAGAGAGTCCGAGTTTGAAATTTGACTTTTTTCCAAATATTTAATCTAAACATTAACAACCGGAGCCCCATGTGTAAGAATTTAAAAATGCTTTCAAGAGATCACAATGCTTTGCCCTTATTCTTTTTTGTGATGATCTTTGGAACAATAGGGACATTTTTGCCAATTATCACATAACTACAGTACGAATAAAATAAAACCATCAAGAGAAGACCAATTCAATATTTAGTCAATATTGTGGGTACTTACAGTACTCTGCAACTACTTTAGGGACATTACAGAGCTGAGGAGAAACATAAACAACAGTCCCAGGGTTCTTCTTGGCATAATCCACCACTCCCTCCTCAATGAAATCCCTACAGGAGGAGGAGATGAACTAGGTTGTAGACAGTTCTACAAACAAGGCATGTTTTAAAGAATAAAGCAACATTTCAGTAGATATTTGACAATATTTCTTACGATGAAAAAACGCCACTGGCTTTGACAGTTACAGCTGGAACTTTAAGTACATCGTCATGTAAACAAACTTCTGGATTTATAGTGAGATTAAATTACACACAGGTGGAATCTACTTACTAAACAAGGGACATCTGAAGGACAGAATAAAGCCAGTTTTGTCTAATAAATCGTTAAAAGTCTGCGGTTGTACATAGACAAAATGTAAATGTACAAAGGAGTACAATACCAATGTAGTATGTATATATTTAATTACCTGACTCCCAGTGCGCTCGGAGACTTCTTGGAGAACATGATGGAGACCCGTTTCAGTTGGCACACGTATCGGCCCACGCCGTTCTGAAGAACGCTCTGCAGGAAGCGGCTGGGCGTCCCTCTGGATGTCATCCTTTCACCTTCAACTCTGCCTTCAACTCAGTAAAGACAAACCACTGCTAACATGTAGTAATTTATAAAACTGCGATTCCTAAACACGTAGAGGACAACCTCTCTCCGCTAGGCACACAAGGCAGCCCGTCGTATGAAAGGTCCGATGTGAAACGTACACGGAACGGAAGTTTGATAGCTTCCTCGCGCGGTTGCTACAACATGGAGCGCCGGCTGCCATATTGTGTGTGGCAGGTTCTCGGGTTCTCCTTGGAAACCAACGCAAGCTTTTTCGTGTTGGTAGTTAGGCTGGAATAGTTTTCATGTGCAGTTGATTTTCCTGTACTAAAATAACATTACCACGGTGTGCGAGGGAATGCAAACTTACTGCCAGCGGGAAATCCTCCGTGTTCCTTCGGGAACTCTGTAGTTCAATGTAACTCGATTCAGTTAATTTAATATAGTGCACATTCACCACAAATGTCGTTTCGTGGCATTTTACGTAGAAATAATAGCTTCAGTAACTCTAATTACAATTATTCAAAGTACTTAACAGTTTCCAAGAAATCCCTGCAGATTTCATGGAGTCAGTGGCTTGCAGCATTTAACATTTTAGACCCTTTCTGGACCAAATCTCCATTTACGGCACAATCCCCAAGCTTAACCAAAGCTCTTTTTCTTTTCTTCTTTTTTTTTTTCCTTGCACGCTTTGCAACAAAAACTGTCACACACAATATGGCAACGACATTGACGTAAGGACCTGAACACGCAAGAGACGTTCCTTCTTCTATGATTTGTGTTTCAGACGGACTTGTTTTGAAAGCGTACCAATAAAACCCGGGCTGCACGGAGCATGGGGGCAAGACGAGGTCAGACGTTTAGCAGGTAAAATGTCTTTATTAAGATCATGGTTTTTAATAACGTAACGCACTTTTTTAGCTGATATTATAAGGTGCTTCATTGTCTACTTCCAATATGTAAATTGTGCTCGCTTGAGTGAAAAAGAAGACTTGTATATTTCTGTATCATTTCATAAAAGTTTGTTGTGTAGCTTTAATGCATCTAATGTTTTGCATGCTTTTTCTTCTTTGTGTGTTTTTGTAGGTCAAATGAGCTAAGCAGATAGCCAATGTGGAGAGGCCTGCTGCTAAAGGGCACCACCTGTCTCCTGCAGGTGTCAGCCCAAAGCTTTCTCCATCAAAGACATGCTTCCTCCCAGTGTTTCAGACTTCTCACCCATAGATCCGTCCACGAGCGTCGAGAGACATCATGCATCCAGAGGCTCAGAAGTACAGACGTCTTCCAAACCCACAACCTGATCAGGAGTTATAAAAAGGACGCCAAGTCCACTGTAGAGTTCCCTCTGAGTCCCATCACGGTCACAGACATCAAGCAGTACTTACGCTCCAAAGACATTCTCTTCCACGATGGCTACAGCTGCCTCCACATCCCAAGCATCTTCATCGACGCGTTCACGAGGAAGGACAGCTTCTCCCTGTTCATTGACAAAACCACGGGACAGTTTCTGTGCAAGGACACACTGGTGGAGGGCAGCTGGGAGGACCTCCAGGACTGCCTGGAGGTGATGCAGAAGGACGAGCAGGATTCCCTCAGCCCTCATGTGCTGCTGGGGTATCCGGAGAGCCTGGAGGAGCAGGAGGAGACGGAGAGGGAGCAGAGGGAAGTGCGGGAAATCTGGTCCAGCTCGTTGCCCTTCACAGATCTCCACGACGAGGAAGCTCAGCTGGTTAAAGCCATGTTCCGGGTAGGATTAAGAGAACTTCAATTTGTGTTTATGTGCATAGGATCTTCACGCTGTTCTCTGAAATGCTACAACTAAATCTGCATGCTGCAAGATTCTAAAAAGTTGTTCCAAAATCTGGAAAAAAACAAAACATTTCTGTTCACAGTCACACACTGCATATCGTCAAACAGTAAAGTTATGAATTATGGTTACACTGGATTTACGTAGGGCTTTGTTTGGTCAGCAGATAGGATTTCTTAAATTATTTGCCAAGCTTGAACAATTTTATTGGCAGAGAAGTCAAATTGTCAAGTGTCATTTATTTAGTAGCTAGGTGACTTTTTAGGAAGTCGTTTTCCTTGGATTTAATTTAGGGGTATCGTTGTGATGGGGCTCAATACAAGTGTACACCAGACCTTTCTGATTGGTGCTTGTGTAAGACTCAGAAAACCATGAATTGTTTCCAATCCCTGTAAAACGGCTGAAGTTTCTGGGTGAAAATGTTCAAAAAGTTTGAATACTTTTGCAAGACACCATAATTGGTGAATTTAAACAAAGGTTTTAAAGTGTGTGTCACAGTAAAAAGAAAATCTGCATCACTAACAACACGCTAGAGTTAATAATCTTTCGCATAACGCAGACCTTTATTAACTGTTATCTGTACTGATTGTTAAAGCGCTTGTTCTGATTTATGATGCGTATGACTTAATAGGACTACCTCACAAGCTCATCGCTGTTTTACTTTTTCAGATCACAAAGATCTCCAATGCAACCTTGAAGAAGTTTGGAGTGAGGCTCTTTAAGCCCACCAAGAGTCTGGTTTTCCCCTGGTTTGGTGGTCCCGACTCCTCCTTGAAGGGAATCAAACTCCTCTCCGCCCAAAGGACAGACGGAGAGAAAGTCACCTATAACGAAGCCACGGTTCCAAAGTGCAGCTCCTACTTCAACTTGTTCGGCCTCGCCCTAGTGAGCCGCATGGATTCGGAGGTGGTGGTGACCGGCTCCGAGTTGGACACTTTGGCCGTTAGCCAGGGCACCGGGCTCCCCAGCGTGGCTCTGCCCCGCGGGGTCAGCTGCCTTCCACCGGCCCTGCTGCCCTACCTGGAGCAGTTCAAGAGGGTGACGCTGTGGCTGGGGGGCGACATTCGCTCCTGGGAGGCATCGAAGCTCTTTTCGCGTAAGCTGGGCCTGCGGCGGTGCACCCTGGTGCGACCGGGGGAGTTCCAGCCGTGTCCACTGGAGGCGCTCTCCCAGGGGAAACACTTGTCCCGCATTGTCAAAGCCTCCATCCCAGCGGCGCACAAGTCCATTGTCTCTTTCAAGCAGCTCAGAGAGGACGTTTACGGAGAGCTGGTGAACACAGATCAGGTGGCTGGAGTTAAGTGGACCAGATTTCCGGAGCTCAACCGGATCTTGAAGGGACACAGAAAGGGAGAGCTCACAGTTTTCACAGGTACTAATCTGTCATTTGTCTACTTACTTTATTTAAAGCTGGTGCATAAATAGTGGATAAAAATAAAAGGAAAGATGGTGTAGTGAAACATTTTTTGAGGGAATTGCATTTATTTAAATATAATTATGTTTCAGATCTGTGCGTTTTTCTTCAAAGTAAACTGAACTGCTACTTTATTATGTGGGTGTAAAATGCTTTGTTTAAAGGTATGAAATAGAAGTTGGAAAGGGCCCTGTCCAGTTTTCTATCAGTGTGTTTCCTATGCAGGTCCAACTGGAAGCGGGAAGACCACCTTCATTAGCGAGCTCGCCCTGGACCTCTGCATGCAGGGTGTCAACACGCTGTGGGGCAGCTTCGAGATAAACAACGTGCGTCTGGCTAAGATCATGCTGACGCAGTTCGCCATGCAGAGGCTGGAGGAGAACCTGGAGCAGTACGACTTCTGGGCTGACAGATTCGAGGAGCTGCCGCTTTACTTTATGACATTCCACGGACAGCAGAACATCAAGTATGTTTGATCGAGGCTGTCAGTTTTTACCCGCCTCTACCTTTACTTGCGTTTTTGCTGACGTGACCGCCGTTTTTAATCAGGACCTCTTCTGTGAACCTGTTTCTTGTTCAGGACAGTGCTGGACACCATGCAACACGCCGTCTACCTATACGACATCAACCATGTCATCATTGATAACCTGCAGTTCATGATGGGTCAAGAAAACCTCTCAGTAGATAAGTGAGTAGAAGTGTAGATTTTTATTCACCGTCAGGCAGAGCTCAATGTTCTGGCATGTAAGCAGGCAAATGTACAACAACTGTAAATTTACGAAAACCTGTAGATTCATCTGGAACAGGTTTACTGAAACACACAAAACCACAACATTTCAGCTAACAGTCGCATCAGTAAGGTAACTGAAAGTCCTGCTGAAGGTAGACAAAACCCTTACCGGAGCCGTCCTTCTGAAGGTGGACCAATTGGCAAGTGGTCTACCTGCCACCACCGTGCTTGGCAGCTGCTAACCAATGTTCTTTGAGCACCTATTCCTTACAAAGTAGATTTGAAAATAGATGTCTATTTAGGCCTTAATCGTTGACGCATTTGAATGAAAACATGCAAATGAATTTGCGATCCAGATTTGCCGTGCAGGACCACATCATCGGGTGTTCAGGAAGTTTGCCACCAACAGCAGCTGCCACGTCACTCTGATCATTCATCCAAGGAAAGAGGAGGACGACAGGGAACTGCAGACTGCGTCCATCTTCGGTTCTGCTAAGGTATTTAATTTCTATTTTTTTTGTCCAATCTCTCCCATAAAAGGTCTAGTGGGGGTTCTGCTGGGTCTTAAGTTGAATAAGGCCGAATAATTTATTACTATATCCCACATTCACTCACATCTTGACATTTCCTCAACTAGTTTAGTGAAATAAAACTTTTAAGTGTGTCAAAGAAGAAATTTACTTTTTTATGCTCTATTGGATTAATTTTGTTTAAATTGCTGTACATTTAATTTACTGAAACATGCCAAAGCCGTGGTTTACCCAATGAGTAGGAAGAACAATAAGTAGAGAAGAACACATATTTGTGATGTCAAAAAGAAAAGACGTATGTGGCGTACGCATCCAGACCTTTGACCTCTCTCCAGGCAAGCCAAGAGGCCGACAACGTCCTCATTCTGCAGGAGAAGAAGCTGGTGACTTGTCCCGGCCGCAGATCCCTGCAGGTCACCAAAAACCGCTTCGACGGAGACGTGGGCATCTTCCCCCTGGACTTCATCAAGTCTTCGCTCACCTTTTCAACACCCATCAAGGGGAAGCTCAAGCTGAGGAAGGTCGCCGCCAAGCCGGACAACGAGGAGGAGGTCCAGAGGAACGAAGCAACCGTGAAGAAGGATGAAGGGAAGAAGGAAAAAGCGACAAAAACTGCAAAGGCATCGCAAGCGGCTAAATGCCCTGCTAACAGAAACGAGAAAGCAAAGTAGTGATGTGCAAAAGTGTTTTAGAGAAGGAAGTGAGCTCTCAAAACTTGACTAAGCTGAAAATATGTTCAGCACTGTTCAAAGGTTTTGAATCATACCTTAATATTTTACATACTGTTTGTAATGGAGCTAACACATGATCTGACTCCCTGATCTGTCCTACAACGTCTCTACGTTCTCTGCGTTGAAACTCTAGAGAAGATGTCCATTACCATCTGACTATTTCTGGTTTAATAAGATGGAAATTGTCAGATTATGGCATATGTCTGAAACACCTAAAATCAGGTCTCTCACAAAGTTTCATCATCACATTTAACAGAAGTAAATGCTTCTTATGTAGATCACTCTTGTGTAATGAATTTATATATGATGAGTTTCACTGTTGGTTGTGAAGTTTGTCAGACTTCTGGGACTCGTTTCAATCCGATTTCCAGTCTTGGATTCCAGAAATTCCACCTATTGAGGACAATTCAAAGTCATTATTGTTTTCAGGCCATTGGAGGGATTTTACTTTTTTTGCAGTGTTCACTGCAAACGTGTAGTAGACATTTTACCTGTAGGCTTTGATGCTGCTTTAAGACTTGGAACGGCCCAGAAAATGTGTGGCACTCTTTATTTTAACTAGAGGATCACATTACGAGCGATCAGCTACCTTAAATGTTATCATTCTCTAAAGTTACAGAAGATGATGCAAACAGTGTCATGCGTATCTAGTCAGTCGTAAGTTCAAGGAAAAATTTTAGTCAAAATTTGACTTTTGTTGCAGTGTTTAAAGCTTTTCATCCAAGTATTTAATTTACTGTGAAACTAAGATCCACTGTATTTTGTTTGGCACTATCAGTGTCTGCATTACCATAATGTGTTCTCACTCTACTAATCTTTTTCATACAGTTTGTATCATGTTGTATTAATAAAGCTTTTTTTTTTACATAAAATCCCATTGTTGATGTGCTTTTATCAACGGTCAGCAGGAGGCAGTGTGGGATAAAATAGATAAATAAATAAACAGACTCCTTGTGCCTAAACTAGCATCAGCTATGTTTTTCATAAAGGAGGAGGAATTTCCCCGAAGGTGTTTTATAGATAACTGCAGCATGACAAAGCACAAATCCGGGCATTAATTAGAATCTGTTTGCACTGCTTGCCTTTGAGCATTTAAATATTGGCGACTTTGATAAAGTTATACTGTATATTACGCATGCGTAAAGATACTTTGACAGGGTTAAGCACGCCTACCTGTCACTGTGTAGCATTAAACCCTTACTGCATCACGTTACGCAATATATTATTTAGGATGACTTAATAAATGCACTGCTTCAAATCGTCTTCACATGAATATTTAATAGGTGAAATATACTGTCCTACCTTTGCTCAGCTGGTTTTGCTCGTAGATGAAATTAATTAGGTCTCATCACACTCGCATTCAAACCAAATACATTCCACATTGATGACGTGAAGGCAAAAAACATTGCATTTTGTATATCAAGGTTTTTAATGATTTATAATCTTGGTATCTGTGATGAATATGGAAGATGTTAATCCCGCAGGAATTTGATTCAGAAACTCAAACTCCTGCAATAGCGAGAAAACCTCACAAGCAATATGAAATGTTCATCAAAATCATCTAATCTGATAAGTTTTCAGCTTTTTTTTTTTTTTTCAAATTCTACTTTGGTTCTTTCAGGATCATGTAACCCCCAAACTGCAACTCAACTACTGGCAGCATAGAATTGTGTTGTTGTTTTTTTATTGTGGCTTCACAGTCCAAACAAAGGAAATTATATTTGGTTTATTCAGATGTTGTATAATCCTCTGCTTTCATCTCACCCAATTATTCTCTGCAGCCACACCCTTCACACATCCTTCATCACTTCATCCTTTAACCTTCTCTGTGGTTTTCCTCGTTCCCTTCAATCTGGAAACTGATTATTCAACATCCTATATGCATTATGTGCAGTGCTTTGCAAGTTATTACGCACCTTGAAAGTTAATATTTTTTTTAAATTGCAGCCACAAATTTAAGAGTATTTTTTTGGGGGGAAGGGGAGAATTTTATGACAAAGACCAACAAAATCTGATTTCTGTCTCGTTTTGATCATATTTATCCTTATTTGGATCTGTTGTGTGATAGATGTCCAAGTATGACTGAATGAAGTCCCGTCAACAACCAACAGGACTCTTTAGTATGTGGGATAATGTGAACAGGCAGAGGCTGGATTCAGACTCTTCCAGTCATGCACAGACTTGAGCAGTTCTGCAGGGAGCTTGTCAAACAACTTGTTGCAAGTCATCCCTGAACGTTTCTGCGGCGTTGTTTGCCTTGGTGTGGACCAGCCAATGTTGGGGCCTCTCTGTCTGCTTCTAATTTCTTTTCTGGCTCCGTCCTTCCCAGACCAGTCCAGAGAAGCCCATGGCTCCAAACTCAGCCAACACAGACGATGTGGAACGATCACTGAGACGTTAACTGTAACGTTGTAAACTATGAGAAATACCCCTCTATGTTTTACACACATAAATCTTTGTGTATGACTGTGGATGGGTATAGTGATTCCTAGATTCTTTTTTTTTTGTTAACTTCTGCGGAAGCACACACGGCCTTTTGTACTGACTCCAGGTCGTGTGCTGGATGGGTCTGTGTGTCCTCTTGACTTTGTGGGTGTGGGATATGGATTCATGGGTTTCTGAATGGGCCTCTTTGTGTTTTCAGGCATTACTGCATCGAGTTGATGGCAGCCCTGTCGCCTGAGTGCTCTTCTAGAGGCAAAAACTCACAGAAATCAGTACAAAACGCCACCAAATAGCCGTGCCCTCTTTGCTGTTAGTCATTACTCATAGCATGAAATAAAGTTTCCTAAATGCTCTATCATAAAATGCCTTTGTCAAATTAGAGCTCTGGATAAGTTTGGTTTAATCTGTGCTTTGCATGCCTATCCAAATAGTTACCATCTGGAGAGAAAAGCAGATGAAACAATTTGAGCAACGCAGCTTTTTAATCACGGGGGAGACAAATAGTGCGGAGACCAAAAGAATCCCACTTTATCAAATCCTTCGGGATGTGGTAATACAAAGCTGAGAAAAGATGCCTCATAAATCAGCTAAAAATCACGTCAAAACACACAAATAGTGTCTGGCAAATTAGGTTGTTGTTTTTTGTAAGCTGCTTGCACACAAATGTAAGCCTTATATGGTATTATGCAAAGAACAAAAGATGGAGATGAGGGCTGCTTTGAACTGTGTTGATGGTGGGACGCATGGATACATGCATGCATAGCTTTTCACGTCATTAGCTACCCTTCATTTAGCCAGCTATATTTAACAAAGTCTGGAGGTAATTTAGGGATTTGCAATCAGTCAGTCGACTGGACTTTAATACAGAGTTCACACAAAGACATGGTTTCCTCTTTTATGTAATGACAGAAGGTATTTCTTATAAGGGTAACAATAGAAAACACTGGAGCTACAGCACAAAGTACAAAGATACAAATTGCCAACCAATCTATAGAAGAATTTATACAAAAGCACTATAAGATTTAAGTCCATTAACTTTTTTAAATAGGAGTAAGTAGATTTTTTTAAAACTTTTTTTGGAGAATAATAAATGTTTTCCAGCTCAGAGTTACATAAAAAACATTCTTGTATCTTCATATTAAATGTGAAACTGTGGATATGTAATTTCCAATAAATATCAATACATACATACACATAAACCCACTGTATTCCTTAATCAGTCATTTTGCATTACAGTACATAACAGTATGGAAAAAAGTTGCAGCGCTACTGACAGTCATATAAGATATGATATGATATAAAATATTATATATGATATGATTAAGTGCTTTATGAAAATGAAGGATCTGCCTTGTAGCCAGACATTTTGTTGTGTTCTTCCATCCATCCATTTTCTTGACACCCTTGTCCCTTGATGTGGTCGGGAGGGTTGCTGGTGCCTATCTCCAGCTAACGTTCTGGGCGAGAGGCGGGGTTCACCCTGGACAGGTCGCCAGTCTGTCGCAGGGCAACACAGACACACAGGACAAACAACCATGCACACCTAGGGACAATTTGGAGAGACCAATTAACCTAACAGTCATGTTTTTGGACTGTGGGAGGAAACTGGAGTACCCGGAGAAAACCCGCACATGCACAGGGAGAACATGCAAACTCCATGCAGAAAGGCTGGGGCCGGGAATTGAACCCAGAACCTTCTTGCTGCAAGGCAACAGCTCTACCAACTGCGCCACTGTGCAGCCTTGTTGTGTTCTATAAAGAAATATTTAATTCAAGATGTTACATAAAAAATTTTTTTGACATGAGGCAGTTTTTAAACAAAAATGCACTTCTGTAAAATCAACTTAAATGTCAGCCAATATTTATACGGAATATCACAACATATTTTTTCATCAAAAGTCTGGAAGGCTTTTTATGCGGCAAATTTGCAAAAGATATCATCACCTCCTTCAAAATAAAGCTGCAGCTCCCTCAATGCTTTCGATGGCTTTCTTGGGAGAAAAAAATAACCATGCAATGTGATAAAGTATGACATTCATTACTTGTATTCCCCTATGCGGTGCTGTAACAAGTGATGAGCCTCAATATAAGCCCACAGACAAATTTAAAAAAATGAATTTAAGAAAGCCTGATGATAAAATAGAAAACATGGGAAAACACCCAACATCATATAACTCAGCAGTTCTATGCTGATGGAATACACTACTTTAACAAATTGTAAATCTAAAATCCTCAGAAAACCTAATTCCCCTCAGGGCCACATGCATTTTGAGGTTCGTTTCTGTGTGGCGCGGCTGCGGCCCCGCTGAGCTGGAGACTTTCCAGAGGCCCTTTTTCAGACTCACACAGCTGATGCAAGTAGCCCTGCTACCCCTCCTCATGTCAGGACATGAGGGAGGTGGGTTTTTGCTCTGTCTCTCTCTCACGTGGCATCTGGCACGTTTGACCCACATTATGCCTTCTGCTGGGTGTATTAATAACCACATCCTCCTCTGTGTGCTCTTAGACCAGGACACAGCTCAGGTTTCAGGCTCATTACGTGAAGCTAATACGGTAATGTTGGTAATTAAAAAAAAAAAGGCAAGAAAGAAAATATTCCACAAGTTTTTTTTTCTGCTACTGGATGTCCTAATCTAAAGTTCTCTGTGAAATTAGGATTATTCATCTGGCAATAACATTTTGGCTGCTGATGTGATGCTCTGTGATGCAGCGCCACAGAAAAGTCTCGACCCACTCCTAATTTCCCCATCCCGTAAATTCTTGTAGTCTCATAAAGTGATCATGAGCTATAAATCCCCAGACTTTTCGAAGATCGTTTAAAGTGTTCATTTGAACACCTGGCAAATTAAAAATGAGTAATCTAAATTAGGAGAAATTGGGAAACCTTGTTGCAAGCAGTCTATTGTGTTAAACAGCTTTATTGTCTGCAATTTTGAGTACGTAAAATAAAATGAATGTAAAGCAACTATAAAAGACAACGCCAAGAATTAACTGGATTAAATGGACATTGACTTTTTTGATTTGAACATTTATGGGCTGTAAAAATTCCAGGAGGAAATGCTTTTGTTATCATAAAATTTTGGTGAAGAGAGAGCTGAGTCAAAAGGCGAAGCTCTCGATTTACCGGTCGATCTACGTTCCCACCCTCATCTATGGTCATGAGCTTTGGGTCATGACCGAAAGAACGAGATCACGGATACAAGCGGCCGAAATGGGTTTCCTTCGCAGGGTGGCCGGGCTCTCCCTTAGAGATAGGGTGAGAAGCTCGTCATCCGTGAGCAGTTGTGGAGAAAGTACTCAAAAAATTTACTTAAGTAAAAGTGCAAATACACAGTCAAAAATGTACTCAAGTAAAAGTCAAAGTACCACATTAACATTTTACTTAAGTAAAAGTAAAAAAGTACTGGCTTTTAAAAATACTTAAGTATTAAAAGTAAAAGTACTTGCTGAATACATTACCTAATCACTAATATTAAGTGTGCCGATCGTATTTAATTTTAATACATCAGAAATGTGCCATTTTAATGAGCAATGCCACAGATTAAACATGTTCTTGTTGTGTTTATTCTCTGTAACAGTTTAGACTTAGGTATGTGATTCTATGAATCATAATTTCAGGGATGGAAACATCTTGTTTCCTGTCCTAATATAGCATGAACTTCATTAGTGACATTTATTTAGAAAGAAATCCAACTGAAAGGGGATGAAAAGAAGGTGTGTGGGGAGGACATGCAACCAAGGAGCCATGTAGCAGAGTTGTAGTCAAGACCACCGAACCCGAGACCAAGACCAGCACCCTGCCCTACGTGACACAATAACATTAAGTTTACCTATCAAAATTGGTTCTCAGATTGATCAGAAAGATCCATATTCCCATAAAAACACCTAGATATTAAATACTTAGAACTGAAATATACTTAACCAGTATCAATTAAAACTCATTTCATTCTGTTTTGCTTTCATCGCTGTGCTACAATCCGCAGAGGTCTCCTGCTATCCCTAGAAAAATAACGCCCTGGGCTGTTGTCCATATTGCCCATGTCAGAAACCACAACTGAAACATTTCAATTAACCATAAATAACGTTCGTGACTGTTTTCACCCTCCCTCCCACTGCAATGTTTGCCACCATGACAGAAGACAAAATCAATCAATGAGCTGCTCTGTGTTCATACGTTCAACTTTTACTTATTCGGCTATTAAATGAATGTGTGTATGTGTAGCTACTGCAGTGAACACAAGAACAAAGAGGCTCTCAGTGAGGCTTCAGTCCTTAGAACTTAGTAAAGATCCGTCCAGAAGAATCGGATCGTTCCTGAATGTTAAATCACTGCAGACTTTGGTCACAGCGTTGTCCCATATATGACACACCTCAGTCAAAACCTCCACACAATAATTCAGGCATGAGTGACAACGTTTTTTAATCGCGGATGCAACATGTGTCTCAGTCAGTACAGCTGGTTTAACTGTGCACATCCCATCCACAGCGCTTACCTTTCTTTAATATTTCCTTCCAAGTGACGCTAAAAGTTGGACAAAGTCCCACCGTCTGTGAAAGTGAAGCGCTGCTGATTTTACAAGTCGCCATATCTGATGATTTATGCAGCTATTATTGATTAGATACACATCTTCTCCCGCTCAGAGGAAACCACTGCGCATGTCTGGAGCTCGGCGTGCGAGTAAAGGTGGAGGGATGGGTGACAACAAACACGTAAGTCATGTTATTGCTCGGATTTTACGGCGCCACCTTAAGTCACTGAACTTCACATATTAACGGGAAAAAAAGCTCAATGGGACTTGAATGTAATGAGTAACGCGAGACTTTAGTAGAAATGTAGTGAAGTAGAAAGTACAGATACTTGCTGTAAAATGTAGTGGAGTAAAAGTAGAAAGTATCCATTATTAAATCTACTTAAGTAAAGTACATATACACCAAAATTGTACTTAAGTACAGTAACGAAGTACTAGTACTTCGTTACTTCCCACCACTGTCCGTGAGGGACTCAAAGTAGAGCCGCTGCTCCTGCACGTCGAGAGGAGCCAGTTGAGGCTCGGGCATCTGGTCAGGATGCCTCCTGGACGCCTCTCTGGTGAGGTGTTCCGGGCACGTCCCACCGGGAGGAGGCCTCGGGGAAGACCCAGGACACGCTGGAGGGACTATGTCTCTCGGCTGGCCTGGGAACGCCTTGGGGTTCCCCCGGAGGAGCTGGAAGAAGTGGCTGGGGAGAGGGAAGTCTGGGCCTCCCTTCTGAAGCTGCTGCCCCCGCGACCCGATCCCGGATAAGCGGAAGAAAATGGTTGGATGGATGGATCATAAAATTTCGGAGAGACCTTGGAGTAAAGTAGTTAAAATATGAGAAAGATCAAATCTGTGTTTCTGCAGACTGCACCCTCCAATCAAACAAAAGGGGAAAAATTAAAAGCAATCAGCATGAAGAAATTCATAACTGTATTAATAAGTAGCTCTCAAGCTGATATTTAACATCTCTGTTCTGCTGTCACTGAGAAAAATACTGAGATTGAAGAACAAAAGTGAAATAGCAACAAAAAAAAAACGCCTATGAGGGCATTGTTGGTCCTAAATTTGAAGCAATAGTTAAAATACATCTCTGAAGAATTGTACTGTTTCTATCAAGCCCCCATTTATTGAGTTCTTTTATGTAAAAAAAAAAAAAAGGAATTGAACGCAACAAAAAGCTAGGAATGAAGGAATGATTTCCTTTTTGACAGTCACTGAAAAAAAGAACTGGAATCAAAATTATGGCGCTAAAACCGTCTCACAAATGCACAGTTTTAGCTCCATATTATGCTAAACTGTCACGCCATGTTACACATTGACCATGAGCTCCTCCAGCCACGCAGCTGTGCTGCAAACACCTGTCTCCTATGTGGACGAGACCTTTAATGGAGTTATTGTTTTCTTAAACTTTTGTACATGCTGCAGTGTACTTTCACACAGAATGTACGCTGGGCTCAGTGTTTATTTTCTTTTTTTTATGCCAAGCTGTGTCAGTGTCCTGAATAGAGTCAGTGAAGAGTCTGTTTTAAATTTGCCATGTGTAATTTCCTTGTTTCGCTAAAAGCATTCTTTGTTCTGCATTGCTGCAAAATGAAGACCGAAGTAAAATAAATAGCTCCGCTAATGGGAGCTAACGCGGAAGTGATTTCGAGTCTTACCCAGTGCTACAATCGACAATTATATAGTTCCAAATTACTGTCCTGTATAAAACTCCTTCTTATTCTCTCCTCTGTCTGTTCAGCCGCCGCTGTGGACACCATGTGCTCATATTAAACTGTCATGTTGCATTAGACATGGACCCTGATTCGCCCCAGCCACACAGCTGTGTCGCAAACACCTGCCATCTCCGTTTGCTCAGCTAACCGTGTCCCGCCTGGAAAAAGGGTTTTGAGGGACATCGTCATATCCAGGGTTTATACGACTGAAATCTGGCCAACTAGAGAGCCGAGATGCTTAATCTTGTCTGGCACTGTTAAAGGAAGCCCTAAAGAAATTGGAAAGTATTGGAGTCCTTCATAAGCTGGAATGCTTTGAAATAAGAGGGCAGGTGGGTTGATAATCAAAGCTTATAGAGGGAAAGAGGTGTGAATGTTGGGTTGGCCTCACTGCTCTTGAGCGAGTGGTTAGAATTGGTGTCCTGTACTTCTGGGCACAAGTGAAGCACACCTGGCAGGACTCCAGCTCCTCACATCGAGCCTCTTTTAATTCACTCTGAAGGCGAGAAAAAAAAAGAAAAAAAAGAAAAGAAAAACACGAGACAGGACATCGAACCAGGCGTACACTTCACACCCGGGCCAAAGAAAACTGCTATTCACTCTCAAATTAGCCGTCTCCACGGCCACCTTCAAACGAGGCCCCTCTCTGTCTAATCTGCACACACCAACCGTCTGCTTTGCGAGCTCCTGGACACGGAAAACCACAGCGGTTAATTGAAGAATTATCAGCGCAAGCACGGTTAGTTAAGCTCATTATCAGTTTGCTGTCGTCCATCACGCCAAGCCCAGGCCACGCAGGAGTTCCTTTCGGTGCCATCATCATTTTTAATTTTTTTTTTTCCGAAATCTCTTTCTTTTTCTTACTGTTTATTCAATGTCACATGCTGTTTTTATGTTGTTTTTTAATTATGTAAAGCACCTTGAAATGCCTTGCTGCTGAAATGTGCTATACAAATAAAATATGATTGATTGATTTGATTGATTGATTGATTGATCTACACAAAAATGTTTTCTTTTTTTAATGCATATCATTAACGCACATTTTGCAGAGGCTGTGGTTTACAAAAAGGATATTGTTTGCTTGTGAGAACTGAAATTATTGCACGGTCCAGCATTGGACAGCTGAGATCATTTTTGGCTTCTCAAAGCTTTAGACAACGACAGAAGCTAAATTATTGCTTTGGAAAAAAAAAAAAAGTCAGACAGGAGCCAGAAAAGATCGCTGCCCTAATATATCGATATAAATGTCAAGTGGCAGATGCTGATTGTTGAATTGCAGATGGAGTTAGTTAATCATAAATTGTAAAATTAAAGATTAAAGAAAACAAAAGAAAGGGGCCACCTGCAGATCGTTACTGACTGGACCATATGTGGAAGGGGATCCATGTAAAACCTGCCTCTAGGAATTCCTAGACATGTAAAAAAAAACATATGTTCTCTTTCAGATGACGTAAAACCCTTTATTGTCTGACTCTACCACTTTCATGATAATATAATTTGTCCATCTGATGTCATTTTAACCTTTCTAGTTGAGTATTTTACTTGGAATAAAGATAGTCAGTTTCACTAGGGGGAAAAAAAAGCACCAAATATGTTTGAACTTCTGTAAAATAGGTGACTTTCCAAAGGCAAGTAGCAGAAAAGCTCCTTTCAGTGATCAACTGAGATGTATTAGTCGGTACAGGTCTGTACCTTTGGAGTCAAACTGTTGAAAAGTGTTAGATGGAGCTGGCTTCAGTATAGTTGAATATCTGCGTGTCAAAGTGGCTTGAGATGGAGTTTGTAGTGAAGCAGCGCTGTGTAATTACATTGAAACAACAGAACAATGGGACACTGACACCTGCTCTACCCGGCTTTTCCATAACATTGCAATTCGACTCCTGACAGACACAAGCAAGCGAGACCACATTTTGTGCATTTCTTGGCTTCTTTGCACCGGATCTCTGCTTAGTTTTACCGTTTGAAAACAAGAAACAAATCGTCTTTGTCTTGGACCCATGGGAAAAATGTGCTGCCTTTATATTTTCTTTTCCTTTCTATGAAAGGTTTCTTCTGGCCCTGTGTCAGAATCATTACTCATAGTAGCACATCTTTAACATGATTTTCCACCAATTCAGAGTAGCTTCCCGATCCCCAAAGAAGAAAAGCAAACCCATTAATGCAAAGACTCAGACTCAGTGATGATTGCTGATTCCATTGTTACACTAATAAGAGTAGTTGGGCTGATTAATTGTGTTGATTTGTATTTCCATTAATTGTCCCCTCCCCCACCCCGCTTTCGTAGATCTCGCGTTTGGTCAAGTGTTTGTTTTATGTGGTTCTAAACAATTACACTTCATTTGACTTTGAATGTTGTGTTGGAGCCACAACAGGCGAAAAATGTCAAATCACACAGTTCACAGACTGCAAAATGATAGACTCAACTAGCCAGTTGGCAGTTCACACCTGTCAGCCAATTAAACTTGTGAGGAAATAACAAAGGCTAACATGACCACAAAGTAAACTTGGTGTCCATGGCAAAGACACCATTTAAAATTTTTTTAACTAAATCTCTGTGTTTAAACTGTTTTTTTTTTACTTTCTGTCTTTGTGTAAACTTGTGTTGTATTTTGTTTTTGTCTTTTCTAACATTTTTGTAAACAGTGCTCTGTGTGGTAAAATTCCTCTGCTCTCAAAATATGCAGAGAGAGAGAAACAGAACAATGGATGTACTGTTGGAATCTTTCCAGTCACTGAACAAAAGCGGAATAACAACGCTGGTTTGGAAAACTGAACTTTGCTGTCTGCGGATGTTCCTGTTCTTTAACTTCTGTTTGCTAATGTCACATAGAGTGTGTGTGTGTTCTGCGTGAGTGTGTACATTTTCTTTTATCAAGCGCTTAGCTGGAACTGCAAAACCTGGTGAATTTTATAAGCAGCTTGCTGGTGTCACTTCCTTACTGTAAGGTGGCAAAACAAAACTTTGCATTTAAGTGACTTTAGTGTCCAAAAATGAAAATCTATTGGTGTTTATAGGGCAATCAAAAAAAAGTAGCTCAAGGATGATGAAGAAATCCTAGTTGGGTTTAAAAGTTTTCTAAATAGCAAAACAAATCTGAAAAAACTTATCTCTACCCCCAGTGTTTTGCAGCCTCTGAAATGTTCTAATCTTTGAATTGAGATTTTCAGATTTTCATTTATAAGAATAAACCCAGGAAACTGTTTATATTTTGAGAGGGACTTAACACGAAGAGGATCCTGGATACTTTTGCTGACCAGAAACTGAACTTTTTATCAATTACATCAGTCTAATTTCAAAAAAGATGCATAGCATCTGGGACGGAAATATCCAAATGCATTTAACTTTTGATATGATCACAAGTTGAAGTGAGGTCAGTTTTCTCTAATATTAGTTGGACTTGCCAAACAGTTTTTTTTTCTTTTGCTGATTCTAAATTACGTACAGTTTAGAGGAATAAAGACAATCTTGTTGTGCATTTTTAATGGTTAAGCTCAATGCTCTTAGTTAGCGGTTCACCATCTTTACAACTTCTGACTCACAACAGCACAGTAAAAACTGACAGCCCCCTTCAGTTTAATCCACCAATTTTATCTCTTAAACCACAATTGTTAGGAGTTTTTTGTTTTTTTTTACACGGAACATAAGCTCAAGAGTTTTCCTATGTCTTTCTTCTAATTTTATTGTTTCTAAGTTAAAAGACTTCAAATTTATTACACGGAAAATAAACTCATGACCCCATCAGTAGTTTGATTGTGCAAGCATTTCTACATAGGAATGACACAAACAGCAAAACTGAAAATACACCGCTTTTATCTATTTGTACTGTTACTTTTTTCATTTTCTATTTATTGCGCAAATACACTTTGCACTTAATTATTTGTGTTACAATTGACAAAAGGTCCATGGTTTTATACTAAAACATTAGTTTGTGAATCAATACAAAGTCTAGAGTTGTACAACAGAAGTAGACTTTGCTGCAGATACTTTTAGAAGAGAAATATAAAAAGAAAAAGATGAAGAGGGATTAAACTTTAAAGCCTTGCTGCTGGTGTTCATTTTAAAGTGCTTTAAATGATCAAGACTATTTCCTCACCCCTCCATAGTCTTTGTAGTCCTAGTATTGCCCAATTTCTGAGAGACCAGAATTATCCTTTAATCTTATTCCCATGAACAGAGAGCATGCATTCAGTACAAAAGCCTGCCAGTTTTTGGTTAATGTCTACTTTGACTTTTTCCCATTTTTCTCCTAATTAACAGCTGCTGCTTCCTATTAAAAATCTTTTGATCTACCAGCCAATCAAAGAAATGAAAACAAGGACGACAACCTGTTGTACAAGGTTTTTTTTATTGTTCTTCACTTTTGCTCCCAACCTTGTAACAAGATCAATATAAATCAGAGTGACGGGTCATCGTTCCAGTAGCTGTAAATTTTAGCCGCTGTCCTCCTTGGTGAGCATCTGTTTTGCCTCTTAGAATCCAAGTCCTTATTGGAGTTTTGAGTCTCACACTTATACCTTAGCTTCAACTCTTTCATTGCTTTAGCTGGTCAAACCATGCTTTATTTTCCTTCCCATCTTTTAAACACAAACACGGACTGTCGACGACGAGAGAAGTGCGTGACTGTAAATATCACATTGTCTAAAGCGAATCCAAACGACTCAAATGGGAATAATAAACGTGCATAAAAGCTTTTAATGCCACACCTGTGGGGGGGATGGGGGGGAACACGAAATGTCTTTTCCAGACTTCCCCTCTTGCACGTGTTTAATGCATTACAATGGAAAGTTCTGCTGTTTCACATTCAGGAAGTCGGCTCTCAAACACCAGGGATCTGGGCACCTCGTCATGAGCTGCAGAGTCACTTATCAGTGACTCTTCACATCTCGTCGCATATCTGATTGAAATTAACTGACAGTGGACGCAAAGGGGCCCGTTTTTATCAACCAGCACAACGTAATTACAGGAGGGGGGCCAGGAGGAAGGGGAGTGATTTGCTTGGCGATAGGCCTCCTCAACATGTATGCAACCCGGCCCAGCTGGGAGTAGGGAGTAACTAAAGTCCTTATGCTCGAATGGCAAAGAGCAGACTCAGAGTTTTGATTTTGGGAGTCTACAGGCATGCAGCGTTCAGCCCACACACAATTATCCATTTCTGTAACTGCTTTCTCTCGTGGTCAGAGGAGAGCTGGACAGTCTGAATCTGCATTCCTGTGTGACGGAACCAAGGTTGCAAAGAACTCTGAGTGTAAAACGTCAGACTAAATGAAACGCAGAGCTCTGACGGTCAGGAGAAAATGTTCGAAATGCACATATTTGCTTGGTTTGCACTGAGTGAAATGGTGATTTTCCATGCAATAACGTGTGGAATGAAAATGAGAATTGTTTTGTCAGTTCACTATTTAAATCAAGGCTTTTGGTGCAGATGTCTTCAAACAGGTCACAGTGTTACACAGTATTATTTTTTTTATTAAATTTAAGTTCATGGTAGATTTTAGAATATTGAGAGGTCAGTCTGTTAATCTAATATATCATAAATTATGAATTAGTCTACAAAGTCAAGAATTAATTATCTTCAATGCATGCAGCCTCCCATCTGTCCATTCATCCATCCATTCAATGTGCTTACATATTAGATAGTGTAAGTTTGTAGGGACAGTTTATTCTCCACTGAGTATCACAGCAAGTTCATCAGATACAACTACAACAATGAACAATGCTTGTTACCAAACGAGAGATCTCATTTTTACATAAACTGTAAGTTTGTTTCTGTGCCTGATGAACTTTGGTTAAATTGTTCTTTTGTAAAGTTGCTCACAGACTACAGTGGGTAGAGGAGCAAGACACTAGTAATAGTGATACTTCATTTTGGAAGAATTGTTGGCTTTATAAAGTCCAATACAAAGAGGAATGATGTGAAAATGTATGTATAGGTAAAAATATATCAGTGATTCTTGAGAATAGGGACAAAATAGATCCTATGGATAAAGCACAAAATTTGAATAAAATATACAAATAATATAATTTTTTCAAATATCTGACTAAAGTAACCTGGGTCATGTGAGCACAACAATGTATATTTTTCAGGTATTTGATGAATATTTTTTTATTTTAAACATTGTAGTCGGTGGATGATGCCTGTAAAAGCCTTTGTCCAGGAGCAGAACTCAATACATTATAATAGTTTAAAATAATTAAAGAAATACTAAAATTATATATTATGACAATTAAGTATAAGTAGTCATATAAATAATTATAGGGCTAGTTAGCTCTGGTTAGTTTATGTTATTCTTTAGTTTTTTCTTCTTTTTATTCCTAAGTTTTTTGTCACAACCATGATGTGTCAACACCGTAACTGACATTTTATGAAACTTTGATAAGATTTTGTGAAATAAAAGCTTAATTTTGGTAAAATGTAAAGATTTCATGGACCTGATGAGCTACAATATGGCCTCCTTCAGAATAACATCATATAAATTGAGGTAGTTTGGCTTTTTGTCACCTCCGTCAGATGTCAACTCCATCAAAGTTTTTCTGACTCTTTCAGTGAAATTGTTCTCAAATATCACTTAAATGTGGAGTTAATTCATTTTAATGTATTTTTACATAAATTGCATTACTTCACATGTACCAAGTTTTTCATTTTACTCACTAGTTTGTAACCACCTTCAGTTTTGTGTCAACTCCGTCATGCAGTGTCAACGCCGTCAGATGGATTTTTATGGTTTTTTGTTTTAAATAATAATTATTTTGTTTCTTGAGAAGTATTTGTCTGCAAAATGAGTAAAAATATCACTAATAGGGTCATTAAAAATTATTTTTGATGTATTTTTGTCAGATGGTGATGACAACGTTCTAGGTCAGGTCGACTAAAAATGTAATTTTTTAAAAAAATGTTGCAACTGGGAGCCTGTACCTCAGCATCTTTACATTTCCAAAACATTATTTGACATATTTGTATACATACATTTGAGAAATAACAAAAAAAAATATGGGAAAATAAAAACCCATTTTGTCCCTATTTTCAAGAATTTTCAAGAATTTTCAAGAAGAACTCATGGCTTGTCTAGATAGGGTGTAAAATGACCCAGAGTTGTGGTGGTGGATTTAGAAATCATAAGCTATCTCCAGAATTCATAATGTGAAGTTTTACTCTGCTGTTGAAGCTTTCTCTGAGCTTTCTTTGATATGGCCTCATTTTACATATTTAGAGCAAAGAACAGGTTGTTCAGAAACAAACTTTGAATCTAGGGTATCTTCTCCATAAACCATTTGTTTGAGTAACAAATCAACCCTCCTAATAATGCATTATTTTCTCTGTCATGTTTCAGTTTGATTTATTTACTTAACACAATAACAATTCAGCTTGACATCCTTCATGCAAATATTATTGGATTTTGAACTCGTTTCACACAAAGCTAGGGCTTTGTGTGTCTGTGGGGACAAATGTTTTCCTTTAAACCCAAAAGACCATTTGGTATACGGAACGGCTGGGACGGGGTTAGCCTTTGGGGGCAATGGGAAAAGTAAAACAGTTGTGTGTTGTGTGTGTGTGTTGTGTGTGTGTGTGTGTGTGTGTGTGTGTGTGTGTGTGTGTGTGTGTGTGTTGTGTGTGTGTGTGTGCGTGCGTGCTGGTATGTGTGCGTGTGTAAGAGGGACATATAAATCTGTGCTTCTCAGAAAGTAAACATCGGAAACTGTAATTTGCTTTTCAAAACAAAAGCACACTTTTTTCTTTTTATTTCTGTTGTTTCTAGACTGATACATATGTAGCTATAATATGCCTGATTAGAAAGTAACATTTTTCTCTGGCAATATTGTGAAAGGCAATATTTATTTTACACAGTTTCCCTATGTTATTTGACCAGCTATTCCATATGCATATTCGGAATAAAAATAAAGACCCTTCAAAACCCTAAAGTGCAACACAACAGCCCAAATGTTCAAAACTGAGCATCAGTTTTAACCACATTCCAGAAAGCATTGAAGATCACAAAAGGTTTAGACTTTAAAGTTAGAAAATAGTTTAAATTAGTAGCAACAAACATGTTGAAGAACAGTCTTTGGTCAGGCGAGACCAACATTAGCGTATCAATTTAGTTTTTTTACTCTGTTTTGTATTTGCATTTCAAACAATATATTACAGCATTTATTTTCGTGTAGGGACAGAATTAATTCAAACCACATAGAATGATCTCGTACAACCTACTTTGTACTATTTTTATTGCTCTATTACGTAAAATGCTGTTGAAATACATTAAAATGTGCTGTAAATCTTTTACATGTTAACTTAATCAGAACAGAACTCACTTTTATTTTGAAAGTATCAACCGGATGTAGCTGGTAGTTTTTCGAGCTAGCTTACTCCCGCTCTCTAAAACTCCTGCGGTCTCTGTCCAACCCAGCAAACGCGCTTCTCGCGAAAGACGGAGACACCTCAGAGGTCCAGAGAGGACATTTAACATTTTGTTTTATCAACACTTGCTTTGACTTTGTTCCGTGTTTGTGGACGAGGCGCTTAGAACGGAAGAAAATCAACGTCGCGTGCAGGTTTTCCTCAAAACGGTTCTTGACGATCGGAAACACTGTCTCTTGGGGAAGCTGTACATGGTATGTTTTTTTTATCGAGTTTTATTTTATCTTTAACTGTGGAACAATTTTTCTACTATAAATATGTAAACGTTTTGTTTGTGTTAGTTGTTAATGACTGAGTTGTTGTTCGGAGGGGTTTACTGTACTGTAGCGTTTTAATTACCTGTGGACAGGTGTAAAGGTGAGCTCCACTCCACATGGTGCAGTTTGTTACATTAATCGGACATGAAATAGTGCAACAAGTAAGAACTTATTGTTTTTAAAGTACTGCTTAAAGCCACCAGCACTTCTCTGACGTGTCGTTGTTCTTCTCGCTTTTTAGAAAATTTTTTTTTTAAAGTAATCTATGTATGTATCAGGCATGACAGGTTGGGTGGATGTAGACACAACAAAGAAGCTCCTGTCGAGTAATCGCACTAGTTTCCTGCTCAGATTCTAGTTTCAGTCCAGGACTCTTGCTTCAACAGTGATCCTCATCAGGAACGTTCAACTGTAACCTTTATCATATCCAAATAAATCTCATTTATCTTCTGTCTTCAGAAACACATGGACCTGGGACAATTTCTGCTGAGCCACACTCTATTGGATGACTACAAAACCTAAATTGTACAACGCTAATAGTCTCTAGTGCAGTGTCTATACCCCTTTAAATGTTTTTGCATTTTGTCACATTACAACATTCTTTGGTGGATTTTATTGGGATTTTATGTGATGGATCACTACCAAGTAGGACTAGTACATGTGGGAGGAAACAGGCTAATTCTCAAAATGGTGTAATCTGGAAGTGCAGAGTGCGTTTGTATTCAAAACATTATATTTTGATTTCATTTGACCTCAGCACCTTATTCCATATTTGTTGTTGTATCCACTACCTTAAACTGCAAAAAAAGCCTTAAATACGTTAAATATGCATGAATAGCAAATACTACTCCATTCAATTCACATAAAATCTTAATGTAAATGCGAAGTAAAACTTAAAAAACGTAGGAGAAACTATCAAGAAAGCAATCAAAGAGAGGAGGAGATTGCTTAAGAATTGTCACTACTGTTGTCGTTGGATAATTAACTAATATTCATGATTTCTAAGTTTGCGGAGTCCTGTTTTAAGTCATGCAACACACATGAAATGCACATAATGCACTGATTTTATAGTGTTTTGCAAAGCATCAACTTCAGAAAAGTAAAAGCAGAGTGTGGAGAAACTTGATTTAGACAAAACCGACCATATTTCACAGGGCAGAAAATCTGACGTAGTGATATGAGTAACGAGTTTCAACCATCTGAATGAGGAAAATCTCTCCTCTCTACCAGATTTGCAAACATGATGTACATATGAGTCACCTGAAATGTCTCCACCTCCAGATCCCTAGAGCCTCAGAGGAATAAACAACTTTGTAGAATTTCAACCATTAGCTGCATTGATCCCTTTATTTAAAAAAAACTTTTGTCAAGAGCAATGAAAACTTAAAACACTCCCTATTACATCAAAGCAGAGGTTGCCCAATACTATTTTGCTTATTCGGACTAACTTGCCCTGTGGGCACAACAATAGTTTGTGAATTCCTAAAATAAATGTCATTCCCCTTGTAATGCAGAGCACAGACACTCCTTACATTATACAGATGCACAGCATTATTACTACGACAAGTGTGGAGAGAGAAATTGAGCAGGAAACACAAACACAGCTCTGGGTTTTCCAAAAAAACTTGATAACAAAGTGATCCTTCCTGTTTACCAGCGTTTGTCATTGCACAAGTGCACAGCAGCACTAGTGGAGTGTTTACATGAGAAAAAGAAAAAAATCCCCAGGAGTGCTCATCTGCTGTAAGTAACGAGATTAAAAAAAGCACCTAGGCTATTTTCGTAAGCAGCTGCCTCATCTGTAAACTATTGCCAAATAGTTGGAACAAGATGAGAATATCCGAAAGACGAACAAACAACCTGAGCGAGGAGAGCTCGACGCTCCTATGCCGTAGGATGTCGGGTTTCCATTTCTGCACCTTGAGCGCAGAAAAAGGCCAGATTCTTGCGTGAACCGTTTTCCTTAAGGAGGCGGGGATGTTTGTGTTTATGCGTTCATCATTTCTTCCCTTTTTTTTCTTTTTTCTCTTCCTCACATTGGATCCTTTTATCAGTCTCATAGCTCCATACAAGTTAAGATATGCTCTCTGTGTGCTGTAGGATTGGTATTTTTGAATATTAAATGTTTTAAAAGTTGTATTTTAATCTGTTCCTGTAGTTTTTCTTTTAAGGTGAAGACATTTTGACTTATTGCGCGGGTTAGGCTTTTTCCTCTTTCTTTTTTGTTTGGGAAAACAGCTGACTGGTTTTAGATCCAAGTTATGTTGCTTCTTTCTTTTAAAACACTTCACCTCAAGTTGTGGAGTCTCCTTCTGTTTTGCTGCTCTGAATTTTGTCCTTGAGCTGATTAAACTCAGGGTCAAGCTCCCCTGTCCTTTTCTGTTACGCTGCACAAACTTTTCCCTTGAACAAATGGAAAGAGCTAAACTTTCGGAGACAAGTCAACAATAGCAATACAGTGAGAGCTGTCGGGCAACTTGAAGGCTGTGTTTTAGTTTTCCTGAGGGACCTTCACATCAAGAGCAGTGCCGTTTAAGGATTTACAAGCTTCCTTTTGTTTAGGCTGTCCTTCATTGTGTGGAAATTACTCTGCTGTAGATGGCTGTTAGCTGTAATTAGAGATTTCCCACACCACGGTAGTTTCGACTGCAACACCGACTCATTTTGGTTTTTCCCAAATAAGAAAACGTAGCACACGTTTCAAGCTTGCATGTTTTGTATTCCTAAAGGGTGTTTTCATCATCTTGCACCTCATTGTCTGCAGTGTTTAGGTTCAGAGGTTATGATTGCTCATATTTATTCCATGTTCAAAATCGGAAAAAAAAAAAAAACAGTTGCAGAAAATTGAGCACAAGGCAGCTAAGGAAGTTTCAAAGGAGTGATAACTAAGACTTCAAACACTGGCATCTGCCATAATGTGAACATTTCTGTCAATAGTTGGCAGGAAGTTAGAAGTTTCTGCTCCGGTTCTGACCAGCATTTTCACTGTGATTCACCCAGGTGTCAGCCCTCTCATGTCTCCCAACAACTGTGTCACTCTGATGCTCTACATTAGTTTTATCCTGGAAGCAGGATCTATTTGGCTTTTTCACTGTGTCCATAACCCTGATGTTTACTAAAAGAAAGCACTTTTTGATAGAATCTGCATTGCATTCTATGTCAACTAAACCAAGTCAACCAAGGAGGTTGAAATGCTGCTACTTCCAGTTTTTAATTTGTCTTAAGAGTCTGATTTTAAAAAAATGGATGAAGCAATGATTTATTGAAATTGTCAGTAATAAAATCCTCTTTCATGTGAGCTGCAGGAAGGCAACAAACCGTTTTTTTTGTTGTTGTTTTTTTTAAATGTGGCTGTAAATAGAGGGGCAAAAATTGTTCCCCTTGTCATGTCAGTTCATTTCAGCCACAAATAAGTCTGTATTGAAGCACTGGTTAAGTGTAGCAAACTCAGAAAAAAAACAAAAATTTCAGTTGGATCAGCTTTTTGAGAAACACTGAATTGTTCTTGAGAATTTTTTTTTTTATGAATAGTGTCAATAACTAAGTACTGTTTAAATGCATTCCCTTCTCGGTGAGGCAAACATTAACTTTACTGTGAATGTTTAACCTGTATTCTATTGCAGGTTTAATAAAACATAAAGGAACACTCTGAAATCAGTATTCTTGACATTCCAGTTTCATCTGGGCAAACACCCTTTATGTGCTGGAATGATGCCACACTTCTTGTTGCCTTCACAGCAGTGAATCAAAGCCACTCGAAAGACCAGAGTCAGCGTTTGCATAACTTTGTCTCTGCACTTATGCAAGTCTTGTAATGATGGATTATGAGACATTAAAAAAAATGAAAAGGGGAACCTGAACCTTTCCACATTGAAAGTAGCTCAGCCTATATGTGGCTGAATTTTATTTGAAATCTAAGACTCTGAACTTTTTGTCTTTTATCACAGTTTCTGATACCCAGATGTTTCAGCTTATATGTAAAGTTTTTTTTAAGTGCTAACAGTTAATTTTAGCCCTCAAGTAAACTGTATTAATATTCTTGCAGTGATAAAAGATGTCACTGTATGGTGACCGTGCAACTCAGGTTTAAGAATACATCTTTCATCCATTGGCAGTCAGGATTTAAAAGGTTTTCCTTTTTATCGAGGCTTAAGGGTTGTAACCTCTCCACAGCGTTTGGATTGGCATTCTTATCCGGCTCAGATTTAAAAAAAAAAATATATATATATATATATTTTTTGTATCCACAGCTGGACTACACAGCTGTTTGTGGCATGTTGGAGAATATTTCATGGCCTTAAAATCCTGAGTTTCTAGGAACAAGTTGCATGTTTTGGTTTCAAAGTACTTCAGTAATTTTCCCTACAGGTTAAGGAACACATGTTTTAGTTTCTTTTTATTTGCTTCAGGTGACCAGAATAAAAACCATTGTATATTCACATCTTTTCCCAGTGCTCTTTTTTAAGGAGAACACCTTAATTGGAATTGCATTATATTGCTGTGCTTTAGAAATATTACCGTAAATAATGACATGATTATTAAGACTTTAAAACTTGCCTGCTTGCTGAAGAGGCAGTTCAGCCATTTATATTTAGGCATTTTTGTGTTTCAGCTTAATTTCTTAATGTTTATATGTGTATATATATATATATATATATATATATATATACTCCTGATCAAAAGACCAGTTAAAAACCTGCAAGAATTTGCATTTTACACTATTGGTGCAATAGTGCAAAATACAAATTCTTGCAATTTTTGGACTGGTCTTATGATTTTGATCAGAAGTGTATATAATTTCTCCCTCTAAATCATCATGCTTTTCACCTCAACTGCTCCAACCCCCAAAATCATTGAGGCTGGTTCTGTTTGGGTCTTCTTGCAACACGTCATTGATCTGACATGTTTTTTTTGTAAAGTGGCCTTGGGATGAGCTTTGTGACTTGGTGCTAAATAAACAAATTTACACACAAAAAAACAAACTGCTGAGCTGCAGAAATACTCTTATATTACACAAACATGTCATAATTTAAAAAAAAAAATAGAAAAACTTCCCCAGAACCTTAAAAATACTGTGCGATATTATGACTTTAAAAGAAAATGTGCTTAAAGAGAGATCATTCAGAGTAATTATAAGCGGGCGAATCGTACTCGATCACTGCTCCACCTCTACAGCCCCATTCATTTTCTTAATGACTCCCAAATGTTTCTCCCCTTCTCCCTTTGACTCGACCCCTTCCTTCCAGCACGTCTTTTCCTGCAGTCACTTTGTGAATGAGTCTCACGGAGCTGCTGCAGTCATGATTAGATTACAGTTTTGTAAACGGCTCCGATAAGACGCCCGGCTGCTGTGGTCACAGCAAAGTAAGCATGATAGAAATTGGCTATAGTTCGGACAATATGTCCTTGGAGGAAGCTGATTTTAGCGTAATGTTGTCAAAAACGTGTCTTATATGGGAGATAACCTTGTAATTTACCTTTAACCTAGATTGGCAGCTTCTGTTTCAGTTACACACTTAAAATGTAATATGCAGTGCTTTGGAAAAATATCCAAACCCCCTCTTTTACATTTTATTCACAAACCAACATTTTTTAGGGGCGTGCAGGGGGCAGGGAGGCTATTTTGTTTAAATTACAATGAAGTTTGTAATTATGGTGTAATTGGGGCGCTTCAACAGTTATACATTTTTTTCTCCGGAGCACGTGTAGGCTCATAGTCTAGTTTCACCAATTTTTATTGGAATAGTTGTGTTTTTATCATAGCAACATTAGCTTTCGTGTCATTGCTTCCTTTAGATGTCTTTACTTTTTTTTTCTTAAAGCCCAACATTTTTTTTTTCAGTTGGTTGGATTTAATTAGCTCAGTCTTTGGGGTTTGTAAGAAGATTTAGTCCCAGTTTTGTTACACTTGGAAGTGTGCCCGCATTTGAGATTACTCCGATCCGTTAGGCTTGTCAGGAAGATATTCCACTCAGTTTGTTGCATCATCTGTTTTTAATCGTGGATGATGATGTGCCCTGAAAAAAAAAAAAAAAAGCACAAACAAGACCTTTTCCCATGAGCAGCTGTGATTAGAGGTGTAGTTAGTGTGATCATGACTTTCACAGCTGCTGCAGGGAGAGGCCCATATGTGCTCTTGTGCAGTACAATATCTCACTTCCAGTTCTGTGTTGTTTATCCTGTCTTTTTTCCTCCTCACATTTTTGCTCATCACTCCTTGCCGTCAGTGTCATCTCTTATTTACTCTTCAGTTGTGTCAGCTGCTTGGCATCCTTCTGTAATCCATCTGCATACCTCCAACTACGTCAAAGCCCACAATGTTTCTCATTAAAGCCAGAGAAGTGGCAAACAAAGCAAATCGTTAATGTAAAAATGAAAGGAAATTTTAGTTAAGTGTTTAGTTTTTTTATAGTTGTACTTTTTACTGTAACATTACATAGATTGAAGTACATGTATACCAATAAAACAAATTTTTATTGGAGTTGTCAAAAATAAATAAAAAAAGATCCTGTCAGTTCATCTCCAGGGTTTTTCTTTTGTTCTTTTTTGCAGTGGGAAGCCCACTGCACAACTCACAGACCTAATTAATTCCCAAGTTGTAATACAATGTTAACATTGTATAACATTCATCACTTTAAAAATATTACTTGTTTTGCTAGAACATGGCAAAACAAGTAATATACAACGTATAGAACCATTGTACATTTCATTACAGTTTTCAGGGTCTCTTTCCATTTGACGTGGGCTGGTAAAACAACAGCATAGTGGTATTTAAACACAAAGTTAAATGTGAGCAAATTAATCTATTAATTGAAAAAAATCAGTTGCTGCTAAACGTATAAATGTTGATGGTGTTTGGGATGTAGAGTTGAGCAGAAATATCAAAATCCACTCAGTTAATTAGTACATTTCAAGTCAGTTTGCTTAGTGTAAAACATTAATCTGCTGGGACACAACCTGTCTTCAGTTGCTTAAGAGAGAATGGCTACGCTTACTTTTTAAAGCTCTTTATTTTAATTAAATTAATATATTTCTACTTTTATATTCTCACCAGGATTGTCAGTAAAACTCTTCCCAAACTCTCTCCAGCTGGCTTTATGCTGCTTAAAAATGAAACGCTTCCAAAATTCTGTTAGGCATTACCAGGTCTGCTTGTACCAACATCTTTTTATTTTTTATGTAGTTTTCTCGTAACCGGGGGAAACGGGGGGTGCTCAACTGGACTTTCGTCATATAAGTGGGACGAGTCGTCCCTGAGGTTGGTTGTTTTGGATATTTTTAAATACATTTCTCCTCCGTGTCACTGTGATTTCTGGCCTGATTATTCTCCAGCTGAGAGAACACATGATGACAACATCCAGCTCCACTTTATTTAACACGTGTAATGCTACTTCAAAACATGGGGGGGGAAAAGAAAAAAAAGAAGAAAATTAAACATAACAGGATACCAGCATATAGCAACAGATTCACACCTCCACAGTACTGTATGTGAATTTATTTATTTTTTGAATGGAGAGGCTGGCCAGTTGGTGGGTGGATGAGCGAGTGAAAGGTGAAGAGGTGGTTTGGAGGTACGAATCATAATCCATGTGGGTGGTGGGAAGCACTGTTAGCTGCGTCATTGTGTTGCATAAGAACATACGTAGGCAGAGGGGATGCGGATCTGAAGTAATGAGCGTGGGGAGCCATTGGTCCTATCTGGGAGCTCCAATGAGGATGCTATTGTTCAAGCTGTCAGCAGTCCAACCGTGTGTTTTTAGCAGACTAATCAGAGTTGCTTCGATGGCTGTTTTCCAGAGTGTAGTTGGTGCGTTAGAGTGATTAGCAATCGCGTGATTTAAAAGCTGAATAGGAAATTCAATCTCTGTTTAACCACATGAACCTTATTATAAAGGTATCGTGAGAAAAAAAAGAAAAAAGCACCACCTAATGGTCAGCCTGAACTATAGGAATGGTTTTCCCTCATTGGTTTTCAGAGATGTCGGAGGATGTTTGAGGTTTGGCTTGAGTGATCCTAAATGAGGATGTCTGTGGAAAATACAAGGATTTTGAGCCATTTAAGATGGAATGTAATGTTTTCCATGTGGGCTGTCAGGCATGCCGGTTTTCCCTATGGACCGACTTCCCACCCTCTGCCCAGTTTATCCTCTGTCAAATAAATATTTGTGTTGTAGCAGGATTTCTGAGTGCTTATTATGCTGTTACCATGCTCTTTGCCACACTTAAACCCAAGCTTAGTATGTAATTATCAAGCATGCTGTCAATGCTGTCCTTTTTCTCCACCACTTCCCGTTCCTGGCCTTCAGCCGGATGTGATTTTGCCATGTTTTCGCCTTGAGTTTGCTAATTTGACCGGAGCCATTGTCACTTGGTTGAACTGTAGAAGAGCAATAAACTCTTCTACAGTTCAAGCTTGGATAGGTGATGAATTCAGAAATCGCCCTATTCCAAAAGGCATATGTCCTCATTTTTTAAATTTTTGTTCCCCCCATTGTTTTTTCAGATTGTTATTCACAATATTTTACCAAGATTGTCATGTACAACACAGCTGAACTTTGGCATCAATAAATCTTACACTTGTTGCCCAAGATGAAAGTCATGATTGTAAAGTCTTAATGATTAGAAGGAAGTTGGTAGAAAAATTGTCCTGAGTATCGGCTTGGAGACCTAGCAAGCCAAACACCCTATTCAGGGATTTAAGAGCTCTGTGACTAGCCTGGTCTGCTTACAATTCTCCGCAGTGGTAAGTGACGGCTCGTGACAAATTGCAGTTTACATAAAACTCTCTGCATTGAGTTAGACAATGCAACTTGCTTCTTTTGTTCTTTCCAACGCCATTACTCTCATGTGCGTGGGCACATGTTTCTCCCAAATGTCCAGAATAGCACTCTTTATCTGGAAACATTAAGTAGTGAACGGAAGCAGCTGAAAGTCTTCTCTCTCCACGTAACTGTTGTGTTTTACTCGAGGAGTTCAGCTGCACTTCAGTATCTGGAGATACTTGAAAAGTCTTACTTGAAAGCAACATGAAGTATTTATTCAGGTTATGTTCAATACCAACGTTAATCAGAAAAGCAAAAATCAGAAATGTTTGATGGAGCAAATAATTTCTCCAACACTTTTAGGCCAGAAATTAGTATTGAGTCCTAAAATTTTGTATATCTCCATTTCACCTTTCCTGCTTTCTTTTTTTTTTGTCATTTGCAGTTCTTTGGTAGAGTGCGCAAGCTGGAGCACTGGTAAACCTTTTGCCTCCAGATTAAGCTCTAATCTGTGTCCCATTTCCCTCTGTCTGCCCTCTTTGGATGAGCAGAGACAGGTTTTAGACCAAATTCTGTCCTCTATCCTGATCTCTTACAAGCTTTTGATTTAGGGCTTAATTGTTGAAAGTCTTCTTGCCACAGCGGTAAAGTGCTATTTTTCATTCATTTGGTGGCAACTTAATTTTTTTTTCAAAGTTGGAGTAGCATTATGAGCAGGAAGCTGAAAGAAAATTCTGATTCTGAATAAGATGAGCCTCTGTTCATAACAGAAGTTAGAAGCTGTGCTCAGTGAAATCGAAGGGCAATGTAGTGAGAAGTATCGATGCGTTTATCTACTGAAGTACAGCATGCTCTCACTTTTAAATTACATTCATAGCTAAAGGAAGATCTCCTTATCAATCAAAACTTTCGGGTTTACGATGTTTTAATCAATCGTTTAATCATTAACCGATTTTTAAAGCTTCGTTTTCAAGTAAACATTCTGCTGCAAGTCCCTCTTTCTCTACTGTTGGGCCTTTCATTTTAATAAGGATTATCCCAGTGTGTTCGGAAAAGCAGGTGAGGGGTGTGACCCTCTTAGAGAAAACACCTGTTTCTCCTATGTAAAGCAGCTCGTCAACATTTAAAACCAACGCTTTAGGGCATTACTTTTCAGGCCGCCGAGTTCATTCTGCCACTCGGCCCTGTTGGGCAACATTCAGAAAGACGCTCTAAAGCCTCTCTTTCTGTTGAACCACATTACATGTGGGCAGCCACGCTGTCCTCAGCACTTCCATCTGTCTCTTTAACGTACATTTGTGGTGCGTCAGCCACAGATGGAGGAGCTGATGGTCTTAAGTTACACTGTCCCTGTTGGCAGTTGGTAACGTTAGTTTTAGCAAACATCCCCTGATCCTGCTGATAAACAGAACACACACTGACCAGATGCTACCTTCCTCATTTTGTTTCACACGTCTGACAACAGTTTCCTTTTTTTAAATCCAAAACAGTGGTATGGGGATTAAAACACATTTTTGCTTTTTGAGTGGTATTACACCAATGTAAATTTTTATGTTTTGGTTTATAGCAAACTATACTATGCTGTCTGCTTTTATCTGCCATGTTTTGCTGATGTCTTGATTGTAAAGTTTGATTATGTGACCTGGAGTTGGGGCAAAAAATGCCAACGTATTGGTCAGACTTATTTTAATTTCTTACTCACATTTACAAAAGAAAATAAATAAATAAAACATGTTCTCACTAATTGGCACTGTATAACCTCAGAAGTATATCAATGTATGCCAAGAAAACAGTTGTTATAATGGTACTTAAGACAACATAGCAAAAAATGTTTAAGGATATATTTTTTTAATTCAAAAGAATAATAAAAATGAGTATAAAAGAATAAATACTGTTTCTCGAACATTTGACTTTATAACAAGGTACCAAATTGAGTATAAGAGTTGGCAAAAGGGGCAAATTGACTCAGTCATATGAACCAAGATGCCTCCGAACTGGGAAAGCGTTTCAAATTCTTTCAATGAAGTTTTTGTGTTCTCCTATAAAGGTAAAATTAGAAGAATTGAAAAATACCCCAAATCAGCCCAAACCCCTGAAAGTTAAAACATCTTCATATTGGTAGCGAAGTAGCTTCGGGGGTCTAATTAACTTCTCCAGCCATCACCAGGTCCACTCTGAAGTGGGAAACGCAACAGCAATCAGGACATGTTGAATGTGGGTGGGGAACCTGTAGTGTTTGTATTTTATGTAATTATCTATATCAGTGCTACCATGGCACATCTCTTTTTAATAGCAGCCATATTGGAACAGATTGGCCTCATCTCTTTTAATGAAATGAAACTTTAAAAAAAATATTCAACAGTGTGACAAAGCTGTGTAGAAACACTGAAAAGTTACCTCCAGCTGTTAACGTTTAGATTTTACACACCAGGCATTTGTTTTGTGAACAGGGTTTTACAGTTTTAGTGTTGGTCTTCACTCGTGCGGACATGGAATTTCCCCCTCAGTCTTAACCTTCCTGAATATGAAGCGTCTTTTTTTTTTTTTTTTTACAACTCTGACTCAGATTTTCCTCTTTCTTGCTGACTTCTATAAACACA
The DNA here is from genome assembly GCA_033032245.1 of Poecilia picta. Taxonomy (NCBI): domain Eukaryota; kingdom Metazoa; phylum Chordata; class Actinopteri; order Cyprinodontiformes; family Poeciliidae; genus Poecilia; species Poecilia picta. The sequence continues at coordinate 12,041,425 of CM065371.1, read as the reverse complement.
GTTGTCACATTTCAGGTTTTCCAGCTCTCCACAGCGCTGTTTACCTCACTGCTTTGCTTCTGTAGAATAATATGCTTATTCTTTTTCGTCTCCCCTCAGTCTGAGAGAACATCGAGGCGAAGGAGGGGGGAGAAAAAATGAAGTTTCTCACCAGTGTGAGTTACCGCCACGCTCACCAGTTGTGTGCATGTTCATCGGAGGCCATCAGAAGCTGAAGACAGGTCGTTTTTTAAAAGGTAAGTGCTGACTTCTAGTTAAAATCTGACTTCGCTCTGAACAGATGATTCCAAAACAGCACTTGAGGACATCTTACTGGCGATGTTTTGGCATGCAGTACTCCTCCTGTGTGACCGTTAACAGATTTCTGTTGCGTGAGAGTGCAGCAGAACGGATCTTAATCAAGCATGGGGGTATTGCTGTAAGTCCAGAGCTCAAGGCGCAAATCTAATCTCTTTGGCACATTATACAGTAAATCAGAACTGTGGTTAAGTCGAGTGCCTGCCAACCCGGAACAGCTACAGTGTGGATTTATGACTGGACATACCATGGGAGCTTATTTCAATCTCTCTTTATTTGGATCTGAGACTGATGAACCACTCCATGACACTGGCTCAGATTTTTTCATTTGTTTTAATCTTGAGGTGTCCACGAAATGCTTTGGGCCTTGGTGGGTTATTATGGAAACAAGCGGTCCGAGAGAGATGGGCCGGTTGGCGCCAGTTTTAGCTTCAGCATCCAATGGGAATGATGTCCCCATGCCGAGACAGGGCAGACGCTGATGGATGGCCTAGCTTTCTGCCAGTTTCTAGTCCCACGTCGGAGCCCTTGTTATGAAAATATGGATGGAAGCAGGCTGATGGGCCGCAGAGAGATGACATCTGCTCCTGTGATGGATGATCACCTGCACTGCATCCACAAGCGATGGAGATGACGCAGAATTGTGGCCAGAGTTCTTAGAAATGTAGCCCCTCTCAGCATCCGTTTGGATTGTGCCTGAGTCAAAAGTATACAAATCTTTGATTAAAGAGACATTGTTTTTGAGGTGCAGAGAAATTAGGGGTGTAAAAATAAAACAATCTTAGAACTTTTTGAGCTTAACGCCATGCACAATCTGTATAAATAAAAAAAAAAAAATGTATTATAAAAAATAATACAGAAAAGATGTCACAATTTGACTGGATTGGAGTGAAAACCCCTAAAAAGAATCACTGTCGAATCAGTTTTTGATTTAGTTACCTCATTAAGTCTTCAGTTCACGTCTAACATGATGAATTGCTGACATTTGCTCTTCCACATCTTTACATAATCTAGGTTAAAAATAGGTTAAAGTAGATCAAATGTATATCATTGTGCAAATGTATCAGGAAAAGATTCAAAATTAATCCATGCTAACATATATACCATAACAGATTAAATGAAAAGTTGTAGATTGAAACTGGAGACGAAGGCTGGCAAGATGCAGGTATACAGCAGTGGTGCCTCAGGGATTTCTTACAAAGTCGATTTGTTTCTGCAGGGGAAATATGCAATCTTCTGTATTCATCCATGTATCTGGATGGAATCCTTTTTTTATTTGAGAAAATGTAAATCGTTTGCTAAGATTCCCTAAAACTTTGTTGGAGAATATGTGATGTCTTGATGAAACCAAACTTGTACATTTAGGCCACATTTCCAAAATGAATAGTTGTCATGAAACAAACTTGAGTATTTCTTAAGGAACACCACACACACAGTAAAAATCTGTGACATTTGCCTCATCGACAGCTTATATTAGTTGTGGAGAAATATGACAAACTTCCTGGAGGAACATGTGGGATTTAAGCCAGTTTTTTCCATAGTTAAGGATTCCCCAAACTGCCATTTTATTAATGAAAGAGCAAAAGGACTCCACCCAGTTGCCCATTGCTTTTCAAAGTCAGAATTCTGAGTTTAAATTCAGAATTATTTTTTTCTATTTTTTTTTTCAGTAGCCCTAATGCTCTTCCATAGTATTGTTACCATTCTTCTAAATACTCAAAATTTCACTTTTCGCTGAATATTGGAAATTTTATGTGACTTTGAGGCCACTAAAGAGAAAAACATTACTGTAGTGTAGACCTACGGTGTATTTTTTGTTGTTGTTGTTGCTGCAACGTTAACACAACACAATATTTATTTTCCTTTTCTGCCCTGGTATGTAAATCCGCTCCCTCAAAGGGGGCTGAGTCACGTTACTCCCCACCCCCCCTATAAAGAAGTGGTGTTAATGGTAGCTTTCACAGAGGTGATTTCTAGCCTGCCTCTTTGTACCAGCACTGGTGGCCTTGGGCTGGTTGATTGATGTTTGTTGTTCTCTATTGAACTCCGGTTTATATCGCTTTAGTTGCAGCTCCATGGGAGCTTTTTCTTGTGGCACAATCGGTTCTACGCAGACCTCCCATCGAGACGTTACAGCCAAGAATGACCGTGAACTCCCGCTCCCGCACAGGGCTCAAGGACAAACTTTGTTCCTCCAATGTGACCCATTTCTGGCAGCAGGGAAAGGGAGCAGAAATGAGGGACAGATTTGTGTGCAAGTCTGTAGCAGGACCTAGCCTACTTCTTCTACCCTACTTTATCCCCAGTCTTGTTGTTGGAGCTGATCAGAGCTCCAACAACAACACCATCTCTTTTTGCTAAATTTGGAGAAGATGCTGGTTTACAAAATAAAGATATTTTGAGTGGTGCATAGCTAAGGCATACAGCTGTTCAGATTTTAGCGACCGAATTTGAAAAGGTCTATATTTGTGAGATACAGCTGTATTTGTGGACATTATTTGCTGCAGTTTTCAAAAGAAATTCTTAATATAGATAAACTCTTATAACAATTTTTTTTTATTGATGTCACAATAAGAAAAGTTACAGTTAAGTACTTCTGGCTATACATCTGACGGTGTTTACAGTCGGAGCCCCATGAATTTATAATTAATGAACCATATAGTCATTTTAAATTGATACTGAATGTCTCATGAAGTCAATGGGAAATAAACGGTTCAAATAACACAAACTTTGTCAGTTATTCAAGTTCATGAAAAATTTAAATTTTTATCAGTTTCTAGTTGATGGTATTCTTGCAGATTTCCCACCCGAACATTCTGTTACTACACTCAAGTTCCCAGCCATGGTTGACTAAAAATGAGCCATTTCCAGTATCTGTGAGGTGTGTAAAAATAAAGACAAATAAAGCACTGAGACGCAAGAGAGTATTTGAAGAGAAATTTCATTCACCACTCGACAAAAAGCCTCGAAAGAAATGTTTTGAACACTCATATTATGGTTCTGAAAGAGAAATTGTCTTGCATCCTTGGTGCCTGTATGTTGTTTTTTTTTATTATTTTTTTAAAGAACTGAAAGTTGTGAAAAGAGCTTAATAGTTTTAAACTCTAAGCTCTTTTTTTCCACAGCTATTCATTTATTTCCTTTCTCTTTATTCTCTTGTCCAACAAAGGAAGCTCAGGGCTTTGCTGATGTTTCTTTGGTTAGAGGAAATGGCAGAGGACTGAAGCAGGGAGAAGGAGGTGTATCTGTATCAGGGAGAGGCTGGGCTGTGTTGTGAGGAAGAGGAGGAGGGAACATATGAAAGCTGAGGAAGGGGAGGGGACTGAGCTCTTATTCACATTGGTGGCATTTGTCTTGAGAATGAGCTGTTTCTTTTATTTTTTGGAGGGGGATTTGGAGGTGGTTGGGTTTTTTTTATTGAGGGAGGGTGGCTTTTAGAAACAGAACATAGCGAGTGAGCGAGCTTACATCTTAGAAACGTTGTGGTATAGGCTGGGTTATCAGGAGGAGCTGGTCTGACACCAAAGCAGCCATGCAAGGAACAATCTGGGGTAAGAAACTCTGAGGGTTGGACTGTTGGAGAAATGGATCGTTGCCTTTATTTACTTTTGTAGCAAGAGAGACAGGATGTTTGTACGGCTGGTTCATTTTTATACTTGTGCAGTTGGTTCGTGGGAATCATGCAGGTTTATTGCACCAAAAATGGCTTTTTAAAGTTGTGGGGAGAAAAGAAAGCTATGTAAACGACTCCAATCTTGTCAGTATAAAATACAAGCTACTTTTACAAATGAGCTTTTTAAAATTCAGTTTCAGCTCCTTAGACACAAAAGTATCCATTTTATGTCACATTCATATGGAAACCTTTGATACTAAAACTAAGAAAAATTATTTTTTAGGTACCAAACTTACTCAACTTGCTGAAAAACCAAACTTTCAAGAGACATCACGTCAGGCAGCTGGTCAGAACTCCTTTAAAACATTTCTACTTCTGTTTTCTTGTTTTTCTTTATTCGCCGTTTTTAAAATCAACATCATCTTTCAATGGTTTAGTTATTTCCTGTGCAGCTGCTGCAAAATATTTAATATCCATGTGAGGAAAAAATCCTGGATTTTTTGGGGAAAAAAAAACTACCACAGAAGCCAGTTATCCCAACACTGCATACACCTGCATTACCACTAAACAATGACCATTGTTCCAATCAGCATTGGAGGGAAGAAATGCAAGGAAAATACCATCTGAGTAGTCAGAGAGAGACTTCAGCTTGCATGCAAAGCAACTTTACTGGCGATTCGTGTAGTACTTAAGGTGGTACAAGAAAAATGTATTCATGTTAAGTGTGGTGAATATGCTTGGAAAAATCAATGACATTGGAAATACAAAGAAGATAAGAAGATAGTTCTATTGGATACATAAATATAAAGAGACACATTAACTGTTGCAGCTTTCCACATAATTTTTCTGCAAGAAATGTCAGTAAACATGGTTTTGACATCCTGCCAGCAGCTAATTACCATCAACATCAGCATCGTTAGCAGCCTTACTTGGGAATATTTACATGTTTCATTGTGGCTGCAGTTTTTGTCAGGTCCGTCTGCGAGGTGTCTGGCTGCAGAAAGCTGGGTTGTCTTCAGAACCAAAATAGCATCGTCACACTTTTGCCCTCTGTTCCACTTTCTGAAGAGAGGGAGAAGAATAAAGAGGTGGGAGACGGTGGGGGTACAGAGAGAGATTCAGAAGTTTTAAGTGGTAGGAGAGTGGAGGAGGGGATCTCCAGACATGTAGACGTTCCCTGCAGAAAACTTAAGATGCTCTCTCTTCCAGAAAATGTCCCTCTTCAAGCTCTCGAAAGGTGAAGACCCAGTTGAGGGCTGACATTTTCAATTAGGGCACGTTCCATGTTTTACCTAGTGCGAGGCGTATTTTTAGCTTCTGTGTATATGTGTTTATGGTGTGGCGCAAATAAAGAGGGATTTAGCTTAAGCTCCTTCGGTTTGGGTCAAAGCAGGTATGTGTGATGCTGGAGTTGAGGTATACACAGTACTCATAAAAAACACTCCTGTAATCCAGTTTTTTATATTTCTAACGCCTGTAATGACACAGTCTATGGCACAGCCAGACAGGAAGTGACTCTATTTGCCAGTAAATATACATTTATAAAGGCCTACTGTGTGTGGAATGGTGTTTCCTAGCTGAGAGACTGCAGTTATTTTAGAGCAGATTGTTTCACATTTTTTTGTGTGAATGTATGAATCTGCAAACTGAAATCCCAGCAAAAACTTCTCAACTTTGTGCTTTGAGGCATCATTTAAATGCTTCTGGCTGTTTTTTTATTTTTCCCTAATTGCTAATTATCTAATCCAGTTCAAATCTCCTATTAGATAAAAATGAGAGACGCACAGACAGACTGGAGTCATTGGAGTCAAGTTCAATTAAACATAAGGAAGAAGCACTAATATTTTTTTTCAACAGACTTTACAGTTCAGTCATTTTTCAGTGGAAGCCTGAAAAAGTGACTCTGTAACCAGAATTCCTTTCAGCTGTAAATATTCCTGTGGCTGGTGACACTGAAGGCTACTTACATTTAACATCTTACAAATTCAGCCGTTTGTGAATATTTTCTGTCACAGCGGGCTTAGCAGGACACTAATAATGGTTAATGTTCCACTGGACGTCAACAGGATGGTCTTTCCTTCCTGTTCATCGTGTTCTTGTTCCTTGTTCTGCTCAGTTAAATCAATCTTACAACAAATTCAGTAGAGGCTCTTTGCATTTCTTTTAGTTGTGATAAAGCATAAGGAAACATCTCAGGTTAATTGTTTGCTCTCCTCAGCTGGAGCAGCACACATTCCTCTGAAAGGCATTAAAACCCTTAAAGGCTTTCCCCAGACAAAAACAGTCTGCTCCGTCAGAATCAGCTGATGGCGTAGACTTTATGTGGGCAGCTGAAATGTCGCCTACATGCTGTACCGTGATTGTTGTTGTTACTGTCATTTGTGATCTATTTGCAGTAATTGCTTCAGTGGGGTTTTTGACTGTTTAAAACAGTGGGTGTAAATTGCCTATTTAATTTTACAGCCATTTTTTTTGTCATATTGTAAAACTTAGAGCTCTGCTTGACGTTTAGTGTTTTGCTCTCTACTCTGTGTAATAGAGAGCAAACATCCATCTTTTAGTCATTAGCTGTAAATGTTAATTTATTTTCCATTAGGCCTCGTATGGACGACTGCGAGAGCCATAAAATGATTAAAGTTTTAAGATGCTAAGGAGGGTCCTGGCCTCTCTGTCAGCCCTCTGACCTCCCCTCCTCCCTCCCTTTACTTCCCCCTCTTTCATGTTTGAGGCCCTCGTCTCTATGACAACAAAAGGGAAACCAGGACTGCATGATCATGGCAGAGGCTTTAGAAACAGTCGATTCCCTTATGCTTTGCTTATATGGGGCCCTGCATAGTTTCCTCAGGGATTAGAGCTCATTCATTTCTCTCTGAACAGCAATGGACTCTTCTTGATCAGAAGGACTCATCCAATAAAAACTGCAAGATGATGTATTTGTCAAACTCCTTGAGTTTCTGATCTTGGTCACTAAGATCTATATCAGGTATGGGCATAAAGGACATTAAACTTTCATCCAAATGTATTATTGGGGACTTTGTGGCACTAGTGTCCAAACAGGAACTGTGCATGAAGAAAAGTGAGGAATATGTACAGTAACGGTTCCAAACTGAGCGCTTTGTGAAGCATCTTCTCTGCTGCTGGCCTGCATCTGATCTTCACAAGTTTAATCTCTGTAGCACATTTGTTTGAAACTCTTAACAACTCCACATGTCCCAGCTAATAATGCTTCCATTTATTAAGAATACTTTCTCTTTGTCATTGTATCAAAACAAAAAAAAGACAAGAATGCACTTGTATGATTTAATCCTGTTTTTTTCCATGCATCATAACACACTGTAGAACCACGTTTGTCCCAGTCACTTCAGAGTCGAAGTAGGGATCAGCCAGGCTTAGAGGGCGCCGATTAACGTTTGCTAATCAGTCAAATCATACAAGTGGCCTTATAGGCGTGTTGTAAAGTTGGGCCATTGGAAAGTTACCTGGTCTGGCCTCTGTTTTGCTGCTCTGCTCCAGAAATGCGTCTGCCCAGCATTCCAGCTGTCAGCTTTTCTTCTACCTCGTTTACCATCTTTGCTAGATTGAGAGGAAGAAAACTGACAAAAAAAAAATTCATTCCGTCATCCTTCTGAAGCACTGAAACAAGACACACCCGCATGTAGGATATCCTCATATTCTGACTCACAGTGTTTATGTTTTTAAACGCAGCATGACTTCTTTAACAAGTATCCCGTTGGCAATTGTTCACCAAACAAAAATTCAGCAGTCGCCCACAAAAAAAAATAAAATCTACTGTTGTCAGCTTTATGATGTCAGTATTTACCTTCTGCCCTGTAAAGGTGACGGAATAAACAGACAAATTTGACTTTTCCCCCATATTATTCCCGCAAACGCGTGTAGACGGATTTGCTCAGGAATTTTGGCCGTCAAAGTATCCCAGCAGGTTTAACCTGTTTCCTCTCTCCTTGTGCTGCACCGTTGGAGGATTATCCACAGCTGTGAATTTTCAGTTGCTAGTTGCTACCACGACTGATTGGATGTTTGGAGACAGTAGCGTTTTGCTGCTCTAAAGAAAATTGCCAGCATGTGGGTCAAAGTTTTACATCTCGGATCAGGCGAATCCGTCCCCATGTTGACTCAGAAGCCTTGTGGCTGCAGCCAACGTTTGTGCTGCTTGGCTGAATTTAGTGAATGGCCCCGTCCTGGTTCTCTCTCTGTGTGGAATTTTTTTAAGGCTGTGTTTACCACATAATGTTTGCAGTGAACTAAAAACGGTGTTGACGACTGAGAAACAGAAAGTGCATGAATTTTATTTTCTAGATAAAAACAGGACATTTAGAAAATATCAAGACATTTTCCAAATGTAGGCAGTGTGTTGTTAGGCAGTGCTCTGCTGGGACACCTTTGGTCCTACCCTCCTTGTGAATTGTTTTGGTAGGTAGCGCCTACCTAAGCATTCTTGCTGACCATTTACTTTTCATGCAAACGTTGCTCCTTGACCTCTTTCAACTAGATCTTCAAATCCACAACCTGAGGACCTGTATCCTGCCACACACCCGAGTCAAATAATGAGGGCATTAGCATTAGCATACCCCCTGAATTAGATAATGCACCCTTAAGGAAGCACAAAAATGGTGGTGGCCTTCCAAATTCCCCACATCTCAATCCAACCATGAGGGATACGTTGGACAAACGGGTCCAATCAATGGACACACCTAACACCGTACATGACTTAAAGGATTGACTGCTAACTTTTTGGTGCCGGAATCCACAGCATATCTTCAGGGGTCAGTTGGTTACTTCAGAATCTTACTTCAGCAAAAGTAGGACAATGTTATGCTGAACCTACAAGGGTCTTATGTTTCTTTTTTGTTTTTCCTTGCCTCAATCTTCAACTTTCTTTCTTCTCTTAGTGCAAGTGACCCCTCGAAGCTGCCACCATGGCCCTGGTTCAGGCCCTCCCCGTATCTGCTGAGCCCCACACCCCCAGCCACAGTGGAGGAGCTCGCCGACGACACCAGTCTGGCCCTTCACCCTCCATCCACCTGCCGCCACACACTCTGGACCCAATGGGCTCAGGCAGTAGCCTCATCACCACACGTCCCAATCCCTACCAGGACCACCGCTCTGCTGTAGAGCTGGGGGGCAGAGGTCGGTGGCCAACGCCAGGGGCTTCCTGCTTAGACTCCGAGTCACCCAGAGACCCATTGCTGCAAAACGTCCCACCGCCGAAGAAACAGAACTCCACAACATCCGGCAGAGGACTGGAGAAGGAGTGTCGGAATGGGAACTTTACTTATATAAACGAGGACTATGTGGGGGACTGGAACGACAACCTCGTTAGACCGCCGAGCCTGGAAAGCGAGTTGGAAGAGACTAAAGAGGGTCTCGGGTTGAATGGGAACGTGGGGGGACCTCCTCCGAGACTCATCCCGGTGTCAGGAAAACTGGAAAAGGTGAGAGTTTACTGGTAGAAACACAACAGCCAGGAAAAAACGGGTAGCAATGAGAAATATATATGATTTTAGTTGGTTATTATTTATTATTATTCTTTATTTTTGACTTTGTTATTCTTGAAATAATAATCAATGGTAGATTTTTAAAAAATATTTTTTGCAGTATTATGACTTGGATTAGAACTGCACAACATATGGAATTTCAATTGTGATTGCAGTATCGGAGTGTAATGTCACTGTGGCAACTGACTGCTGCAATATTTGGTTGGATAAGCCATTTTTTGCTGTTTCGTATTCTACCAGAACATGGAGAAAACAGTGCTACGGCCCACTGCCTTCAAACCTGTCATTCCCAAGAGCCGCTCCTCCATGCAGTATCTCTCCCCTCGCCACGGTGCCAGTGCCCCTGAAGGCCAAAACAACCTGAACCTGCTCAGCCCCGCCCACAGGGAGGTGTCCCCGTCCTGCTCTGAGAAACGCAGCTCCTACAGCGGCGGTCGCAACGCCAGCAGCGGCAGCAGCCAGTCTTGCTCGTTGTCCGACTCGGGCCGCAACTCCCTCTCCAGCCTGCCGCCTTACAACGGTGCCACCTATAGTCTTGCGTCGGCCGAGGTTCCTACAGGTCACCTGGAGCCCATAAGGAGCGTCCCATCGGCTGGCACGCACGGACACACCAACTCGGACAGCGGCCGCTCGTCCTCCAGTAAGAGCACGGGCTCTGGCTCCATAAGCGGCCGGGGTCAGCCTCTGTCTGACAGCGGGTCCGGCGGACGCTCCCCCGGCCCCGTGGAGGGCTACGAGGGCGTGGTGAGGGACCTGGAGGACAAACTGAGGGAGAGAGAGCTGGAGCTGCAGCAGCTCAAAGACAACCTGGACGATAACGAAGCTGCTATTTGCCAGGTTTGTTCGAATCAAAACTCTTCTTCTATACTTGCTAGAAGTCATTCCTTGCCCCGATAACAGATTTCAGCGTAATCCTTTGTCACGCTTTAGGTTTACGAGGAGAAGCAGAAGCGCTTCGAGTTGGAGCTGGAGGAGCTGAGACAGAGCTGCGCCACCAGGATGCAGGTGGCGTCTCAGAAGGCCCAGCGTGCTCAACAGGTGCTGCAGCTGCAGGTTAGAACGAACACCTGTGCTTCAGAGTAAAACCAACAAACCTCGCAGAGCATCGAAACCCTTAATTTATCATCACCAAACTTCAAATCATCCCAAATTTTAGAGTCCCTCTGTCTTTAAAAACAGACAGTATTAAAAGTACAGGAAGGATTGAATGTGGACTGAATGTCTGGAGTGCAGAGTAGCTACTTTGAGAAACCAAAACAGAGAAATTTGAATGTTTTAGCTAATTAACATTGATGTTGGCTATAAAAATTAAAACTGTAGCATCCTAATAGGATGACAAAGGTGAAATTTAAGAGTGGGAACTCTTTAATATTGTCTTTTTCTTTCCAAAATACAAACTCAAAAGTGTGTTTTATGCTATTTAGGTTTATCAGCTCCAGCAGGAGAAGAAGAAGCTGCAGGAGGACTTTGCTCAACTCTTAAAGGAGCGGGAGCAGCTGGAGGAGCGCTGCACCTCCTATGAACACGATAAGATCCAGCTGGGGCCTCGGCTGGAGGAGACTAAGTGGGAGGTGAGCAGATGAGGCTCGGGCATTTTTGCGTTAAAGCATGTTGGTATGCAACTACACTGTGAGCTCAATAAACACAATGAGGAAATGGAGATGGAGAATGGATTTCTGGGCTTTTATAGGGTGCATCCTTCAGATTTATTGCCATCCCTGGTGAAGGTGCGTCGAAAACCTGAAAATAAATTTGCTAATGCAGCCGCAGCATCATCCAAGTTAAAAATAGCAGGCTAAATCAGCGGGGTAAAAATCAGTAATTGCTCATTATAGAAGAAAATAATTCTACAATTATTAACACCCCTAAGCATTTCCATCAAACAAATGCAGCTAAGCTGTTTTTATTCAAAAGCACCAATGAGGATCTTTGTGCCTGAAATCAGTTTCCACTTTTCTTTCCTTTAATTGTATTAAAGCTGAAAACGTCTTCACATTTTCACACCAGGCCTGTTTAATCGAACTCCAGTTTGTTTGCCTAGAGAGTCTGGTTTGTTTGGGGAGGTGTGAATGTGCAACTGAACTTTGCAAAGCTCTGGTCTGTCTAAAAGCCTCGATCTCTGTTTGGCTGAAACTGCCAAGCAGATCAAATAACACTCCAAAAGCAGGAAGCGGACTGCAACGCTAGGCATTTTGGGTAAATGCAACAAAAACAGACATGTGTTGAGCACTGAAGGGAGAAATGGCTTGTGGTCTTTTACCGCAGACAAAAAAATAGAAATCCTACAACCTCGACAATTTGATGCCACTCCATCCTTGTTTACAGTTTGTGAATAATTAAGTTGCGCCCATGTCTTCCTCTGAGGTTTTTGTGTCATTCCTTTTGGTGCAGCACCAGCACAGGTGGGAGGAAGGCAAAACAGGTTTTTCAATTAGTTCAGACTGTTTGACCAGTGCAGTGTGAAAGCAAACTGCACCGGCTGAAAATGTAACAAACGTTGGAATTTTGGTCCCTAATTGAAGTCTACCGGCCTAATTGTCAGTTTTCTTCTGAGCATTTAATGAAAATATCTCTGAGACACTGAGGTTTTCTTCAAACAAGATTTCACATTGCCCTCTTTTCGTCTCTCAGGTGTGTCAGAAGTCGGGGGAGATCTCCCTGCTGAAGCAGCAGCTGAAGGAGGTGCAGAGCGAGTTGGCTCAGCGCGTGGGCGAGATCGTCTCTCTGCGAGGTCAGCTCAGAGAGACCCGCGGCGAGCTCACCAACACTCAGGTGCTGCTCCAGGAGGCCCACGGCACGACGCGCACGCGGACCATGGAGCTGGAGGTGTGCGAGAACGAGCTTCAGCGTCGAAAGAGCGAGGCGGAGCTGCTCAGAGAAAAGGTGGGGCGCTTGGAGGGAGAGCTGGCTCACCTCAAGGACACCCTGGCCAATCAGGGCCCAGGAAACAGACAATGCCAGGTGTTCCAGGAGGCCGAGGAGCACCTGCTCGCCTACGAAAGCGACGAGGCGAAGGCCCAGCGGCAGAGCAGCGCCGAGGCGCTGCAGGGCATGAAGGCGCAGATGGAAGGGTTGAAATCGGAGTTGGCCTTCGAACGCAAGAAGGTCGAACAGCAAGCAGGCGGCTTTGAGGAGGAGAGGCGGATATGGCAGGAGGAGAAGGACAAAGTGATCCGCTACCAAAAACAGCTGCAGGAGAACTACGTGCAGATGTATCGCAGGAACAAAGAGCTGGAGCAGCTCCTGCAGGAGCTCAGCCTGGAACTGGAGAGCAGAGAGGAGGACGAGGGCAGCGGCAACGAGATCAACTTTGATGAGATCGCTGCAACAGAAATCTGATCCTCAGAGATGTCCTTTTTATTTTTTAAAATTTTATTTGCACTACATTTAATGCCCCACCTCCCTTGACCTGAAGCAATATCTTGTGTTCTTTATGTGACTAACAACAAGACAAGTGTCTCCACACTTCAGCTGTGACTACTGTCACACTTGAGAGTTGTCGACCTTTAAATGTCATTAACCACATCGACTCTCTGCTCCTACTACATTAGAAGCTGCCATTGCACTGATGAGACGGCCGAGTCCTGGTGATATTTCACACCTTTAGGAGTCTGTGAGTAACTTCGGTCAACGTTCACCACCATCCTCCTCCTCCTGTCCTGGTTCTGACCGCAGTATCCCTGCTGGGTTTATTCTTGCACTCCCACTCTGTCCAGTTTTACTGATACAGTTTGACGTGTCAACCACAGATTCATTGTGTCATGGTAAAATTTAGGTGTTAACGTCTTTGAGAAACTGGATGGTGGCAGAGTTCAGATCATTTTTTGTTTTTGCTTAAACTACATCATGGACAGTCATAAATCCCCTGAAAGAGTCTGTACTATCCCTGTAGCAACAAATTAGCATTGAGGTTCCGAACTATATTATGAAACAAAACCTACAGTAAGTAACACTGACACCTTCCATTAAAGACACACTGGCTTCCCTTTACCACCTTCACATACCAACTTAAAAATAATCTCACCCATAGATTACCCAGTTACCTCTGGGTAAGGGTCAAAAGTTCTTTTGGCTTTTTCGCAGCATAAATTACACCGTTCTAAATAACGCCACTTGCTTTACGGTATACAAGCCTGGCATCAGGTTTCAATGCATGTTCCTGTTTGATCTCTCTATTTATCGTTGTGGCCTCGAGATATGCAGCTGCCAACGTCAGTTTAATATGTTCAGGCTTGTTTTGATCTTTAAAGCCAATATGCAAGCTAAGCTAAACTGCTTTCTGATGAGAAACTATGAGTGGATGTCAGTTAAGATAAAGAGTCAGGAAGAAATTACAGTGGTCATCGCACACCATCAGATAAAGTGCTTTGCAGAAGTGTTCCCTCTTCCATATTTTGCCCTGTCATCACCACAAACGTCATTCATTGGACTTTATTGGGATTTTGTGTGAATGACGAACTTTGTTGATGAACAGAATTCATCAACAAAGGCAATATGTGAAGGTATTTCGTTGTGCTAGATTATTTTTAGGAGTATCAGTAAAGCTGTCGGTAATTGTGTAAAACATGTTTACGGACATGCGTCATACGCCTTCCACTTGTGCGTAACATTGTGCTCGTCTGTCACCAAAAAACCTTAATAAAATAGATTAAAGTTTGTGGTTGAAACGTGACAAAATGTGGAAAACGTTGCGGAGGTGTGAAGTCTTCAGCAAAGCACAGGATAAAATGTAAGCAGAGTTCAGCAAACCTGCTTGATGACGCGAAAGGCTCATTGTTCTCTAGCAAGAGTAAAAAGAAGCATGTTACAGCAGCAAGCCTCGGCTTTTAATCAGGAAAAAGTCGTTTCCTCTTTTTTGCTGTGACGTATTGGATTTGTTTATTACGTCCCTCAAACTGAGAGTTCTTGCACTGACGAATGTATTTGGGTACTTGCTTCCTCCACTGATCTTTATCATTTTAGTTCCAATAAACCAGAAACCCAAATGTTTTTGTTTCATCAGATCTTTTGCAAATAGGGTTTATATATCGTCTTTTTGCTCCCACAGGCATCTGCCTGTCCCTATAAATCAAAAACATAACCACTGTGAATAGACCAAAGCAATGTCCGACATGTCTATTTTCCTCCAACAGATACAAAGCTTGATTTTAACCGTTTGTGTGAATTTTTGTTTGTTTCATCACTATAAATTTTATAACCGTCAATATTTGTATGAAGACATTAAATGTATATTTTCATGCTGTACATTTCTTGAACAAAACCAATGTGGTTTTAATTAAAATATGATTCAAAGTCAAGTTTCCAGTGTTTCATGATTTTTTTGTTTTGTTTTATTATTCAGATTCTGTATGTTTTAAAGTTTTGACAGTATTTAGCTGAAACCATCTCTGGGCTGGTTGTGTAGGATCTTCTTTGGTTGACGTTTGAAGTTTTTCTGTTACACTTGATTTTGTTTAATTGGCTCATGTCTGCCCTCTGCAGGTTGAAAAAGGCATTAACTGTCATAAAACTTTAAAAGGCACTCAAATTTCTTTACTGTACAAATGTGTTCTTCAGAGCGGTTGCGACAAACAAAAGGAGTACTTTTTTTTCAAAATGTTTCTGAATGGATGAATACAGCTGCAAAAGCAGAACAAAACTTTTTACAATGTTTTTTTTCATAATCCTTAATTCCTATGATCATCAAGGTGATGCAGCATGCCGCTCTCTTTGAAATTAATGGTGAAATGTCGTACCTGACTTCTGTCCCTACAGGTCTGCAATGCAAGTCACCATTTCTATAATTCTCACTAATTGAGCTCAAACTTGTCTTTTTAGAAGGTTTTGGGAACTTTGACCACAAACACCATGGGGTCTTTGGCCTTGTTGCTGAAGGCTTTGCGGATGACATCAACGGCATGCTGGTGGGTCACTCCTTGGAGGGAAACTCCATCCACAGACACCAACTCCAATCCAGCCTGAAACAAAGTGAGTTTTTCCAGGTCAGTCAGTCATGCAAACGATATGATGTAGTTAGGTAAGTTGGACCTGCCTGTCTGGCAACACAAAAAAAAAAAAAAAACACACACCTCGTTCAGTGTTTATCAGAATCCACATGCAAATCTCTGGTTCATAGAGAATAGTCAGAAAACATCCAATGAGCAGCAGTTGTTTGGATAAAAGTACCTAGTTATCAGAGGGAGAATGAGTAGACTGGTATGAGATGATGACAAGTCAACCCTTGCTCAATAATACTCAAAATGCAATCGCTAGATGCACAACATGTCAAATTATGAAGCAGATGAACTGGCAGTAGATGACACCAGAGGCTGACGCTGCTCTTGTCGAGAACAGGAACCCGAGCCCACAATTTAGACTGGAAAAACATTGCTCAGTCTGGTCAGATAGATAAGGATAGAACGTGGTAGAACTATCATCAAAGCATGACTCCGTCTGACCCTGTATCAACCATTCAGGCTGGTGAAGATAAAGTGGTGTGGGGAATGTTTTCTGAGAACACTTTGGGCCCCTCGGCACCAATCGACTGTCACGTTAGCATCCCAGCTTAGATGAGGTCCCCTCCAGGTATTACTGCTGACTGTGTCCATCTCTTTATAGTCAACTTTATCTAGCTTTGTAATGGCGCACAGGATAAGACGCCTTATCACAAAATCTCTACAGTCTGGTTTCTTCATGTCTCAACCCGGTAGACGACTTTTAGAATGTGGTGAAAAGAAAGAGAGCAGGCACATATGCAGCAACTGTTCGATTTCTTTTTCATCCCTCATTACAAGAGTACTTTGACTACTCATTAACTTAGCAACCAAGAGATAACTGGCAAGAGCAGATTTGGGAAGAAAAAAATAAATACCATTTAGCAAATTCAAATTTGAGTGCATTGATACTTTTATGTTTGCATGCTGCCGCAAAGTACTGAAACTGAACAGTATATGATCAAGATGACAGGACCCGACGATCCTAAAAATCTTGTCACTTTACCTTAAGCACCTCGCACATGGAGGCGGCTCCTCCAGGAAAGATCTTCTCGATTTTCACGATTGGTTGAACCTTTGACTCGATCCCACCGGAGATGCTGATGCCTGCAGGAGTTAGTGGCTGTAGTGACGTGTTTTTTGCAGCAACTGATTTAAATAGGAAAACAAAAAGCTTGACGCTTGCGTACGGACATGCAAACATCATATGTATGATGTGTGTACACAGGTGGGTGTCGATAAATTAGAAGGTAGTTTATTTTGTTAATTAAAACGCAAAAGATGAATTAAAATGCAAATCTATAATCCAGATTTGCTATATCCAGGGCAAGCTCTTAAATGCGATGATTATGTTAATTTAAAACACAAGTTTAGCTTCTAAGAAAATTCAAATTGTCATGTATTCCTCACTTGCATTTTCCACAAAATACTGCTAAAGCTTAGTAATGGAAAGCTGAAATGAAGTCACAATGAAGACGAGCCGAAGGCCGCTGTTAAAACTCCCTAGGCTTTCTGAACATCTCAGCCGAGCCACAGGCTGATCACCTCCATGCTATGCTGTGTTAATGCAGTAATTCATGCAAAAGTCCTTTTCAAGTAGATTTCAGTGCACGGATATAATTTAAAAGTGATTTACCCAGAGACTGTTTGGTCTTGGAGATGCTGACCGTCTTCAGTCGATGCTCCTGTTCGGGCTCGGTGCCGTTGAGCCTGCTCTCCGAGGAAGTCCGATGACCGTTCATCTGTCGCTCCTGACTCGTACCAAACACCTGCGACAGCAAGGGTCGACTCCTGCGGCTCGCACTCTGCACGGTGAACGCACCGTTCCTACTCCTATCTGCGCTTCTCTCCCTCCTGCCCTGAGAGTGGCTGTTCCTGAAGAAAGTCCTTCCCCTCTCAGAGTTCGTCTCCACCTTATCTGAAGGTGAGCGCAGAGAAGCCTCGTCAAAGTGGACGGAGCGAACGGTGCCAACGTCTCTGCGTAGAGGAGGAGGCGGGGAGTCACTGCTGTGGGCCAGCAGCCAGTTGGGGAGCAAGGGACCAGCAGAGCGGGATCTGATGCTTCTGGACTCTGACTTGTATCCATCCACAGGTATGTCCAGAAGAGCTGAGAAAGAATTCGAGGTCTTCGTTCTCCCCCTGGATCCCTGGGAGCCAGTCAGGCTGAGCTTCTCCAGCTCCTCCAGCAGGTGGCTCTCTTTTTCCACCTCCTCAGCACTGTGGAGCTCAAAGCCACCCCTATAATCTGGAGAGAGCATGAAAATGTTAGTTTCACAGATTAGAAAGAGCAGAAACTAATTTGCAACGAGGAAAAAATATGAGTGAGACAAAGAACAATACAAACAACAAGCAAAAATGGCTGCATATTTCTAAAATGTTCATTTTTGGCATCGTTGGCACCTGGCACCTTAGAGTGAAAAATGCGTATTGCTGTTGATTCTGGATAACGACGAATGTGTGAGATAAAACTTCTATGTGTAAAAGAGTTCTCATAAAACAAAAACCTTTACCTTTAAAGAGTTGAAAACCCAACAGATTTGGTATCCAGGTATATAGAAAAATTTTGAATTGGTACAAATATTCACCAAACACCCTCAAAATTTAATTATTTCATATGAATATTTCAATATGAAGTAGTAAATAATGTGGGAAAAAACAGAAGGACTTTAAGGCCACTGGAGAGTAAATAAAAAACAAGAGATTTGAACCAGATGTTTCTTAGACAACACCACAACTGGTAACAATGTTTTGTTTTTTTAAAAAAAGAAAGAAATGGAGTAAGAGACATACAAATATTGTGGTACAGGTTGGTACAGGTACTGACCTGGGATGGGTGTGATGAGGCGCCGTTTGGGGGCTCGACCAGAAATGGGGGAGCGAAGAGGAGGAGTTCGGACTACAGTGCAGAGAAAAGAAGAGATCTTTGAAAAGTTGTAAATAAAAAATGTACATAATACATACGATTATGTATGTATTATGTACATAATACATACATAATAAAAATAACCAATTTATTGTAGCTCTGGCTATATGTTTAGGGCCATTGTCACAAGTATTAAATCATTTGCAGCATTTCCTAGTTTCCTTCCAGGGTTTGTTCCTGATTTCAGCTAAATATATAAATTCTGATCAGTTTTCTCCATCTCTGCTTTTGAACTAGTCTATAGCCATCACATTATCAGTATTTCATATAATACAAACATATTTGCCAGTTGGATCAAATTTATAATTAGCCTTTGTTTTTAGTGTTGACAAACACTTGAACTCAAAGTGGTGTTAAAAATTGTCTTAATATTGTGATTAACCATGTTTCTTTTTCTAGTTTTCTTGCCTTCCCTTCTCATCAGCACAATTTTATTTTGTGTGGCTATATGTACAATATAACACTGTTTTAAACATCTTTATAACTTCACCCTTAACCTGTCTGCTGAGTTCTTTGGTCTTTATAATGTTCTCTGAAAAGAACATCAGTGAATTTGATGTCTCTTTCAAAGAATGCTAGTATTTATTCTTGTACATATGAAGAAATTCAATACAAGACACTGTATACCCCAGAGAATAAGGCAGCATTTGGACTAATTCATTATTTAAATTAGTTTTAGAAGAAGGTAAATAAATGAGACGGGATGGGATTTTGTCACTACATGATTGTGATCATTTTGAAACAGATATTGGTATGAAAGAAACTGAAGTGAATTGAAACATCTGAACAGCTCTGCAGTGCATCTTTTGGTCATTTAAAATACATACCTGACCGATATTTGAGGAGATCGTAGGCTTCAGCTTCAACAGCGGTCACCATGTTGTTGAAAACACTCAGATCGGATGGCGAAAGCACAAGTCTGAACACCAAAATGGGGATGGGGGGAAATATCAATGTGTCACTTCCTGTAATGGGTTACATCATCTTTAAATATTATATAAGACGCACATCGATATTATCAAGAAAATCCTTAAGTCCTCAATTTACATAATTTCTCTTGCCAGATTTATTCACTTACATCATAGGAGAATTTAAGTTTATAGACTTGAGCATAAACAAGTCTTCATTGATATTTTATTTCAGAGTTTTCTAAGCCAATAAATCTCGTACACTTAGAAATAATTTGGATGAAGTATGTGATCATCACAAGGCTGCATGCTAAAAACACCCCCATGTTACCAGTTCCTCTTCCGTACCTGACCTCCCTCAGAAGCAGCAGCTTTTCAGGTCGGTCCAGCACAACCAGCAGGTGGCGTATCAAGTTCTCCACTGACCTCTCTGTTGTATACTGGGTGAACAAAATCTGATATTTAATGTTTTGTTGTTTTTGTTTTTGCAATACCAGTGAGGTATTTTGTATGTATTGATCAGTAAGAATATTATCAACAAGCTGCAGTATTTAAGGATTACATTTATTATTCAGTTCAAAAAGACTCTGGTTTATAACATACAGGATTATATAGTTTGAGTATTTCTGTTGATTTTGAAGATTGTGGCAAACATCAAAGAAATCCGTCAAATACAGAGTCTCTAAAAATTTGAATTTTATTGACCTCGTCTAGGATGATAAACTACTAAAGAGAGAAGCGGGCCGTGACTTTAACTAGCTATACCATTACTTGCAACAACAGCTAATTGCCTTCATGCCACATTTCTGTTTGAGTGCCTCTCACACCATTTGGCATGCCGTCATCACAGCAGACACCTCCTCCTCCGTCAGCAGCTTTCGGGCCATGTCCTCCACCACGCCAAGCATCTCTGAGTTTGGCATCACACTGATATTTCGTCCCTCTAAAATGTAGCACAGTAAAATTTGACAATAAGTCCTAATTTGAGACATTAGCAGAAAATAAGACAGAAAATATTCCGTTTTTTTTTTCCACGACAAAGAGAAATAAAGTTCAACATGGTGTAGCTCTTGACTGACTATGAGGTTTGTGGTCATGGCCAGTTTCCCCAGTTTCTCCAGAGCAACATTAGAAAGGGTAGACATAAAATATTCCTTATCTTTGTTTGTCTGAATTAAACAAGTTTTCTATTGCTTTTATTAATATGCAGTCAGTGGATGTTTGGCACCCTTTGTTCAGGGAGGTATGGTACATTTATATGCTTTTATGTACCGCATTTTGTATTGCCCCAAAATTTTAATGATTTAACGCATTTTTATTATTTATTCATTTACGTAACCAGGTAAAACAACTATTTGTTTTGAATATCCTTTAGGATTTAAGATTTTTATTAATTTTTTTAATATTGGAATTAAATGTAGAAATTAAGTCAAAGTGCCTGAAGCATTACAAAAATGCTACATTTGGAATTTTATTTTACATAATTATTGTAATTTAATTTGGAAGTGAAGAGATTTCATGCACAATAAAATATTACACAACATACTGTGTGATATGCTTCCGCATATTACACAATAAAACAAGTTTCGGACTTTTCAGGAAGATCAGTTTATATGTGAAGTTTAACTTACCGAATGTAAAGGCCAAAATTATCTCATGTCCGAAAGAAAATACGACTCATTTTGTTTGAGAAAAATAATTAAAACATAAGACAGGAGACCAAACTTTTCAGAAATAAACAATCAGCTCGGTTTTTAGCAGAGGGGGAAAAAATGACCTTCTGATTTACCAGATCAATGTATTTTATATCAAAAGTCTTGGCCAATCTGTGTTTAGCTTCCTTGCAACATCTTTCAAGGGCGAGCCAGAGGTGAAATTTTCTTGTCAACATAAAAAAATTTAAATACATGGAAGATCGGCTACCTTTGCTTTCTCTGAATGGTGATTTGGAGCGCCCACCGGAGGCGTCTCTCTTGCGCCCCCCTTTGAACAGCAGGTTAACAAAGGTCTTTGAGCGCTGCAGAGTGCTTTTCTCCTCTGCTTGCTTCTCTTTCTGCTTCTTCTTGTCCTTCTTCTGATTGATCTCTGCAATGGGGCACAAACAGAAAATGTTTTACAATGGCTTAAGGTTTTTCCACGTTTGTCAAGTTAAAATACACAAACTTAGGTGAATTTCAGAATAATATGCGACAGACAATTTTATAAAGTGAAGTCTTTGAAAACCATAGTTCTAGTGTTGACTCAGTGGAAATGAGTGAAAAAATATGCACCGCACTTTTAAGGTTTTCAATTGTAAAAAACCTTGCATAATTTTTATTCCATTCCAAAACTATGCACTACTTTGTGTTGGCTGACTGCATGGAATGCCAACGAGATACAATAAAGTTTATGGTTGTAAAGTGACAAACGTTGACAGAGAACTAGAGAACTATTTGTCTTGATTATCAATTTAGGTTTTAAGATTGTTAGGTATTCATAAATACTTTTTGTGAATTTCTATAAGTCCTACATCTGTGTAGGAACTTTTTAACCTTCTTTTTCATGCAGACCGACCTGCTACAGTGACCTGGCTCTGCGACCTGCTGATTGGTCGACTTGGTCTGCTGAGCGCCAGCAGCACGGCTGTTTTGGGAGATTCCTTCCACCTCCTGCTCTCCTCTCCGCGGATGGCCGTGTCTCTGAGCAGCGTGGTCGGTCCCAGGCTGCGGGTGGTGTCCGTTTCCATTCTCTGAGAGGAAAAGTCTGTCTGGATGGCAGAGTCTGTTAGTTCAGACTCAGACCTAGGCATAAAGAAATACATAGTCCAGTTATTTTTGTCTTGTTCCCTAGTAGGCTTTACAAGTAAAAGTAATTTCCTTCTTTTTCTTTTTTTTTTTTTTTAGATTTTTTCCTTTTTATTTTTATTTTAGTTTGTCTATAAAGTACTTTAAATTATTTTATAAATAAATGCTGCTGTCAAAACAAACAAACTTCCCTAAAAGAAAACAAGTAAACATTTTCAAATACATTTTAAAACACTCTAAGAGTCAGTATATTGCTAATTACTACTAATTTGAGACTCTTTGTCTAAAATTGTTTTAAATACCTACAGTTACAAATATTGCTAGTTTACATTTATGGACATGATATGCAGCCTCCTTTTTGTTGAGTATAGCTCCCTTCTAACAGTTCTTAAGTCAAAACTAATACAGACTCGGTTTGTATTATTCTTTGTCAGTGAAAATCTTTGGCCACTTAAAGACAGTAGAAATAAATAATATCTATCTGACAGATGACATTCATTAATGTTCTCCATTGTCACCAGAGTCCATAAATATCTTCCACAAGGGTTTGTGTTAGGTCCAGTTTTATTTGTTTACATGCTCCTGCTCAGGAAAGGTAAAACTCCACTGGTGCGTTATTTTAACTCTAAACAAGGTGATCTAAGTGATATAAAATCCCAGAAGACCAATAAAGCTTTATTCTCTAATTGTGATTAACCCGAAGCCAATTGATAACAGTGACTTTTATTAAGTAGAGCCATCAGAGGGAAATGCAGGCCACAGATTTTAGATTTTTATGTAAAATGTCAAAATTTATTACAGCTAAGAGCAAGAGGAATATTTGCAATCTTTAAAAAAATGGTTAAAATAAAGCAAGCCAGTCTGACCTCAACTCCTCTGTGGAGATGCAAACGTCCACCATGTCTGAACCGAACGGCAGGCTGGGCGGAAACATGACTTGAGACAGGCCACTCAGGGAGCTGACCGGGGTCCCAGACGACAGAGAGGAGGTGGAAGAGTTGGAGTCTGAAGCCTGGGAGGAAGATGGCTGAGTACCATTGGCCACTGAAGAAATAAAATACCAACTTATGTGATGTAGTACACAACTTTGTTCAAACAATCTGATTTTAAGCTTTGCCATTTTAATTGTTGATTCAAACATATCAGCAGCATGTGTTACTGTCAGGTCAGCTGGTTTTCTGTTACTCTCCTCCACCTACTGGTGAATAATTTGCTACGTAGAAAAATAACTACCAATACAGTGAGAGGTCGGGTTAGTGAGTGCTAATACTGTGAAACCAGGTATAAAAGTTTATTTTAGACAAGACAAAAAGAAAATAAAAATACCTACATTTATTCAACCACCTATATTCTGCCACCATTTCTTTATAAGCAGGGTACCTCCCTGCTTCCTGTGGAGATATGCACAGAGATATCAATGTAAATATTCAGACAAAACCACAAAAAAAGTAATTTTTTTTCTCCTAGCTTTCTAGTAATCTCTGATAGCTGCTCTCTAATTCCACAGCTTCCAAGCAACAAAAGTTACACAAAACACAGGCTAAGCTTTTTATCAGCACCTGATCCTGGCTGCTTGGTGAATAATGCACGGGGCCGGGCTTTTTTTTTTTTGTTCACGGAGCGAAACCCAACCTCCAACGTGCAAAGTGAAGGAGGAATATCGTGACTGCACGCCAGCTGTCAGCCTTGGCCACAAAACGGGCCCGAACGACCCCACCGAAGAGGCGAGATGTGTTTGCTCGTGTGCGAATTGAAGAGGAGAGGCAGGCAGTAGGTCAGGAAGTTAATGCATACAGGTCAGTTAGGCGTGGAGGCAACGAAAGAGCCAGAGCGCTCTCCAATAATGAAGAGTCAGGGTGGAATACAATACAACCTCTTCAGCTTAACAGCAATTGTCCCTGAAGAGTACATGTATTTTTTCTTTACATCATTCCTCTTTAATATCAAAGGTTCAGCCTGTTTTCTTAAGGCCTGTGGATTTTTCATGTGATCAACCAATGATTGGCTGAACATGATTTGTGTAAACTTTCCTCTAAGTATATTTAAGCTTTCTGTAGAGAACTGTTCTACAGTGACAGTGTAGTGGACATTTATTGCAAGTTCTCTCCTTCTCTCTGTTCTTATTAAACAAAAAAAGCATAAAACTACCTTAAAAACTTGCTTTCGTACCCCAGATAATTACTGTCATCTTA
This sequence comes from Poecilia picta, assembly GCA_033032245.1. Taxonomy (NCBI): domain Eukaryota; kingdom Metazoa; phylum Chordata; class Actinopteri; order Cyprinodontiformes; family Poeciliidae; genus Poecilia; species Poecilia picta. The sequence goes on along the minus strand of CM065371.1, from coordinate 12,017,221 downwards.
AAATTATAAGCCATATATATTTTTTAAAGATAATAGCTTATGCAGACCATTATGGCATTGCTACACTTTTTGATGTTTCCACATTTTGTTACAATACAACTGCAAAAGCTGCAATGCTTTATTGGGATTACATGTGAAAGACCAACACAAAGAATTGCATATATGGAACAAGGTACATCTCAGCATCAGGTTAAAGTAAGGTAGAAATAATAACTTAAAAGAAAGAAAAATTGTCACCTTAATAGTGAGCATGATGTGTGTGTGGCTCTTCAGCACCTCCACAGCGCTGCTGTGGCTGATGTCCTGAAAGCTCACTCCATTGGCAGCCAGAATCTGGTCTCCAATCTTAATCCCGTTCTGCTCGGCCAAACCGCCTGGATCCAGTCTGAGACATTAACACAGTAAGAACCAAAAACATGAAAGAGAAAAGAAAAAAATGTTGCAACTGTCAGGGCGCATTGATGTACTTTCTAGTAATATTTTACTTGGAATTGAATTTTCATCTACCAGAGCCCATAATCTCCAAATTAAACAAACCCCCCAGAAATAAATCTGTAGATGTTACATTTTTTATTTTTATTTTTAATGATTACAATGTTTTAAAGGATATTCTGATTTAATTCCATGTTGCATAAAACAACATACTATCATAGGTTTGTGTATAAAGAGGATGTATGAGCCTTTATCCTTCCTGTGTAGTGATATTGAACTTACTTGGAGACGTAGATGCCAAGACCAAACTCCTTCCCCCCTCGTATGTTAAAGCCGAGACAGTAGTCATCAGAGGTGGTATACAGGTGGACGATCCTCTGCAGAGCGCTGTCAGAACTGGCTTCTGAAGGTGTCCGCCCGCTCTCCTCCACCACCATCCGCCTATGGACCAGGTCCACCCTAAAAGATGAGCATTGTGCCCAAATGATTTTAAAAACAGAAGCAGGAAAAACAGAAAAGCATAAACTCACTTTAATGGTAAAAATTCACCAGGTTGTCTTCTCCTTCGAGTAGCGGATGCCGGGAACTTTCCCCACTCGCCTCACCACCATCCTTAGCCTGTTGTTGCCCGTCAGCACCTTCACGGCGCTGCTCATGGTGATGCTCTCCAGGCTGACGCCGTTCACCTCCACCAGCTTATCTCCGACCTGCAGGCCCGCCTCCTCTGCAAGCAAAAACAAGAAGACTGACGCACAAAACGTAGCGAAACGCAACAGCGGCGACCGTATTTCTAAGACCACCACTCACGCGCCGTGCTGTCGTCCTCCACCTTACTGACGAAAATGCTGAGGCCGTGCTCCGAGCCGCCACGCACGCTGAAGCCAAGCTTCCCGTCCACACTCTTATCCACTGTGACCGTGTGGAGGTCTTCACTGTCATCTCCACCTAAAACACATCAGGAGGAATCTGAGATACAAAGGCAAAATGTGTAATCTCAACTGATCTCGCTTGAATTAATGTGAACTTCCTTCAAGGGATACGTAAAGAATAATTATTCATCTGAAAATGTAAAGAACATCATTACCGCAAAAAAATTAAAGAATATTTCTGTGATAGAATGGTCCAAAGTGCAGACCTAGGTCTGATTAAGAATCCGAGGAAAAACGTGAAAATTTATTTCAGTCTTGACGTGTCCACAGCTGATGCAGACACACACCTGATTATTGATTTTGAGAGAACTAATGTTCAAATTTTTATATGTAATGGGTTTTAGAAAAAAAAAAAAAACTGCGACAAATTTTTTTATTATAATGAGAAATAGAAAAGTTGGAGGGGCATAATTAAGTTTGCAAGGCACTAAATAAATGGAGACTTGAGAAATCTATTTCCAATTTATATTTAAAGCATTTTGATTAACATTTTAATACGATATATAGTTTTATGGGGATTGTAGTTGTTATACCAAAGCACATTATGAATCATGCCGGTTTGCACTGTGTTTATGGCTCACTGTGACTCACAGCTGCTTCCTACCATCTACAGGAGAGTTGATGAGGATGACCCGACCCATGGGCGAGGAGGCTCGGATTCCACGGCGACGCTGTTCCTTCTTCCGTAAGAGGTTGCGTGCTGTCGTGTGCGAACCTTGTGTCGCTGGACCCTTTTCCCTGCGGGACGGATCTGATGAGGAAGCCATGGGGGCTGGATGGTTCTCCTTTCACACACACACTCCCCCAGCCAGTCAGCTCCAGGTGAACGAGTCTAAAGGGAATCAATTAGAGTCATTCAATTTTTTTCTTTTTAAAAAGTGAGACTCATCTCCAGATTCCCTAAACTGATTCACTTCTGTTTATTTTACTGATTAAATTCCGCTTCTCAGAGCACTAAACTGTTAGATAAGACAATTAAACAGATATTTAGCACATGGAAGTTGGACTATTGAAATGTATGTTCATATACTTCACAGTATAGAAAGCTAATACTTGGTTGGGCATGAATCACTAAACATATAACACATAACGTGACAATTATAGCCATTTGATAACCTGAAAGCTGTTGGTGTCACTAGTGATATTGCCATTTTTATAACAATTTTGTTTTTGCTCTAAACTTTCCATTAACATGATCGAATACAGTGTTTTGAACAGCCAAATTCTTAATGGCAGTTTTTTTTTTGCTGTTTTAAAGGCTGCTATAATTTTATGAATTACAATAACACTTCTGTATTAAATCTATTTATTATTCTACTTTACTTACCGCCAGACTTATTGTTCTTAATCTGTAAATAATAGTCATTGCAACTGACAAGACTGTTAACTCTGGGTACCTAAACTGTACAATACAAGCCTCACTTTTTGAATAACTTTAACTTATACCAACACTTCAGTCTACTGAGATTCCTGTCCAGGTGTTTGTGAGATATTTCTTAATCTCCACTCACTCGTGTAGGTTGTTCTGACATATTTGACTCTTTGTCCCCCTGGAGTTACACATCGGTCCATTCCGCTCCATGTTGCATCTCCCTCACCTGTCTGAATTTTCAGACAACAAAACAAACACATTTACCTCACACCCCATCGGTCCCGCCGTCCTCAAGCTCCCTCAGATCACCTCCCATCACAAAACTGAGCCACAGAGGGTTTTAGCTGCAGCAGGTGAGCTCAGAAATAGGATTTCGTGGGGGTTATCCGAGGCAGACTTGATCCCCTACAGCCAGGAAGTCGCATGCTGTCTCCATGGTTATGTGTCACTAACGTAAGAGTCGGTCCACACGTCGTCACTTTGGGGTTCCCTTGAGCTCTGGAGGGACTCCAGGACCCTGGACAGCGCAACTTAAAACTGCGGCTGCGCCAACGAAATTTAATCCATCATTGTAAAAAAAAAAAAAAAAAATTATATTGCGGGGTTTTTTTTTAATGCATTTTAAACAAACGCAGTTCCTAGATATCGTGTAGACTTGACTTAAAAAAAAAAGATCGCTTAATATGCGAAGTTCTAAGACGAAGACTATAACTTACCAAACATTTGCGTTTCAGGTCCAGAACGAAACAGATACATGAAAAGTCCCTCCCGTTCTGTATTAATGCAACTTGATAGGCACAAATAATAAAAACGTCCGTTAAATCATCCCACACAACAGTGGTCGAGAAAAACAAAACTATCGCAAACAGCTTGAACGTCCGTTTGTGCGAAACGCCACATCGGAGTGACCGTCACTGGCTGGATCGTTAGCAAACAAAGGTGTCTGATTGGATGACTGGCGTGGCGATTGACACTTCCTTTCAAGTTTGCCTGCGTCACATTGAAATTATACCAATTAATTTTTTTTTCTCCAAAAAATATTAACGTGCAAAAGTTAAGACCCATCCCGCATATTTAGTACAACTTATTTTTTAATAGTGAGACTTAAACAATTAGCCAGAAAAAAAAAAAAAGAACCGGAGTGAAGACTTAAAGTTACACTTGCTTGAGTAGCTTTGGGTAGGAAAACGAGAAAAAAAAAAAAAAAAAAAAAAAAAAAGAAATCCCTGATGGTATAAGAAAAGCCCAGGGTGAGACCATTTATGCACAGCAAATCACTGAAATGTTAGAAATTAGAAACCATAATTATGGTATAGTAGCAACCTCAAAACAGGGGGACTTTTATCTATACACCCTTTACACAAACGGAGACAAACCAAACCAGAGGATAATGAGATGCTTTATTGTTTTGAAAGGTCAGTCTCTGGTTCCCGAGTTGCTCTGCAGTACAACATACACGGAACTTGGTGTTAGACATCAAGTCTGCTTGCTCTGTTGAGTTTAAAAACAGACCATCATAAACACACCCAAAGTTTCACAATCAGTCATACACAATGAAATCCTCATGTCCCAGAGACAAACCTTGATTCACACATCTAAAATTGTACTTTGTTTTACTGTGGTATTTTTCTGGCTGCTTGGAGGACATCTGAAATGTTGACTTTATCGCCAAACTCCTTCTCTCGGTGCTCCAGTAATATTCCCTGCAGGAGAAAAAAAAAAAAAAAGGAAATTTATACAAGTTTGACAGATCAAATCTATACAAATAGAATATATGTCATCTCTTATTCAAATTAAGATTTACCTGCTTGCCTCGTCCTATGACAAACACCCCACCCAGGACGAAACCTTCTCCTAAAACGTTTCCTATGAAGCCCTTTCTGAAGGCCCTCACTCCCTCAACCAGACTCCTAAACGCATGAAAGCCAGAAGTCCCATCTTCCGCTCACGGGGCCCATAAAACCTCCTCTGGAAGAGAAGTTGGAGTCATCAGTCAGTTATGCAAACTTAAGATTTATTATAAACTCAATGAGCTCAGTGTTTATAGAACACACTGGTAAGGCAGTGTCTGGTCCGAAGGAGGGTTCGTTCCACTGATCATTTTTCTCTCCAAGGCAAACTGACTAAACAATGTGTCAATTTATTCTTTTAAAAAAAGCCTCAACCTTTTCATCCAAGAAAATCTCCCCCTTGAAGTACGGTCGGAAGTTCTGGACCTCGGTTCCCACGTCTTCCTTCACCACAGCGTACAGAGGGACCCCCAGCTTGTCCAGCTGGGGTTTCAGAGAGGACAGCTCTGCAGCCTCCTGTTGGAACAGTGGAGAAAAAAAAATATATATATATTTTTTATACTTTAAAGTAGTTTGTGTCCCAGGATCTTTAAAATAAAAATCTTCAAAATGATGTCTGAAGAAATTGAGCACTATATAAAAGATTCTTAAATACTCTGATTAGAGTAGGTTGCAAAAGCAGACTGCCTAGAATTTGCCTTGGCTCAGTTTGGTGATCAGGGATTGAACTATAAAGCTCCTTTTCCATGAGAAGGTGGGTGGGGGGCAGACAAAAAACAATGGGAACAATGTTTGAGGATGCCCAAAATAAAATTAGAACTTTCTTGGCCAAGAATTTATTGCAGTGTACGACAAAACCTACCGCACACACTGTGGTTGAAAAGAAAGGGGGATTCAGGAAGGGAGGAATATTTAATAATGGGCGTTGTGTGTCAGGGTGAACAGTTTGAGTATAGATGCTGCCTGGATAGATTGTAACATTACCTCTCTGCACAAAAATCACCCGGGCCGCCGCACTGCCATGACTACCGCTCCCGATTTGTCCCACAACGTTTTGGCCTTGAACGTCTTTATTTCTGAGGAAAGAAAGTGCAGCATGACTTGAGCAAGAGATTAAAAGTCACGCGGCCCAGCAGCACAATGGTTTCTTTCAATAGTTCATTAAAGTTAAGAGATGAGACTTTTTTTAAGTTTATGTTTAAGTTCAGACCTACCTCCTTTCAGGGTTTTCAGCTCAGCTTCCTCCAAGAACATCAGAGTCGCTTTCAGGGGTGGAGTGAGAAAGAAGTCCGTGAAAAAGTTCAAAACTCCCGTGACGAGGCCGCTCACGGTGGCCACCGTGTCTCCAATAAGTGCCGTAGCCATTTTCCTGTTTGCCCCTCACTGCATTTACTCTACTTTAAACGGACCACACGACTGGGAGCGCATTTAAACTACAGCTCGAGTTGATCCTCCACACCGCAGCCCAAAGCCAGGCCCCCCTTTTTTTTTCTCTGTTGGACCCAGAAACTGATCAGTGTCAGATTAGCCGCAGCTGCGGTCCGATTTAACGATCTACTGCGCATCCGGAAAAAAAAAAAAAAGATAAAGCGGGGAAAAAAATAGATATTAAGAAACAGTCATCGTTACGCAGTTCCCCCTCCTCCAGTTCAAAGGTTGTTAGAAAATGCAGAGTCATATTTGTGAAACGCCAGATTTCACAAATCTGCTGTGAACTTTGGCAGATTTCTGCTTCGATATTATAAAACAAAATATAGGCCTGCGTATTATTGTTAGGTGATTGACATAACTTACGGAATACAAGTCCAGAATCAAATGTTCAGATTGTTTGCAAAAGAATTAACACTTCTTGGTGCCTTTCCTCAGGTAATGTTAAATCATAACCTTTATATTTTCATACAAATTTATGATCTTGGATGACTTGATTTATTTCCAATGCTTCTGTAACACACAACCTAGGTGGCATTTTTAACAAACACTTAAAGAAAACAAACATTGAATAGAATCACTCCAGGTAACATTTATTGTTGGGTAACATGTTTTTTGTTGTTGTTTGGTTTTGCTTTTTCTGTGTAAATCACTAGTTTGGAAGCCAGTCTCTAAAAATATGACTTCTGTTTTCAACATTTAAGAGATTCATCAGGCTGTCTCGGCTGAGTCACAGCGACCATTATGGTGAGGATTCAGCGGGAGCCAAGTCATCAGATGCCTCATCCCCAAGCTGTCCCTCTGCCTCCTAAGATCGCACATAGAAAAACATCACAAATAATCATTAAACATCTTACAAACATTTCTCATTTACACTGTAATTGTTTATCTGCCGACACTGGTGAATAAAAAGCATAACCAGTTTACAATTTGAAGTAAATCAGACTGGTCCTCAAGAGTGGGTGAACTTGCCTCTTGTATCTCAGCGTTTTCTTGACTGGGATATGTCTCCTCTCGTTCAAGTTCTTCACTCTGTGGAGGTAAGTCTCCCTCTAGTTGGGTCAATTCTTCAGATTTGTTATCTTCACCCTAAGCATTTATGTACATTAGATTATGGAAATGTAATATCTCCTGTCTTCCCTGTAAAGCAACACAAAACCCTTGCAGTGTGATGAAAAAGGTATTTGCTCCCTTACATATTTGCTTCTGTTTCTTGTATTATCACACTTAACTGTGTCAGATAGTCAAAGAAATGTTGCTACCAGTCAAAGGATAACCTGAGCAAAACAAAATCCTTCAAATCCTTCAAGTTGATGATTTTATTGTAACACAATTGAGTGACTATGATTTTAGCAAACCAATGAGGGGGATTATCTGCAAATGGAGGACAGAAAACAACAGAAATAACAACTAAAGCCATGCAGACATTACTTTTGTTAAGGTCAGTAATCATAAGTTCCAAAGCAAAAACCTCTGGCTGACCAAAAAAGAACTAAAAAGCTGTGCAGCATTTACCAAAGGCAACATCCTGGTGATTCGCAAGAGTTTTAGGACAAGGTCTCTAGACAAGGTGGTCTGGGGCTCAATCATTTTATTTTATTTTTTCAAATAGGAGCAGAGTGGTTTGGATAACGTCTTTACTGTAATAAATGAAATCATTTGAGAAACTTATTTTATATTTACTCAGTGACAACAAAAAAAAATCAAAAACAAAAAAAATCTCTGCGTACAATTGTGTCCCATCTTTCTGGTTATCGGCCTTGTTTTTAAGCAAATCAATCAATTGTTTAAACTTTATTTGCTTAGTCTCTTTGTACAGCTCAATGCTACACAAAAGGCTATAAAAGATTAAAACTGAACCCCCACAAAAACATCAAAGCATACAGCAAGAGAGATTTTAATCTTTCGGTGTTTCGGGAATGAATACGGTCTCAGCTTTGCCCCGGTTGGGTTATAAGAAATGTCATGACTTATCACTGCTGCTCTCTGTGACATGGAGCCGAAGCTATCAGTGGTATCACTCGTGTGACTGTCAGCCAGCTGACGTAAGAGGAAAGTTCTGGTGGAGCATTGAATAACCGGGTCCTGGAGCAGTTTGCAGCTTCTAAAACCTTTCGCTGCAGCAGCAAAGAGCTAAAAACAAGACATATTTATCAGTGAGTCACCTTGTCCTGGTCTTGAAGAGAGCTGACGTCTTCCCCTCCAACAGAATCCTCAGATTTTTTCTCTGCTTCATCAGCCTGGAAGTGAAAGATGGAAAAGAAGCTAAACTAAATATGTTAAAGTGATATTCCCGTTATCACAATTTAGACAACGCTTCGATCTGATTAACTTCATAGTGCTGGTATGGCTACATTTGGAGTCCCAGGGAAGGGTAAATCAATAACTCACGAAACTGAAAATGTGCTGACCTTTTCAACTCTCCTCGTCTGTGTCCATCTCATGAGTTTAAATTGCTTATAATCATTCAGAGTGACAGTTGTTTCATTTCAGTGGTTTCTTTTTTGTTTGGCAGTAAGGTGGGGAAGGATGGGAAAGAAAACTGAAAAAAGCTACAGTACATATGTTGTTAATTATGTAATCAATATTATATTTTTGCTGGATTAATTAAAAAAAAGTGATATTCCTGTCATCGTCCTGCATCTCAGTCGTATTCCTGTTTCTGTCCTTTTTGAAGCATCTCCTTTCCTCATCCGTCTTCTAAACTCCCTCTCACTCTGTCCACCTGGCCAGACAATCTGCACTTTTTGATGACGTTCCATATCTCTTCTATGCAACTGTATGAGGAATGTTCCTTAATTCAATTCTCTGACTCTTCACTGTTACTCTCTGTGACTTGTAGCCAAAACCGTCAGTGGCGGCACTCTCGGTTGCCTCCTGACATACGAGGAAAGTTCTGGTTAAGCGTTTAGTAACTCTGTTCTGTTCTTTCTCCTGTTCCTGCTTTCTGAGCAAATTCATTTTACTCAGCTTTCTCACTGCAGCAAAGAGTATAAAATTAGGACAGGTTCATTAGTGAGCCACCTTGTCCTGGTTCTGAAGAGGAAGAGAACTGGGCTCTTGAGTCTCCTGTTTGGTGTCTGTCATGGCTCCTTCTTCTTCTTCTGCTTCAGTTGGATCTGTTTTCTCTGTTTTGAGCTCCTCGCTCTCCACTTCGAGAGAGTCTTCAAGTTTATCATTCTCTCCATCAACCTTTAAGTTAGAGAGAAAAGAAGTTGGACACACCCTGATTCTTGTCTTTGTTCTCTTTTAAGGATCTCTCTTTCCTCGTCTGTCTTCTAAACATTTACTTCAACTCACTCTGTCCACCTGGGCAAATATTTTTCATGCACGGGCTCCTCTCTACTTCTCCTCAATCTGTATATATGATGTGAGCCACATTCCCCAATATAAATACAGGATTTTATCTGCATCACCTTCTCTGCATCTGGAGAGTCAAAGGCGGCAGGATTTGGTTTGCTGTGAAGGTTCTCTGTATTGTTGGACATTAAATCAGTGTCATCTGTTCTGGCAGTCGATTGCAGTTGGTCAGTTTGTTCTGGTTCTTCGTGTCCACCAGACTCAGACTGATCGATCACCTGTAGAAGAGAGGCCGTCCTTCGATTTATTATTGAAAAGCAGCACAAAGCTTTATCATGGCATCTTACTTTAAGTTCTCTCTTCCTTTTTTGAGACCTGTTTTATGTTTTTCACTGTCGATCATCTACTGCAGCAATTCAGTGGTTTAAAATATCATCCAAATTCAAAAAGTGAAACGCGTTCAAAATAATATATTTTGATAGGTATATAATATATTTGATAGGTAGAAAGTCTTTCTACCTATCATGAGGACTTTCACAAAAATCTGATTATTATGTAAGACCAATCACACCAATGAAAATAATTTCATACTGAAATGTTACCATAAGGAAACAGGCCTGGCCTTCATACAGAATCTGTGGAGCAGTTCACTACATCCAGAAAAGCAAAACTAGATTACACTATGAGTTTCACTTTTTGGATTTAATCAGTGAAATAAATTAGCTTTTTTATGATTTTGTAAGTTATTTCTGTAGGAGGAATCTTCCTTAATTCAACTCTATGACTTTTCACTGTTGCTCTATGTGACTTGTAGCCAAAAAAAATCAGTGGTGTCACACATGACTTGACTTCCTCCTGACATTAGAGGAAAGTTCAGTAACTCTCTTCTGTTCTTTCTTCTGTTTCTGAGCAAATTGATCTTTCTCAAACCTCTCACTGCAGCAGCAGCAGCAAAGAGTAAAGAACAGGATCAATGAGCCACCTGGTTTTGAAGAGGAACAGAACTGGGCTCTTCAGTCTCCTGTTTAGTGTCTGTCATGGCGGCTTCTTGTTCCTCAAGTGGGATTGTTTTCTCTCTTTTGAGTTCTTCGTTCTGCAAAGTGGAGGCTGTCTCCACATAGACAGAGTCTTCAGGTTTATCCTTCTCTGCTTTGTCCACCTTGAAGTAAAGAATAAAAACAAGTTGAACTGAAAGTGACAAAAATACTCTTCCCATCCTCCTGCATCTCAGTCTGATTCTTGTCTTTGTTCTCACTGAAGAATCTCTTTCCTCATCTGTCTTCTATACTTCAGCTCACGCTGTCCACCTGGCCATAAATTTTTCATGCACTTTATCTTCTCTGCAATATGAATACATGCAGCGAGCCACAATCGCCGGTGTGCAAACTGCGTTTTTTTCTGCATCACCTTCTCTGCATTTGGAGAGTCAAAGGTTTCAGGTTTGTTGTGCGGATTCTCTGCAATGTTGGATTTTAAATCACTGCCATCTTGTCTGGGAGTTGATTGTATTTGGTCAGTCTGCTCTGGTTCCTCATTTTTGCCAGACTCAGATTGACCAGTCACCTGCAGGACAGATAGAAGCAATATTTTTTTTTGCAATGCTGCAGTGAGATCTTGTGACATATGTGACTCTACCTTCAAACCTTTCCATTTTTTGTCACGTGACAGGGACAAAAGATGTAATATACACAGTCCAGTCACATTAATGTGACCATCTGTCAAAAGCCAGAATAACCACCTTTCGCAGAGCGAACTGCTACGAGACGTGCAGGAAGAGAGTCACTTAGGTCCCTGAAGGTCTTCTCTGGGATGTTGAGCCATGCCGACTCTAATGCCGTGGCCAGCTGCGCTAGATTACGCGGTTGAGGATCCATGGCGCGAACAACTCGATCGAGATGGTCCCACAGATGCTCGATTGGGTTTAAGTCAGGTGAGTTTGCTGGCCAGGGGAGGACGGTAAACTCATCCTGGTGCTCTTCGAACCACGCACGTACACTGGCAGCTGTATGGCACCTCGCATTGTCCTGCTGGAAGATGCCATCATCCTGAGGAAAAACAATGCGCATGTAGGGGTGGACATGGTCCGCAAGGACAGATGCGTACTTGTATTGATCCATCGTGCCTTCCACAATAATCAGTGAACCCAGAGAATGCCAGGAAAACATTCCCCAGACCATAATGCTCCCGCCTCCAGCTTGGACCGTTCCTGCAATGGTTGCAGGGTGGTTCCTTTCAGAGGTTTCACGCCTTATACGCCAACGTCCATCTGTCCGATGGAGCATAAAACGCGATTCATCTGAAAACGCTACCTGTCGCCACTCAGTGGACGTCCAGCTGCTGTACTGGCGTGCAAATTCTAGCCTTCGTCGTCGATGAACACCAGTCAGCATAGGTGCACGAACCAGGCGTCTGCTTCGGAGGCCCAGACGCAGCAATGTTCGCTGAATAGTGGTTTGGGAGACACTTGTGGTAGCCCCTTGGTTCATTTTAGTGGTCAGTTGCTCAACGGTAGCCCGTCTATCTGCCCGAACGCATCTCCGCAACCGTCGTTTGCCTCTGTCATCTATGGCCCGTGGTGCACCACATTTGCCACGTCGTTGATTTTGGACAGTCCCATTTTGCCATGCACGGAACACTTTTACCACGGCGGCACGCGAACAGTTCACAAACTCAGCCGTTTCGGAAATGCTTCCACCCTTGGCCCGAAAGCCAATGATCATGCCCTTTTGGACGTCGGATAAATCGCTTCGTTTCTGCATTACGCCAACGATTGAAATGTTTTCCGAAGCCCACACACACCCTTTATATACGCTCAACTGCACTGTGCTGCCACCTGCCTTCTGTGATTGGTTATTTAACTCTGAAGTGGAAAGTACGTGGTGGTCACATTAATGTGACTGGACTGTGTATATCATTGGCCAAAAACTGTGATCCTTTCTGACCAAGGTACCTTCTTCCATGTGTTTACTTTTTTCCCTTATTGCTTCCAACAGTAAGTTTCTTCTTGTCAGTCTTATAGAAATAGCATATTTCTAGAGTGGATATCTAAAAACTGTCCTAACAACATATTTTCCACTTGAGCTATGACCTGGTTTACTCTATGTTTACCAGTTTCTCATCTTCAGCAGGCTTCTCATCTTCAGCAGGTTTCTCATCTTCAGTAGTGGTTTCAATGGGTTCTTCAGGCTCTTTGGGTTTCTCAGTCTCCTATGGAAAAGTTGACAATTAACCTTTTCTGTTGTGCTTTACAATTTGACCAGCAGATACAAATGGGAAGTAAGTTCTGGCAATAATAAAAAAAACAACTTGTAAATGATTAAACACATTGTAAAGACATTAGTGTGAAAGTGTGAAAATTAGTGAAAATCATACTTTTAGACGTTCTTGCAGGACTTTAGCGGCTCTCTCCTCCTCCTCTCTCAGCGCTTTCTGTCTGTTATATTCAGCAATCTTTTTCTCCAACACAGCAAACTGCTCTTTTTTCTGTAAAAATGATGTGATCCATTAAAATCTGAACTTTTTCTGATTTTGTTAGTATTATGTCATTTCATGTAAGTATTTATGTTCCTATTTCTCAGAAGATTTTATAATAATCTTATTTCTTAGAACCAAACCATTGTTCTACATGGGTCTGTTGGTGGGTTTTTTCATGTCTAGGTAAAAGGTGGTTGAGATTTGCTGGCCATATCTTTTAGTCTGATGAGCTTAGACTGTCTAAGCCTCTGTTATCCGTGAACAGCTTTCAAACCCGTTTAAAGATCAGAGCTTTAACAATAGCAACAATAGGTTTAGGATGAGGGAGACACAGAACTGGAAGTAAAACAATAACCTCATGGTGGGAATTGGTTATGTTGTTTACCTAACATTCTAACACTATATAAAAAGCATCAAAACTGCAAAGAAAAGACTTGAGAAGGCCTTCAGAAAGCCTGGACAAGTATTAATAAGAACCTTTTTTCAAATTATGGTGTGGAAGCTTTAAAGAAAAGTATAAAAATACATTTAGAATTGATTTAAACATTTGCACAGCTCTACAAGTTGAAGACAATAACTATATATAGTAAAAATACTTAATTTGGTCTTTATGTCCTCTTTATAGCCAAAATATTTTGAGCCAAAATACCAATCTCATCGCAGAGCACATAGTGGGAGCATCGAACGATGTGGCTCTAGGCATTAAGAGGAAAGATTTAGCAGGGTGGCTCAATCAAAGCCCATACTTATAGATCCTCTGTTGAATCCAACAGAAAATCTATGAAAAAAAAAACTTGAAAACTGATTAACACAATCTTTTTTTTAATGAGTTTGAGCTTTCTTTGCAAATGGTCAACAATATGTGTCTATTGATATACTATTTACAAAAAATTTTGAAACCTACTCACACAAGAAAATGCGTTGACATATGCAATTATGACATAATGTGGAAAAAAAAATGGTATCGATACTTACATAGTTTCAAAATTGTAATTTAAAGAAAAGATTGAAGATGGCAACGGTATGGCGGTATGGCGTCTCCTGCTGGCCAATAAAAGAAACTGCCGCTTACCTCTTTCTCGAATTGTTTATTAGCCGTGTATTTGTAGAGCCAGTGACCAAGATACTGGATGGGGTGAGCCGGTCTCAGCTCGGCTACTTCAGCCAGCCCCTCCGCCAGGCACTCTCCCAGATGTTTCTTTATGTACTCCGAGTCCATACTGTCACTCCACACGAACACCTACACAAATAACCATGTGAACAACACGGACATAAGAGAAGTGATTAAAAGTCCAGTTAGAGACGGTGAAATACATAGTTACACAAACTACGTAACGCTTTTCTAGTTGTACCAAAAATAGTTTGAATGTTTCACAATATTTTAATCGTAGCTACCTGAAAAAAAAACTACAATTTTCCACAACTAAGTAGGAACAGAAGACAAGCGTTGTTGCTGAGCGTCGAATGTAGTAGCCCTGTGTCTCCATAGTAACGGCGCCTCATTTTTTGGATTCCCTCTTTTTCGAACAGTTCCGACCTCTTACTCGCTTTTTCTGTTGCAACTACATTATTTGCTGTTCGTTTTTTTTTTGTTTGTTTGTTTTGTTTTTTGTTTTGCCTGAAGGTGGTTTTACTGACACGCTTGGTAAACGCAACAAATAAGCAAAAAGACGATTTAAATATCAAAGTAGCACTATAAAATAGCTAATTCATGAATGAAGAAAAATATGGGTCAAAAAAGTTTAGGCAAAAATTATAAAATTTGAAAATACTTTTTTCTTAGATTTTCGCACTGTTACATCGCATAATGGTGTATAGTGAGCATACACAGAAGCTTCAATTGTGAGCATTCTGCTGCCATCTAGTGGTTACATTTTAAATCCGTATTTACGATTGTACTTTTTTTTTTACTTTTTATTTCTCCAATTAAATGTTGGGGACGTATTATCTATAAGTCATAGGTAATCACAGTTATTGGGGAACCATCTGTGTGCAAAACATCTACATTGATGATTTTCACTTTGTGAGTTGAGTTCTACTGCGCACCTGAAGGCTGCAAAGGCAGTAAAGGGTATCATGCGCATCATCAGATGTAGCCATTCGTTCAGGTGAGATTGCGCTCCGCTGTCGGGGGTACAGTAAGTGCCACTCTGCAAGACCCTCGGCGTTCCTCCTTTGATCTGAGTTTGCGGCGGTTCTGGGAACCATGTTCCTGAGTGACCAGCTGTGTGGGAACGGGACGTTGTCAAGGGTCTGATTTGACCCCACCTGGAGCAGCTCCTCCGGTTTCATCGCGGGAATCCTGACTGCGTCAGGAACAGCTGGCCCGTAACCCGCCACGGCTGCCACAGGCGGGGGGAAATAACGTTCACAAGCGGCTTAAGGAGATACTTTTATGGTACACAGGGATTGAGGATTTGGTGGAATATTTGTGCAAGGTAAAAACACTCCAACACTCCAATGCTGGTGTAGTGCATGAACTCGCCGCTTGTCAGGCTGCAGATTTACGGTCCTTGTCTCGGACATTCAGTTGAATTTTGGGAAAACTGGTCAGATACTACCAAGTTTCAGTTTCTCTGGAAAAACAACAAACAAAACAGAGTAGTGAGGAGGGGGGTGGGGTCATTTTTTTGTTTCTAATTATGGTTGGGCTGCTATTTTTACTCCATTAAGTTACAGTTTTTCACTATTTTGCTGTCTGAATGTGTTTATTTAAAAGCTGAGCACTATAAGGACATTATGTATTTCACTTTTAATTTCAATAAGCTGAGCAAAACAAAAATCTGACTCTTTTCTGGCAGTGTGAGTGCTTGTATTCCAACATCTGCAGCGTTTAGTCTAAGGAATATTTAAAGGAGTGCTTTTATGTGCATGTTGTCAGTGAAGATCATAATTTTATTGCACAATATTGTTGAAAAAATGTTGTTGTGCTCAGGTTTTTGCCGTCACCCAGCAGGTGTATGACCAGCTTCCCTTAAAACACAATGTTGGAAGACTTTAAAATCTTCTGTGCCCCCCCCCCCCCCACCCCCTTTAATGCCTTATCCCACAGAGGCAAAGTGTTATTTTTAGCCTGTGTCTTCATGGCAAATTGGCAATATCCCTTGATGCTGTGGATGCTCATAAGTAACTATTTCTCTGCCGCTAGTCCATGTTAACCATACCAGTGATGTTGGAGCCTGGAGACAACCTGCCTCCAGGCACACAGTTAGAGCAGATCTTTGGACATGGTGGAGAACGTGGAGGCTGGTGTTCATTTTTGATCCTGTCAACAGAGAACCTGAAACTCTTATATAACCGGATGGGCTCCTGGAGGCCCAGTGGCAGGGCTGATACAAATTTCACCCTAGATGGAGAACATCTTTAGGGTCTTGATGTGCATTAATTCCTGAGATATAACTTAAATATATCAGCTTAGTTTTTTTTCCCCCTGATTTTCTTAAGCATTTATTCCAAGTATTGTACGTAAATGTGGGTTTTTCCGTTGTCTTCTTCTGCCTGAGAGTGTTTGTTCATCTTGCATCACATGTGCTTGGACGCAGAACGTGTTGGTTTTGAGTTTCTTTCACCAAGTGAACCCATGTGACTACTTGGCTGGGACTCTGTATTTAAAAGGTGAAGTAAGGTTAAGCATAACTGCAACTCTCTCCTAATAAATAAACCTATTTCTTTACATGTAGTTACATGCTCAAATCAGACTACAGTTACTTAGACACAAGCAGGTTGCTTTTGGTTTTCTGTATTTTTTTTCTTTCGGAGCTTATAGCATCCCCACGTCCCTCATGAGATGGAAGAGATATTCTCCATATCACTTCCAAATCTCAAATGTCTGTCCAGTCAGTACTAAGGCCAAATGAGTCAGTTTGAGATAGAGGAAATTGTGTAGAAGATTTTGGGATAAGGATTTTACATCTAAAATAAAAGTATTCATAGAGCAAACATTTGGGCTACAAACACAAAAGTCCTTGTGTTAGAAAACCATCAGCAACGCTAAAGCCTGTCAGAGTAGAGACTGTAACTGGTAGCAAGTAGAGAACAGTACTTGATGAAAACCTTTTAGAGGCTATAGAAGTCTTGAGACTGGAATGGAGGTTCATCTTACAATAACCCTAAATGCACAGCCAGAGTCACAATTGAATGGTTTAAGTTAAGGATAATTATATGTTAGAATTGCCCAGTCAAAGTCTTAATCTCAGGTCAGCTGGGAATCTATTAGCAAGACTTTGGAATCAGTGTTCACAGGTACTCTAAGCTTGAACTATTTTGTATACGAATGTGTGAATGAGCAAATGTGCAAAGATGGCACAGACATACTTAAAAAGACTAAAAGATGTGACTGGACTGAAAGGTAAACCTACAAAATAGTTTAGACAGCATTTCTACAAATTCATGCTCGGATCTGTAAATGTCCAAAGATCTGCAACAGAATCACACAAGATGTTCTTTGGATGTTAGCCGTAAGTCAGGTAAGCCCACTCTAAGACCCAGAAACCCTCATCTCACCCCTACGAACTAACACTGGCTTGTGATTAAAGCCAAAAAGCTAGTTGGGCTTGTTTCCGGAGGCGAATATTGGCATTCACATTCCATGGTTGGCTAGTGTGACAGAGAAGTGTCTACATTACCCCGTCTATATCCTCAGCCAGAATGTCACAGGTCATATTGGTCTTTGCTAACGTGCAAAATGATACATATGTATTACTGTCCATGAAGGCTTCTGAAGTCACGTTTTTTTCCCTTCCATAGTCCTTGGTTTCTCAGTTTTCCAGCAATTCCAAGTTTGGCTTACAGACATGTAAAGTGGGGGGAAAAAAGTGCACCAGCAGAGCCAGGCGAAGGATGAGTGACCATCTGCATGAACCAGTTCAGAGGTTGCAGATATTTTCCACAAAAAGAGAAATAATGCGTAAACCAAGCGTGCACTGAAGAGAGACAAAAAGTAGCTATGCCAAAGAAAATTAACACAAATACTGTATATCTTCAATTGTAAAAAAAAAGTAGTACCCCAATGCAATATTTTTTAAAACAGAATATTACATTTTTACTGTTTTGATTGATATGAATATTATCTTGGAAAAAGCAATTGATCCTTTTCCCTTTTTGCCACGGAGAGTACAAAAAAATTATTCTACTTAGCTAAATTTTGTAGTGCAAAATATGTCCCATGCATATGAATATACATTTAGCACACATGTAGACTGAAATATTTGTCTATATTCATTTTCTTTTTTAGTTTTGTGATAGATTTTCAGTTAAATATTGGATTATTGGTCTGGATTTCTACTGGTCTATGCAAATGCACATTAATGGTTCACTGACACTGCTAAAAAGAGATTCTTAATCCCAGTGTTGTCATGATGTGTTTTTTTTTGTGATGGACCCAAAAACAGCAGTGTAATACTCTAAATAACACAAGAAGACAAAAGACCTAGCCTGATGAGCAAACAGATCACAGGTGTGAGGGGAGAACAGGAGGCAAACTGAGGGGAGGACAGGACACTGACACTGGCAGGCTTTCAGTTTTGAGATCTTTAAAAATGGACATTTGATGGCTTCAGCAGTTGCATCTTGATGTAATGTAATCAGGAAATGCTCCCTATAAGGCCAATGAGAAACACATCTACTTTCATGATGTGTATTTTAAGGTTGGCTCACTGTTGGGAGCAGTGGGGCCCACAGCTCCCAGAATGGGAGTTTTGAAAAGCAGTGATGTGAAGGGCCCAGGAAAGGAATACAAATGTAAAGGTAGCAAGGTGGTTTTGGACACACTAACGTAGCTGATTATTTCAGGGTACAAAAAAAAAGGAAAAAGAAAAAGAGGGGAACTCCAGGTGCCAGAGTCGGGTGTGTTCTGGGTAAGAGAGGCAGCTTTCAGTAGGGATCGGGTTAAAACCATTTTTCTGCTTGGACGATAGCCTCAAGTGTCACATGTGAGGTTAGAGACAGAGGCACACTGGGTAGAGACAGAGGCCTGGTGTGTTCAGGGTCCCGTGTAAACTAGAAGGAAGCAGAGAAGAGTCAGTAAGCTAAGCTGGCATGCTGTCCTGTTTATCAGAGGGATGTGAGACGCAGAGCGAGGGAGGAATGAGCAGACTCATCGGGCTTCTGAAACACGATGCTCCGTCCTGATTGCCTGGAGCAGCTGTGCAGCCACCGTATCTCTTTGAGCGTGCGCGGTCTCTGCACAGGATGCATGATTCTGTGTTCAAGTGGCACGATCCAAAGAAGTGTTTCAGTGCATTCATGTCTGCACTCGGCCGAACACGGGTTTATCTCGTCATTTTTGACTGATTTTTGTAAAGTGTGTGATTAGTTTGTTCACACACTTTTAGTGATCTGTGCCATGTCTATGATGCCTTTTCCAGGAGACTTGATCTGATTTTACATGTTGAATAGGTTAGTGTTTTTTTTTTTTGTTTTTGTTGTTGGTTTTTTTTTTTTTTTCAAAACTGTGATAAGAAAACAAGATTTAACCACATGCAACATTTGGAATACTCTAAAGCAATTAGTATGTCTTTCTTTTAGCATTTTTTTGACAGGTTATGATGAAATTTTACCCCTAGCCACAGTGTGCACAAAGGGGTATTTGTTCTATTTGTTGGTAAATAGAAATGATGGCGTAATTGCAACACCCTTCACTATAATTGGGACCTCCAATAAAGACGCATAGACAGGCTTTTCAAGAAATTGTTGCTATGGCAACTTAGCGGCCTTTGTTTTTTATGCCACACTGAAATGTTTTAAATCTTTGAACAAAGTTTAATGTTGAACAAATACAATTTGTTTACAAAATCAATAAATCAACTTAAGAACAGAAAAAAAACTATACAAAGTTACCAATTTTCACTAGCAACACTCAAAACAAAACACACATCTTGATGAGCCCCAAGACTTGTAGGAAAATATTTGGTGGACTGATGATGAGACAAAGTTGAACGTTTTGGACGATGAGCGTTCTGTTACATCTGACTGAGACTTTCAGATAAAGTCTCACAGAGCCAAGGCATAGATCACTAATAATTTCAAAGACACTGAGTTATGACATTTTGGTGGTAAAAAAAAATCTTTTCTTTGCATAATTTTTCTTTTACGTTACTGAATTAATGCCGTTAAACAAGATTTTTTTGAATAATGACAATGATTTTGCTGTTACCACGGAAGATGTATTTACTTTCAGGTTTTTCTTAACAGTGGTTTCAATAAGTGTGGATGGTGATGTGTACATGACAGCATGTAACATTCATCCATCCATCCATTTTCCTACACCCTTGTCCCTTTAATGGGGTCGGGAGGTGCTGGTGCCTATCTCCAGCTGGCGTTCCGGGCGGGAGGCTGGGTACGCCCTGGACAGGTCACCAGTCTGTCGCAGGGCAACACAGAGACACACACAGGACAAACAACCATGCACTCACACCTAGGGGCAATTTAGACAGACCAATTAACCTAACAGTCATGTTTTTGGACTGTAGGGAGACGGAAAACCCACCATGCACAGGGAGAACATGCAAACTCCATGCAGAAAGGCCGGGGCCGGGAATCGAACCCAGAACCTTCTTGCTGCAAGGCAACAGCTCTACCAACTGCGCCACTGTGCAGCACATGTAACATTCATACTGAACAAATTTATAAAAGTTTTAAACCAGTTATGCCAAGCATATTGGACGAATACATTATTATGTTTTCTTTTTTCTTTTTTAAAAACAGCAATAATATAATGTCACATTATTTTTGGTGACGGGTGATCACAAAAGCATGCAATTTCAATCTGGGTTTAACTGAAGAACATTGGCTAAATGCTTCTTGAAACACATGGGACAGAGGAATGCACTTTGTTTTTACTTTCTATTTTTCATCCAGCTCAATCTAGGGAGTACCCGGCGTGGTTATCTCCCTTCGCGATGCAAAGATGGCGACCCTGCTCCCTCCCCAGGCATTGCGGTCTTCCGCCCATTCACCCAGGAATCACTGGCGGAAATCAAGAGGCTCGCGGAGGAAAGGAAGAAATCAGCAGAAGCAGAAGACCACGACGGGGGAGAACCAGTGGGGCCACACCCTGATCTGGAAGCTGGAAAGAGTCTACCTCTAATATATGGAGACCCTCCTCCAGAGATGCTCAACACACCTCTGGAGGACCTGGACTCCTTCTACAAAGCCCAGAATGTCAGTCTAAATCCATCTGAGCAGAACCACACAACAGCTGTCCACATGCAGTGCATTTTTTATAATAGTTATCGTTTGTCATTGCTAAAGATTTGCTGCAATGTTGCTTAGTTGGGAATTAGTTTTCAGGATACATCTCTTTGTTTTTCAGACATTTGTCGTGATCAGCAAAGGAAACACGATTTACAGGTTCAACGCTGAGCCGGCTTGTTACACTCTCAGCCCCTTTAGTGTGATCAGGAGAGGATCCATAAAAATTCTCATACATTCATATCCTTTTTGTCTGTTTAGCGTTCTCTTTTTTATTTTTTATATATTTTTTTACTCAATTTGACAAATAAAAGCAAAATATTTGTAAGACTCTTAAGCATCTTTCCTTAATTGTGACTTAAATTATTTAGCATGTTCATCATGATTACCATTCTGTCGAACTGTGTGTTCATGACGATGAGCAACCCACCAGCATGGAGTAAAACTGTGGAGTGAGTGGTTTTATTTTACTGTTTTTTCCCCTTTTTTTGGTCATTTTGGTGCTTGGTTTTTTTTTCAATTTATGAGAGATTTTCTTTTTCAGATATGTTTTTACAGGAATCTATACCTTTGAGGCTACAGTCAAAGTGTTGTCAAGAGGTTTCTGCATTGGTTCTTTTACATTCCTTCGAGATCCATGGAACTGGCTGGATTTCATGGTGATCAGCATGGCGTAAGTATCTGAAAGTAGTTTTAGTCTTGGAGTCTTCTCTGGTGATTTTAAGCAAAAGTACTGAAGGCTTTCTGAAGCCTTTTTATTTTCTGTTCTTGTCCCGGACCATAGCAGGCTACTGTCTAGTGTACGAATACCAAAATAAGAAAAAATGAAGTAAAATGTCATCCATAAAACAATATTTGTTTTTGAGAGGAAAGCATGTGCAATAACAGTTCATGTTACAAATGCCAGGAACATGCACTCGTACATATTCCTGGAATCTTTAACAGGCTGATTGTGCTCGAAAGCCCTTCAATATGGCTAAATTCAATCAAGTCTGCAAAGAAGATGGGCCACAATTCTTCCACCTTGATGTGCAAAACTCATTGACCATTCCTGCAAATGCATGATGGAAGCTGTAGTTATTAAGGGTGCCGTAATCTGTTATTAGAGGAAAGTGCTTTTTTAGGTATTGCAGAGTTGATGTGTACATATAAAATCATAATTTGACAACTGTATTTTATATTTACTCATGTCATCTATGTCTGACAACAAAGTCTGATGAAAAATTTGACAAAAAAGCGAGTTCAGAAGAAATCTTCAGCATGACAACTCCTTTTCCCCATTACTCCATGATTGTACACGAGGGCTAATGAAAAGCTGCCTACTTTTGGATGGAGCGATGGAGAAAATCTGAAGAACACTATCCACAGACCACAATAAAGATCATAAGTTCTGATGCTTTCAAAAGAAAATCTAATGAAATAAGAAATGGCTTAAATTTTTTAAACTGTTTACTTTGTGACTTACTGTCATTTTCAAACCAGTCGTATCACACCAAAATGTCTACTGTATCGATTTCTGTTGTGTTTCACAAGCTTCTTATATTAGTGACATAATAACAAAAGCATGACTAGATGTTATATTATTTTGTCATTTTTTAGGTGTTTAATTGTTTTCTTTTCATTCTTTCCTAGCTACATTACTGAGTTTGTTGACCTTGGCAATGTGTCGGCTCTCAGGACATTTCGTGTACTTCGAGCCCTGAAAACAATTACCGTAATTCCTGGTAACTGCCTTCATTCTTAACTTGTTTTTAAATGTTCTTTATGTCACAACAAAGGCTTGTTTTTTCAGTTGCTTTATTCTAGTTGGTTAATGTCCAGTTGACTGTCTCATAGGTCTGAAGACCATCGTGGGGGCATTGATGCAGTCGGTGAAGAAAATGGGGGACGTCATGGTCCTGACCGTCTTTGCCCTCGCAGTCTTTGCCCTCGTCGGCCTCCAGCTTTTCATGGGAAACCTGCGTCACAAATGCGTGCGGTGGCCCATTCTGATGAACGACGTTTTCAACGCCACCATGGTTGTAAATGAGTCTATGTACTCCAACAGTTCTTTTGATTTTACCGAATACATCGAAAATCCGGGTACGTTTCCGTTTTTGCCTCAGTCGTTATTTCATGGCAATATTTCTTCACAGGAGAGTTAACATCATTGTCTTCTTTGCTTGCAGAAAATCAATATTTCACAGAAGGCAGCATAGATGCTCTAATTTGTGGCAACAGCTCTGATGCTGGGTATGTTTTACACACAAAAAAAACATTCCTAATGTAATTTAGCTGCTTGCTGTCTGTTTTGAAAATGACAGCATATTTTACAGAATAAACTTAATCTTTGATTAAAGCGATTTAAAGACAGATGTGCTTCAAGAACAATGCCAATAGTTGTTAGTTGACGTTTTCCCCCTGTTGATAGAAAGTGCCCAGAAGGATACACATGCATGAAGGCTGGAAGGAACCCTAACTTTGGCTACACCAGTTATGACTCTTTTGGATGGGCCTTCCTTGCTCTGTTCAGGCTCATGACACAGGACTTCTGGGAGAATCTTTTCCAGCTGGTTGGAACTTAATTTCTTCTGTGTTTCTTTGTGATTTGTCTGTTTTTTGTGATTACATTTACAAGTGAGGAAATTGTCCTAAGTTCTTGCAGCTTCTTTTCTCTTGTAAAGACTCTGCGGGCAGCTGGGAGGACATACATGCTGTTCTTTGTGGTGGTCATCTTCCTGGGCTCCTTCTACCTCATCAACCTCATCCTGGCTGTGGTAGCCATGGCTTATTATGAACAGAATCAAGCAACTCAACTGGAGGCCATCGAAAAAGAGGAGGAATTCCAGCGGCTTTTAGAACAACTAAAGAATCAAGAGCAGGTAACGACACCAAGTCATAGTGATCCAAGGCATAAATTATAAACTCTTATAAAGACTTTTCTTAGTAAATTATAAGTAGATCAATACAATTACATTATTTTCAGTAAACTGTTTCTAAATTTCTTTTGCTCACTATTTGATCTCATTCAAGATTTCAAACATGGCGTAATTTTTCTTGATTAATGAGACAAACGTCACAAGATGATTAATAATAATAATAATAATAATAATAATAATAATAATAATAATAGTTCATTTAAAGTCTTCCAGCTTGTTTTTTTTTACTTGCAAAGTAAGGCAAGGATATATAACGTTAAACTTAGGAAATTGATTAGACAGAACACAGAGAACAAAGGAGCCAAGTACAAACACCAAAATAAAGCAAAACACAAAATCAAAGTCCAAAAGCTCATGATAAGAAAAACACTGGCTCGTCTTTGTTTTTATTCTATCTTCACACAAGCATAGTTCTTTTTATTCTCAATAGGATGGATATATTTAAATAGCATATTTTCAGTCAGCTTTGCAATGTTTTAATTGGCAGGCACAGTTTCATGGAAGCCGAGCCACCCTGACCAGTAAGAAGTCTGCGAGTCAGCACACATTATCAGAGATGGAAGATAATGGACCTGGTCTCAAGCAGGGTGAGGCTGTGAATGACTGCAATGGAAGAGTTGTTCCTCGCTTGATGATTCGGGCGCCCACTATGGAGGAGGTTGGTTGGTCTTACGTTTGCCCCATAAAAGGAGAAGACGTATTGTGGTCTGCGGAAATATCGTTTGTTTCACATCATTCAAAGAATTTCTAAACACATCCCATAGTCTGCCGTAGATTATGAAGTCAAAGAGAAGTCACTGGGCTCGGTGCACAGCACACTTCATCTGGAAGAACCTGGCTTGAAAAAGAGATCTGCTAGTGCTGTGACAGTGCTGTCTGCAGTGGCCATGGAAGGTACAGCGCTAAAATGTCTCCAACAAATGTAAACACACAATTCCTATATAGAATACTTCATTCCTAGCAATAATTTGAGTGACATTAGTCACAGACTTTGCTGCAGGTCTGTGGGAGTATTTGAAGTTCCTTCAGTGGAAGACATTTGATGTCGTAGACAGGAATTTGTTCTAACCTCGAAGCTGACCCACAAAATAACAGTTCCAGACATTTGAAATCATAACCAATGCTGACTGAAACATATTAAAAACTAAATCTACTAACAAGGACTTAATGACTATTAAAACAGCCTTAAGAGTCATCCATTACAACTACTGTTTTTACCTCTGTAACAATAAGTATTTACATTTAACTTTACAACCTAAGACCTTCTAGGGTCACACTAGTAGTGTCCCGATGAAATTAGTGTCACACCAGTAATATTTATCAAGTCTGACCAGTATTTTATTTAAAGAGAACATTAGCATTGTCATTGGCTTTCCACGGTGAAGCTAATCACACTGTATCCCGTGCAAATCCCTGTCAACATTTGGAGTCGTGCCCTTGTGGTGTTAAGCTCGGGCTATTTTAGCCTAGTAAACAAAGTGAAACAGCAATGACATGAATGTAGCTGTCACACAAAGGATGTTGCAACAGATATGCGGAAGATGAGCACCATAACCGTGTTGAAGATTGTCGAAGTGCAATATGTCGTCTTCTCTTGTTTGTGTTTGTCTAGAGTTGGAGGAGGCTCAGAGGCCCTGCCCACCTTGCTGGTACAAATTTGCAGACATGTTCTTGAAGTGGAATTGCTGCTCCACCTGGATTGTTTTTAAAAAGTGGGTGCACTTTGTGGTCATGGATCCCTTCGTTGACCTTGCTATTACCATATGCATTGTGCTCAACACGCTTTTTATGGCAATGGAGCACTACCCCATGACCCAGGAGTTTGACAACATGCTCTCAGTAGGAAATCTGGTATGTATATTTACCACATTTTAAATTAGCAGGGAAACGTGCCAAGATCTCAGACCTATTGAGTTTCGTTTATGCTTTCTAGGTTTTCACTGGGATCTTTGCAGCTGAAATGTTTTTCAAGCTTATCGCCATGGATCCCTATTACTATTTCCAAATTGGATGGAACATTTTCGACAGTATTATTGTAACTCTCAGCCTCGTGGAGTTGGGTCTGGCAAATGTCCAGGGTCTGTCGGTCCTAAGGTCATTCCGTTTGGTAAGAAACAATGATGATCGGAAATTATTGCTCTGTTTTTTCAAGTCAAGTTGTGTTGAATATCTATAAGTCAACATCTCTGAAAATCACACCTAGCACTAATCAATCATTGTCTATTTGCTGCTGACTGAATTAAAACCAGACAACCAAAAATTAAGAACCTCGAAGCAAACATTTGGTGGTTTTCATCAACATGCTATTTCTTGTTATTAAGAATCTGTTGCAGTCTCAGAAGTTGAGAGAAAATGTATGAAATCAGCCTAATTTGGACTTTTATAACCTATTTAAATCCAAGAAGGGAAATCTAGTAGCAAAAAAAGAGAAGTTAGATTAGTTTCAACTCATTTCACAAAACCTAAAGGAACATGTTTTATGCAGAGTAGAGAAGAGGATATCTGTTTAATAGACAAAGGAAAAGTAGTTAGTAAGAGAGAGATAATAATTCTGATTTTCTTGGTTCATCAACTTTACAAGCTATCACAGAGTTAGCGCCGTTGTTTAACTTTAGTCTGTTTGCCATGTTTGGCTTAATGTTTTTTTTAAATCAACGCTGATAACTTTTCTCTAAATGTTCAAACTGAGATGTCGCTGACTGCTGTTTACTGTGGATACAATGTTAACTGTTCGTAACTATTCAGCACCCCTCAAATGAAAGTTCCTCTGTTTTTCTTCATGGCTTGTCTTTATTTCTCTTTTGTGTCTTCTGTGTCTAGCTTCGTGTCTTCAAACTGGCAAAGTCTTGGCCCACACTCAGCATGCTCATTAAGATCATCGGTAACTCAGTGGGCGCTCTGGGGAACCTGACCTTGGTGCTGGCCATCATTGTCTTCATTTTCGCAGTAGTGGGCATGCAACTCTTTGGAAAAAACTACAAGGACTGCGTGTGCAAGATCTCCGCAGACTGTGAGCTGCCACGGTGGCACATGAACGACTTCTTCCACTCCTTCCTCATCGTTTTCCGCATCCTGTGCGGCGAGTGGATCGAGACGATGTGGGACTGCATGGAGGTGGCTGGGCCCGCAATGTGCTTAATCGTCTTCATGATGGTCATGGTCATTGGAAATCTTGTGGTGAGTTTTTAAAGGTCGTACTGTAAGTTTAAAATATGCAGATTTGCAAGTGGAATAATTGCTTTTTGTGCTGCAGTGATGGCGAGTTTGGACAAAATATCAATCAGTTATTTAACAAGATTATAAGTGTGTGTCACCCTTCAATTTGGCTCTTTCATTGGATAAAACAATGGTTAATCAAATTAGTTCATCCATTTCTTATGCAGTTGTCTAATTGATTGCTGTCAGGATCAAGATTCTGTGAACAGCTTGTCTTTGTGGTGTATAGTTAACCCCTCAGCCAGCCAGGACACACACAGTTTGTACATCAAAAATCCTTCTATGATAAAATAGTTCTTATGTTATAAATGTTAAATAAATATTTGCATATTTTAGCATATTGAAAGTATGTAAGCTAACAGTCGGTCAAATTCAAATTTAATTTATGGAAAAGAAAAAAATGTTCTTCGTAATTCATTGAGAGGTATTGTGAATGTCGGCAGCATAAAAATACTAGCCTTTGACCTTTTATATTTGCTTTAGGGAACAAGGCCTGATGGAGGAT
This sequence comes from Poecilia picta, assembly GCA_033032245.1. Taxonomy (NCBI): domain Eukaryota; kingdom Metazoa; phylum Chordata; class Actinopteri; order Cyprinodontiformes; family Poeciliidae; genus Poecilia; species Poecilia picta. The sequence continues at coordinate 11,989,667 of CM065371.1, read as the reverse complement.
CACTGACAGACATCATTTCAGGATCATATTTAATTGCAAGAGCCAAAACAGTTTCCTGTCAGGTTATTCTTAGAAATAAAAAGGAAATGACTCATCATTAAGCCCTAATTGAAATATTGCGTGAACTACGTCACGCTACGTGTATATTGTTCATATCCTATGATCTCACAAAGCTGGTGATTTAATACAAAATGCATGTTGAAATTAAACCAAATAACGTTGGTAAGGGCAGGTTTTCTATGTGGTTCAAATCACGTGAAACCGGCAAACAGAAGTTTTGACTCTGCACATGTGCTAAGATCTGATTCTAGTAAGCCAGCTATGCTGCTTTGGGAAGAAACACAGACAGCTGAGCAAGCAAAGCTCAGGTAGCAAAGAGAGTTACTGGGTGCACAGTGAAAGTCATTTGATAGGAGAGTTGATAGTAACTGATGCAGAGATAAATTATGCTCCCCCATGAACGGGAAAAGGAGCCAAGTTGATGCCTTTGAAAGAGTCAAATTAGTGGATCAAATTGAAATAATTTCATCATATTTCTGCAGTATTTCTTACAAACTTGTGATTCATTTGTCATTTTATTACACCCTGCTAGTAATGGTTTTGACTACTTTTGGGTCTTCAGAACTACCTTATTTTTATTGCATTGATTCAACAACAGCTTGATCCGAGCTGACAAATCTGGTTTGAGATGATGCAATGTGGTGCATTATCCTGCTGGAAGTAGCAATCAGAAGATGTGTACAGTGCTATGGTTTCTAAACAATGCTGAAAGTGGTGGGCCCAAAAACAAATATAATAACCATTAGGTTATTATATTGGTTATTCGAATAACCATTCGAATAACCATTTGAATGAGATTGTCTGATTCTTGTGTTTGTATCTAAAACAGCGTGTGGCGAGTTTGAAAATCAGTTTTTGCTTCACTTGTATGTCCTTCAAATCATAGCCTGTTCTTTTCTACTCATTTATTGTCGGTAATGCTTTTGTGTAGCTCTGTTTATCCGCCAGCTGTCTTTACTGATTCTTTACTGATTCACAGCTCTCGTTCCAGAATGTGAGAGATCAACTAGTCGATGTAACCGTGATAACCCGCCAAGCCTGGCAAACGGGAAGTGAGAAATTGATCACCAGACTTAAGAATCTAAAGATAGCTGCATCTGCAATAGCAGGCTGTCAACATAATGTTTATTAATGTGACATGTTTCCTATTTGCTTCAGTCACTTCAAAGGGACTTGCATAGCAGCAGGGACTTGTATGAAAACTAATTAATTAGCTCCAAATCATATTAATTTTCACGCTTTTCACATTTGTGAAGTATTTAAAGTACAATTTAAAGCATTAAGCCCGTCAATCTTTTTACTCAGGTATTGAACCTTTTCTTGGCGCTGCTGCTCAGTTCATTCAGCGGAGACAACCTATCGGCAGGGGATGACGATGGCGAGATGAACAATCTGCAGATTGCTATTGGGAGGATCACACGAGGCATCGATTGGATAAAGGCATTTCTCATACAGCGAATCCAGCAAATACTTGGTAAAAAGCCCAAGGAGCCGGATAAGGACACGGCGGACGATGGAAAGCCTAAAGCCGAGGAAATCGAAATGAACCATTTGGACGCCTGTCTGACTCTTAAAGTAGCAGATGGGATTTCAGATGGCCCTGTGCAAAGCCAACCCTCTGGATTCACCGTGGATGGAGAGCTCAATCTGAAAGTCCCAATCGCTGAAGGAGAATCAGATTATAGTCTGAGTGATGATGACGATGAAGATGATGATGAGCAGGATGTTGATGAAGAAGATGACAAACTTCCAGAGAGAGCACTGCGGAGAGATGATGAACAAAACACGGTAAAAGAAAAGAAGTGAAGATCTGTCTCACAATAAATTGGTTAATTACATATCTACCTAATACTTGTTAGGCAACTCAATAAGATGGCTAGCAAAAAAAATAATAAACTGCCAGGCTGCCATCAGTCCACCAGCACTGGATATTGTGCTGGTGATGCAATTCCCAAACACATTATAGTCTCACTAACTGATAAATTACCCCTTACACAAGCATATATATATTTTAAAACTATTCCAGGAAAACCTTGAAGATGAAAGTAGTATCCCAGAAAAAGTAAAAGTGAGTAAGTCTTTATGAGTAGCACTTTTCACTGATGTTTTCAGCAGAAGCCCAGAGCCGATGCTAATTTTATGCTTATATATTTTTTTTTTTTACAATGAATGAGTATGATGACGGGGATTCTTCAGTCTGCAGCACAGCTGATTATCGTCCTCCTGAGCCTGAACCCGAAAAGAAGGAAGAAGAGGAACCGGAACCTGAAGAACCAGAGGCCTGCTTCACTGATGGTGTGAACAAAAGCATCTTTAAAATGAACCCTCACTGTTAAGAATTGCCTTCAAAAAGGCCAAAGTGTATTATTTCCAGTGTGGATTTTATGCAATCTCTTTTTTCGCAGACTGTGTGACCAAATGGCCATGTTTGACGGTGGATACCACCAGTGGCAAAGGCAAAAAATGGTGGAATCTTAGAAAAACTTGCTTCACCATAGTGGAACACGACTGGTTTGAAACCTTCATCATTTTCATGATCCTCCTTAGCAGTGGGGCTCTGGTGAGGCCAGTCATTACTCCAACTAATTCAGGATTGTTTCTTAAACATTTGACTCCCCCCCCCCCCTCTTTTTTGCAGGCCTTTGAAGATATATATATAGAAAGGCGACGAACCATCAAAATAATTCTTGAGTTTGCAGACAAGGTTTTCACCTACGTTTTTGTCATTGAGATGCTCCTGAAATGGGTTGCGTATGGCTTTAAAACCTACTTCACCAGCGCTTGGTGTTGGTTGGACTTTTTCATTGTGGATGTAAGTGTAGCTGTGAAGTTCCAAAGCTGTCCTGCACAATATGCAACAGAAAAGACAGACTGACATGTCTTACATTAGCTAAAGTGCATGCTAACCCCTGAATAGGAAATGTTGTTATTTTCTGGCAGATTTCCTTGATTAGCTTAGTTGCAAATTGGATGGGCTACTCCGATCTTGGTCCGATCAAGTCGCTGAGAACCCTCAGAGCACTGAGGCCCCTTCGAGCGCTATCGAGATTCGAAGGCATGAGGGTACGTACATTTTCTTTGGAGTCTGAATAGTACCATTTCAGCTTTTTGCATGTCTAAAAAAATAACTTTATATTGACCACACTGATTGGCTGCCCCTTTTCGCTTGTTGATTCCATACTCACAACATGGCTGTCTGCTATTGTAGAAGTAAGTCACTTTAAGTCAGTTTGAAACAATTTAAAAAAAAAAAAGTTTTTTCCTTGATCTTATCAACAGAACATGTTTCTTTGTTTTTTTTCTTAACCAAATATATTTTCAGATAATTGAAATAGGGTTCTTTCTTTTGGGCAGGTGGTGGTGAATGCTCTTGTTGGAGCGATTCCCTCCATCTTCAATGTCCTGCTGGTGTGCCTGATTTTCTGGCTCATCTTCAGCATCATGGGCGTCAATTTATTTGCGGGGAAGTTCTACCGTTGCATCAACACCACTACAGAGGAGCTATTCCCTATGACTGAGGTCAACAATCGAAGCGAGTGCTTTGCCCTCGAAGAAGCCACACGTGAGGCTCGCTGGATTAATGTCAAAATCAACTATGACAATGTTGGGAAAGGCTACCTCTCTCTGCTTCAAGTGGTGAGGATTCCTGAGATACTTGATTGATATTGTCTTTTTATTTGTAGGCCAATATTTTGAGAATGTTCTTAATGATTACAGGCAACTTTTAAAGGTTGGATGGACATAATGTATGCTGCCGTGGACTCAAGAGAGGTATTCATCTTCATTTTTTTTTTGTTTACATGGGAAATGCACCTCAAATTTGATGTTTTTTATTTGTTTCCACTGTAAGCTTTTGAAAATGGCACCTTCAAATATGATAAAAAGTATCCATAAGTAGCGGGATAAAATGTTTAACCTCGAACATTTTGCCCCTTAATTTTGGTTTTCGGAAGATCTTCATTTGATACTATACTAAAGACTTGAAATAGTGAAAATAGCTCATAGAATACAAGCTTTTTTTGCAGTCATATGTAAAATAAATTATTTTTCATAATTTTTTATTTTATTCTTTCATTTTAATCACTCTGTCCTTATTTAAATTAATAGGATAACTGGCTGATTCAAATAATTCACCCTTTAGTTGTATTTTCAATAAATATGAGCATAGACTAAGATTTATTTCAGAGATTGATGGCAATTTAATGAGTCATTACAATGGGACTAAATGTCACAAAAAACCGTTTGTGTTTCAGGCAAATATTTTTCTCTTTTCACATTAGGTTGAGGAGCAGCCATCCTACGAAATCAATCTTTACATGTACATATATTTTGTGATCTTCATCATCTTTGGTTCCTTCTTCACCCTAAACCTCTTCATCGGTGTCGTTATTGACAATTTCAACCAACAAAAGACAAAGATAAGTACTTTCAAGAAAACAGATTGTAAAAACCCTACCATAATTTATGTTGTGGTTTTCATGAGATGAAAAGCAATATGGCTCTTTAAGCAGTCAAATAATTCTTGTCTTGTCTTATGTGTGCACTTTGGAGACCAAGACATTTTTATGACTGATGAACAGAAAAAATACTATGAGGCCATGAAGAAACTCGGTTCCAAGAAGCCACAAAAGCCAATTCCACGACCAACGGTGAGTTACTAATTAGGCAATTTCTGAAAATCATGGACCCTTAACAAACATAAGAGGATTCCACCTCTTTTTAATGGTCGGCAGGAAACAACTGTTGAAATAAACTCTAATAGATTGATCAAAAAGGGTTTTTTGTTAGGATTTGAGTTTTCTGTTTGTTTTGTTTTTTTTCTGTTTATTGCGATCCTGTTCCCCTCTCTGTTGTCCTGTCTGCTCCCTAATTGTTTCCCAGGTGTGTCTAGTTCCCCGATCAACCTCCTAGTGTATTTAAGTCCACCTGTTGTCATTGTCTGTTGTCAGATCCTCGTTGTATGTAGCTTGTTGGTTTTCGTCAGTAGTTCTCAGTCGAACCGTATAGACTTTGCTCCATGTTCAGTCTTTGTGTCAGTTGGTACCGGTATTTAGCTGTGTGCTTTTTGTCTCTGCCGTGCTGCCTGATCTGGACTGTTTTAAGCCACTTTCATCACTAAATTCATCATCATCTTCATCACTACCTGGGTCTCTACGTTCATTCTCAAATAATCACATCATGACAGTTTTTTTATCCTGAAGGGTGATGTAAGACCCCAAAAAAGCCAGTAGGTGTCACTGTGTTATATTAGGAAATAACAGCAGCTCCCAGGATGATGCAGTCTTAAAATTGCTCTCATTTTGTCAATAAAAAGTGTTTTCAAAACCTCTGTTAGAGATTATTGAAAGTTTAGCTTGAAGATTGCCTGAACTGATATCGAGATGTTTATAGAAATTCTTCATGAATTTTTGTCCTTAATCTTTTGTCCTGAATCTTTGTCATAAATGCTCAATTTATGACGAGCTTAGTATACAAAGAACGACATTTTCATTACATGGTGTGGAAAAGTTCACTGACCTTCTCCGTGTCTCTCTGACAGAACCTGGTCCAGGGCATTGTGTTCGATTTAATCAGCCAGCAGTTTTTTGACATCTTCATTATGGTTCTAATCTGCCTCAATATGGTGACCATGATGGTGGAAACAGATGACCAAAGCCCGGAAAAAGAGGATTTTCTCTTTAAATTAAACGTGGCCTTCATTGTTGTCTTCACCGGAGAGTGTGTATTGAAGCTCTTTGCGTTGCGGCAGTACTTCTTCACCAACGGATGGAATGTTTTTGATTTCATTGTGGTCATCTTGTCAATAGCTGGTGGGTACAATGTCTTACCATTGTTTTACTAAAACAAAAAAAAAAAACATGTATATTACATATTGTTTTTTCTGATTTCAGGTACAATGCTCTCAGACATAATTGAGAAGTATTTTGTATCCCCGACTCTCTTCAGAGTGATCAGGCTAGCCAGGATTGGCAGGATTCTGCGCCTTATTAAAGGAGCGAAGGGCATTCGGACGCTTCTCTTTGCCCTGATGATGTCCCTTCCTGCCCTGTTCAACATTGGTCTCCTGCTTTTCCTGATCATGTTCATCTTTTCCATATTTGCCATGTCAAATTTTGCCTACGTCAAGAAAGAAGCCGGAATTGATGACATTTTTAATTTCGAGACCTTTGGTGGTAGCATTATCTGCTTGTTTCAGATTACAACATCTGCTGGTTGGGATGGGCTTCTACTTCCAATGCTGAACAGGGAACCTCCAGACTGTGACCCTGAATTTGAGAACCCTGGCACAGATGTTAAGGGTAACTGCGGAAACCCAGGGATGGGTATGATGTTCTTCTGCAGCTACATCATTGTTTCGTTCTTAGTGGTGGTCAACATGTATATTGCCATCATCCTGGAGAACTTCAATGTAGCTCAAGAAGAGAGCGGTGACCCACTTTGCGAGGAAGACTTTGAGATGTTCAACGAAACCTGGGAGAAGTTTGACTTGGACGGAACAATGTTTATCGAGTACAGTCGACTTTCAGATTTTTGTGACACTTTGCAGGAGCCTCTCAGGGTCGCCAAACCCAATCGGCTTCGTCTGATCGGAATGGATCTGCCCCTGGTTATTGGGGATCGGATCCACTGCTTAGATGTTTTGATGGCTGTTACACAGATGGTACTGGGAGACACAGTGGAGATGGCAGCAATGCGGGATAGCATTGAGGCTAAGTTCATTCTTAGCAACCCCACAAAAGACTCCTTTGCACCAATTACCACAACAGTACGCCATAAGGAAGAGCAACAAGCTGCAGTGGTCCTTCAGCGAGCTTATCGTAATCATCTTCTAAAGCGCTGCGTACGCCACGCTGCCTTCATGCACAGATTGAAGAGGATTGGTAGAAATTACAACGACGAGGATCCACCTGAAAAAGAGGGGCTCCTTGCACGAAGACTGGGAGTTTTCTATGGAACTAATATAGACCTTGCTGATGAAATGGAGCTTGAGGCTTTAGAACCTCTGACAAGCCAAGAACCTTTTAATACAGACTGTGAAAGGGCCCAATGTCTTCAGGAGCCTCCTGTGCAGAATATGATTGTGGTTCCTGCTGAAATAACCAGTGAGGAGTTATTGCATTCTGCCTCCAACCAACATCCCTTAACCTTACAAGCAAATCTGAGAGAGCCGCTTGTATGACAAACTGATGAAGTAGGTGTTTCCCCCTATTTTATCTCAATGAACAAAGCAACAGTATTGACACAAATGTTCACAAATTTCCCACTTTATAAATACTTATAACAGTTTAGACACAACTGAAGTTTCTTGTGACAATAATCAGTGAAGGAAAAAATAGTCATTCAAAATTAAGTTCCAAACTTCTAACGGAAATCAACAATTTTATTAAATGTATCTTTACTTTTAGACTTCACATATTTTTAGACTTTTCTCTGTAGAGTGATACCAGTCTGGATCATAAACCTCACATTTAATTATTCTAGATCATTTTAAATTTTACAAAGCTGTTGTCTTAATGACCAAGATTGTGCCCCATGGTGAGACACCACGTTTAAGGTACTGAGGTTATTTTCCATATCAAATTTAACTCTAAGATTGTTAAAACTATGCTCTTATAGAAAGTTTAAAACTGCAGTCATAAATGGGTGAATTGATTAAATCATTATTAAGGCTGCTTTACGTTTCTTTATTCCCCTGTTTAGGCATCTTCTTTGCAATACTTGTATACCCAGAAATAGTTAGGTTCCCTAAATCTTAATGTCTATTCCCACCACTTTCAACTTTTAGAAACCTCAGACTTTCTAAGTTTCTATTCTGCAACTATTAAGGTTAATACTCTTGCCTTAAAACAGCACAAGACAACTTCAGTGTGAGAATTGCAAATGTCCAATAGTTGACAGATCCACATTTTTCCTGCTCAGAATAAAGGGGATTATTGCATTGTTTCAGATTGGAAGTTTTAATTTTACAAACTTCTGGTCATCAGATTCTACCAGAAAAATTGCAAATTATTTTGTATATTTGTAATATGTAAGAAAAAAAAGTATGCACTATTTCAATTCTTTACATGTTGAACTTATTACAGTTGTCTTAAACTAAAAAGAAATTTTTTTTCATAAATTCTTCAGACATGTGCATCTGTCTTATAAAATGCTGTATTGCTATTGTTTGATCTGTACTTATCTAAAAAAGTAATTGAACTTATGGCAGAATAAAGGTTTAGATACTGTAATTTTACTATTTCTACACAGTGTTTAAACTGCTATTCATTTAAACCTATTCAGTGTTTGTGAGCAATAGTTTTATGAAGATACTTTAGTATCTGTTGTACATTTGTAAATAACCTCAGCTGCAGACTTTGTCTACAAAACTTGATCTTTTTTAGAGTTATGAAACCTTTTATGCAAAGCAAGCAGTCGATGGTTGGCTTAGTCAAATTATGACTCTAAAATTAAAAGAATGCATCGGTTAAAAATTACAGCCACAGAGAAATATATGTAAATATTAGAAACACTAAAATTGAGATCTGAGCAAAAGTCTCTAGCTCCCCTTTATTGTTTTTTATTATTTAAATGAAAAGGACATACTCTCTTTATAATTTTTCAAAAAGTGATCTCAATAAATTGTTTTCCAGACCTTTTGCCTTATTAAGCCCAAATCTAAAATTTTATGCATTTATTTGTGTCTTTAAAGGATGTGTTCTCATGTCTGTCCTAACATTTAAGTGAAAAGGTCACTTGTGTAAGTCTTACTGAGTTTCAAATGTCTTACTGTTACGGCAAACATTTGCCTCTATGTAGAAATGTTAGGCACTGTGAGTAAAGTACTGCTATAAATAATTTTTATTCAAAAGATAAAATACAAAAAAAAATTCCATTGTAACCAAAAAAACATTAAAAGGTGTTTTTAAATATAGATATATTACAAAATGTCCTAAAGTATTGTGGCTATTGCTCTAGTTGTCTGATGTGATTAAGATGTTCTCTAATTGTGTAAACATGACTAAACTATGCACTTTCAGAGTTTATAACTTTTGTTGTTACAGTGCACCACACAAATCCCCATATGTTCTTATTTTTTTATTTATTAATTTTTATTTGTTTAAGTATTTAGCTTGTTTCACTTTTTGGCTTGGTAGAAAATCAGAATAACCAAAGGGTACAGTTTTTCCTTTGGGGGGCCTTCTGTGATACGCTATCTGCAACATTTAAGCTTTGAAATGTGACACCAAGCTCTGCTCTTTGAAACTGAGACAGCTTGTCCCTCTCATAGTCTTCCGTGATGATTTGGTCACATTCGCTGTGTCCTCTGTTTACATTTCTACCGAGAGAGAGAGAGAGAGAAAAAAAATCTCACTGTAAATTTTACAACAGTGCTTTTACTCATTTCTTTTCTTTCATCTTCTGTATATTTTTATTTTCTTATTGTAAACAGTGTCACTACACTGTTAGAATAAAACGTTTCTTTTAGGCTAAACCAGTTCTGTGGGCTCATCTTGTCAGGACTATTTTTAGTATTTTGTTTTTGGTGAGAAATCAAACCAATTCTTTGCTGCCCTCTAGAGGTTGTGAGCTTGACAACTTGAATTGACATTTAAAATATATACACTTTACACACATTTTATGAGGAAAAACTCTATATATGTATGAGCTTAAGATGAAATAAAGTTAAACCAATAATTTCACATAATGTTTTATTTCATGCTATATTAACGAACTTATTCATTATGGCTTACAATCGGCTACATAAAGTGCCTTTAAAAGTTAAGGCACAGACCCTACTGTTTTGTTTTGTTTTTTGTTAGTTTTTTTTAAGTATAAAGAATATCATAAAAATGTTTAATTTTAAGGTCAACTGTTAAATGTTAGTGGAAGCTTAAAACTGCACTTAAAGACTGGCAAAGTTTTCAATCTCTGACTGTACATGAACATTTATATTGCACTTTGTAAACATTTAATTTGTTTCTAATCCACACTTGAGCTAGCTAATTCAATTCAAGCCCCTGATCAAACACAAACAACACTAAAATAACTTCCATAATGCAGACATTAGATCAATAAAATAATCACTTCAAATCAGCAATTACTGGTAAGAAGCATCCAGCTGGATTGAGCAAACGGATGTGTGATTGAGTACAAAGGAAATGGCAAACAGCATTGCCCTTTAATTGCTCATAGTGCAGCCTGTAAGCCCACATGTGGCTCCCTGACACTCTGAAAACAGTGGATTTTTGTCTGAAAGTATAATTTATTAAAATTCATGACGACTTTAAGATTAATATAATTAAAAGGAGGAGGGGGGAAACAAATACTACCATCTCTTGTTTTCTGTTATATAGGAGAGTCCAGCAAAAACAGTTTGATAAAAACAGAATAGTAAAGTTTGTAATGTCAGAATAGTTGGATTACAATCAGGGTGTATTGTTCATTTTCCCGTTTCAGCCATTTTATGAGAAATCTGTTACTCAGACAGCCATTCATCTATTGACATGAAGCATAGCTGCTGAAAGCCGATTTCTTTGTAGAAATTTGAATTTATTTTTTACAGTGCTGACGCATATTAACAACATTTCTTATGCCCATTTAGCCAGAAGGCTCTTTTTCACCTGCAAGCCCTAGACAGACGGTTAAAAAGTCACCCTAAAGGAATAAGTATAAAACTTCATATTTGCATTTATAAACATTAGATTTAGTAAAACTACATCTGAAGCTGAAATGCAAGTCCATCTTTGAGGAGGGAGCAGCATTTAAATTTGATTTATCTGGTGTTGCCATGTTGTGAAGGCTGATAAGCTAATGCAGTGAATACGTACTGGACTGGCGCTACACGGAGCAGAGAATTAGGGAAATGTGATCCGCTTGGCTGACTTGAAAACTTCACTCTTGACTGGTTATGGCTGTTGCATAAGGAGCCTACCAGTTTTCACCTAAACCTGTTTCTATGCCACCATTCAAACTTGCATACAAATAATCCAAGCACGGCTTGAAAGAAGCAGCAAAATGATAATGTAACGCAAAAATAACTGATAAAAAAACTGATAACAGCTAACAACTTTTAAGCGATGCTGGCTTCCCTTTCCTTAGTTCTTAGTAAGCAGTTCTCTGATGATTATGGGATTCTCAATTACTTACATGTGATTTCTGGACTGACCTCATGTCAGGGGTTGGTGTTCTTGTTCAGAACACTGGCAACAGTACTTTGGTTAAATTATAAAAGCTTTTTTTGGGAAAGGAAGAAGATGAGGTAGCATGGAGAACATTGCGACTGGACATCTCATGGTGCTGGTGACAGACAGAGAAGAACGCGGGACTGTCCAGAACTGGTTCAGACCATTATTTGGCTGACCAGAATCTGATCTCTGTTAGAAAATGCTGAAAACATATTGGAGCACACAATATTGATAAAAATGTGCAATGTGATATGTTGCAGGTGAAGTTGATGAACGCTGTTGAATATGACGGTATGAATCCCAGTAAGCAACTAAATATTTAGGTAAAACATCTCTTCCTGCTTTGGATAAAATGCAAGCACAGGTTCCAGATAATAAGTAGTCTATACAGTATATTGTTATGGACATATGATTCTGTGTTGTTCTCTATCTCTTAAGGAAATGAGTTCACAGGGGAATACCCTCTGTAGGGTGAAGGTTAGTTAGGTGCCAAAAGGAATAGAGTCATGTTGTTCAATTCCACTCTGTTAATATTTCTGATGTGTCTATACATTATTACTTATGTGGCTTTACTAAATTAGACTGATGATTTTAATCACATCAACATACTTTGTAGTTTATCAAATTGTTGCATCTGATAAAATCTGCTGTTTGCTGCAGTTCCCTAATGACTTTACCAGAACACCGTACCCCCTTAAATGTGTTCCACCGCAATAAACGACAAACCTCACCAACTATCTCACTGCGATTGGGAGCTTTAAACCACTGAATATTTGGTGAATATTTATGAAACTTGGGGTGTTTGTTGCAATGTGGCTGTTTTTCAAAAGAATACTTTTCCAAAAGGAAAAAAAAAAAACAACAAAAAAAAAACGTCATGTCTTAATGAGCTTTGTAGCAGGCCAATGATCCAAGGCACACCAGCATGTCCAGCTCCAAATGGCCAAAATACATTTTCATTAAGACTGTGAAGTCAAATAGTCAGAGGCCAAAGTTGTATTGAGATTAAGCTTGTGTGACCTTAAACAGACCACTCATGGTTGAAAGCCTCCCAGTGTGGCTGATTAAAAACAATTCTGCAAAGACGAGTGGCTGAAAATCCCCCTACAGTGGTGTAAAAAAGACTCATTGCCAGTTAAAACAACTTAGAGTTAAGTTGCCATCTATACCAAAAGGATAAAAATATATATATATATATATATATATATATATATATATATATATATATATATTTTCAATTTCCTAGATTCAAAGACTATAATAATTTGCTCTGAGTTTTAACATGAACTCTTTTTTTCCAGGCTGTAATATTGAAAGTGCATTGCTCAGTTATTTTGATTTGTTTCTCTCCTCCCCTCATTTGCACGAGGCTGAAGCTTGTCAGACAGTCTCCACACCCACTGTGGTAACAGCTCAATTCTTGTCCAGACTGCAGAGAGGCCTCCACGCACTCGCGGTGTCAACTGTTAAGTCGGTTTTTCCTTTTGCATGCCATCATGCGTTGGACTCTAGCTGGATGCTTTGGATTTGTGTTGATAAGTATATCAGGTAATTATGAACTTTTGTCACACGGTTCGCTTCACTTGTTAGCAAACTCGAAAAAAACATGTCATTTTCTGCCACACCTGTAATCAATGTTGGCAAATTGAATCTTGTTCCTGTAATAGCTGTGTGCTTTAACAGCTACAGTGTCATTTAATCATATTTTTAAGGTCTGTTTAACCACAGCTACAAGGCACACAGGAGTTTTGCATGTTATTTTTATCGTTACTTCCTGGCCATCTGGAGGTGAAAAGAGGAAGTTCTTGTCTGAGACAAAGACTATTATGTTATTGTCATGTTTATGTCCTTGAAATTATTTTACAATAACTAAAGAACTTTGTTAAAACCATTTTCTATCTTTTTTGAGAAACTATGATCTCTACAAACTCAGTTGTCTTTACTGTCGCTTAATTGGTGGTTGTTTTCCTCAGTTTTGAGTCACTATGTAAATAAATACAGGACAAAACTGACATAATTTTCTTTGAATCATTAGACATCATGCATATCTGTGTAATGACATCATTTAAATCACATAAAAGACAGTCCTCATGCTTTATAACCTATTACACTAATCATTTATGAAGTAAAATAATTTTACTCAGTATAGATTTTTTATTTTATTTTTGCTTTGGTAATCAGTGTTAATATTTTGGTAAGTTGGACTTCAAGATTTTTGTTTAATTGTTTTATAGGATGCATTATTCTAATAATAAGCACTGAATGTTGCTTACAAGTCCTGTTGCTATAGTAAACTGCTCTATTAACTGAATATTTGGTTCAACATCGGTAAAATATTTAGTTTTAAAATATATAAATAATAATAATCTTTTACAATTAAAAAGTGGATAAAGATGAGATTTGTTATCTTTTGCTTATTTACATTATTCAAAAGAAATGACCCCTTATACTTGGATTAAGGATTCATGTGGATTTTGGCAGCAGAATTTATCAAATCATTTTGAATGCTTGTTTTTTTGAACTGACAAATTATCCCAGGTACTCACATCCCAGGACTAAATACAGGTGATCAAAAAACTTTTAAACCCCTAATAGTTCAAAATATAGTTGTTTCTCTGTATAAAATAAAATATAAACCCAGTGTCTTGGATTTACGAGTTTCTTTAGCTATTTGCCAATTGTATTTTTTTTCTTTTTTCTCTTCTCCTCTAACATTTAATTTATAGTTGTCAGTTCAATTTTAGATTTCGTATTTTATATTTTTTGTGTGTTTAGAACATGATTTAGATTGTAGTTAGGAATGTTTCAGATTCCCTCTGTTTATTTTTCCTCAGGTCCCTGATTATTCATCTTGGCAGTCACTAGTCATTTCCCCCTCAGTTCCTAAGCTCAGGTTGGGACTTTTACAACCAGAATAATTACGTATCATAAGCATAAAAATACACTTGCTCTTTATGTTTTCCCAGCGCTTACACTAGGATTACCTCAGACGATAACCAGTCCTAAGAATTAGCTATCCAAATACAAAATTTGCCCAAGTAAATTATTTTCTTGTGTCCAAGTAAACTGTATTCAAAATTGAGACTGATCTCTTTAGGCTAAGTGGAACGGCAAAGTCTGTCTTTTTCAATTTCTTGTAACTTTTTCTGTTGTCTGCTCAGTTGCCCTGCAGATCAGCCAGAAACCCAGGTTCTATGGATTAAGACCTCGTAAGAACGTGCCTATTTACTGCCAAGTCTCACATCAACACCTGAAAAGCACAGTGGAGTGGCACAAAGCCGACAAATATGGCGCGGTCAAGAATAAGTTTATGGATAATGAAAGGATTCGGTTTGAACATCAACATATGATCCAAAACGCTTTCCTGTACTTCAACGACCTCAAAGAAGAGGACAGAGGAGTGTATTACTGCTCAGTAAATGGCACTTTTGGCCCTGGAACTGAAGTACAAGTAGTCAGTAAGTGGACAAGACTCTGTGTGATAGATATAAATAATACACAAAAACACACCTCTAACTTCTCATTTTTCACTCCATGATAGGGCCCTACGACCCCGTCAAAGCCCTGTACAGAAGCCAGATGAAGGATGGCCTTATTGTCCTGCAGGGCCTGCTGTTGGGTGTTTGTATCGGTGCTTATCTACTGCGTAGACAAAATCTGGTACAAACTGCTTTCATCAAACTGTTCTTAACACAACAGCAAAAGCATATGTATTGTAAGGGAAATGATTATTTAGTTTTAACAATCAGACAGGTCAGAAAAAGAGAGACACTTTTTAATTTGGTAGTTTATACAGTTTATGTTTTGAAATAACACTAGTAATGTAACATAAAAATACATTGAAAAGTACTGAATATATAGGCATTTGTTTATGAATTCTGGCCTTGACTGTGCTCCAAAGGTTCTCTTTTCTTCATAATAATAATTTCACAAAATAGAGCTTTTTTTAAAAAAAAAATAAAAATACATGGATGGATATATCTATTTAAAGTCATCATAAATATCATACCAAATATCTAACCTGGTTTCGTTCTTCCCTTTCACATAGATGAAAGATAATGACAGCTTATATGAGGAGCCTGAAACTGACCACATATATGAGGTTTGTTTAACCTGGTTTGACATTTCCTTTGTTAATTTATTTTTAATAAAGATGTGTCACATTCATACCTCTTCACAGATGTGCCTTTTTTGCATAACAAGTACGAGTGTAATCTTGACAGGCAACAGGAAGCTCTGGCTCTGTGCATCATTAACCTTTTTAACCACAACTGCTTTGTTTCTTCTCCCTCCTTTGTTGGAGCTGGCAGCTTTGTGTCTGGACTACACTTTACCTGTCGCCAGAATTGATTCACAGTAACATTAACATTAGCATCTGTAGATTAAGAAATGCACTGTAACGGGTTTTTATTGCTATAAAGAGAAGTCACTGACGATAGTTGTCAAATCAAGCATATAATATATGTGATTTTACAGTAAAATTATAAAAATATTAGGGATCTACAGACTTACTTTTGAGTAAAAATACTACTGTAAATGGTTAAATTTAGTTACATTTATTGTACATTGCTGATTTAATTATGAACCAGTAAATGTAATGCAGAAATATTCCACTAAGGCCAAGAACAACATTTTATTTTAAGATTGAGTGGTTGTTTTCTCTGCTTAATTAATACTGTTGTTAATTAAATTATCTTATCTATATATTTTTTAAATGCAGCATAAATCTGCAGCAACATAAGCTAAAATAAAGATAAGAAGTTGGAACACAGAACTGCTGAGAATACAGCAATTTTTCTGTGAAAGTAATAAAGTCTGTCTGCACATTGCTTCAATACTCCTGTAAATTCTAAATTCACTCTAAATTATTGTTTTTATCAATAATTGTTTATTTGTAATATTTGGTCAATGTAAAGAATATATACATTTTCCTATTGATTTTATTCTACAATATTGTAACACATTGTATTCTAGATTTGTAATCTAAAACTACAGAATGGTCTTAAAACGTTTTGTTTCTTTTGAGAAGTTTTTTTTTTTACAATGTTCAATGTTGGGGATTTATACATCTGCTGCATTGTAGGTCAGACCCAAGTAGACGTTTTATTATAATTCCGTTATTTTCTTGGGAATAAACAAAGTAGTAATACCTAGAATTACCTTTTGTAGGAAGGTCATCAAAGTTGATGCAAATATTTGTTGTTAATGTCAGCGTTTCTTTTTTTGACATCTGGCCGCTGTTCTTTCTTATGTCTGAGTCATTCATGCAAATGAAAATGTACTCAAAGATAAAGAAAAGTCTTTCTTAGATATTGCTTGGCTCTTTTGAATATACATTGGATTCAGACACATATATGCAAGTGGAATAATTGTATCTAATCCCCACTTTCAGGGCTTGGCCATTGAGGCATGTGGAGGAGGTCTGTATGAAGATCTCACGGCGTACGCTCGGGTTGAAGGAGCCGAGGCCCCGTGGGAGTGAGACCGACATTTCCTGCCACCCCATTGATATGGAGAGCAATACTCATCATTTTCAGTTGTGCAGTGAAAAGCAGACAGACGGAGCCTCCTGTCGGGTGTGAATATATCTGTGTTTTACCCAGAATAGTGCAGTTTTTGTCATATGCTTCAAACGGTTTACTTCTACATTTTCCATTTGCCCTACAAAAATCACAGCAGCTGACAGTCGTGACCCAGCAGGACAGAAATGTCACTAGTTAGGTCCTTTAAGATCTAACTAGATTCAACACAATTCAAACAACAAAAACCCTTTGTTGGTGGTTGTTGTATGAATGCATGAATTGTGTCCCAGGGTTGGTTTGTAAATGTTATGTTTTTCTTTTAAAGAAAATCGGAACAGTAGAGTCATTATCTTCAAGTTTGATCCGTCTCATCATTTTAGATTTTGGATTAGGAATGATTAACGGATTCTTTACGAAGCAGTAATGCAGAATTTTAATTAAGAATACTGTCATTTCAGGTGTAAAAAAACATCAGCTTTCTTAGCCACCCATGTTGTGCATCAATGTGTTTTCTTATGGCACTCGTTGCCTGGAGATGCCAGTATAGAAAACAGATCCTCATTCAATTGTAACATTATTCTATCTTAGAACATTTTTCTGTCTTGTCAAAAATATTCATTCTTACATTTAATTTGGATTCTAGAGTCCAGAGAGGGGTACATAACCCCATCTTTAAAAACCACTATGCTAAAGCATGCTTTTGGCTGATTTTTTGCATTGATAATTTTATACATTTTAGTGTTGATTGTGAAAGAAATTGTTTTCTCTAACTGACATCTGAAATTTCAGCAGATTTTTTTTGGTGCTTTATATAATTATTTGATAAACTTTGTTGTGTCTGATTTCGTTACCATTTTGTCACATGACGGCAGCGTAGAACTGCTACCCATTAAAGCCTCAGCGAGGCTGACTTTATGTTCATCAGTGTATAACAGAAAACAGATTTCAGGTTGCTTCATAGGGTGATTTTTATTGTTTTTAATAAAATATTGTTTTTAAATAAAATGTGTATATAAAAATGTGTCTCTCAGAATACATTTGATAGTCAGTTCTATGCTCTTCATTACAAAAATAACCAATAAATAGACACATAAATAAGCAAATAAATAAACAGATCGCTGTCTGAAAAGCTGAGGCTTCAGTTGGAGATGAACAGAGAAGAAACCAGGTGGTCTGCTCTGATTAGATGGAGTTTGATTTCCCTCCGGATCATCTCCCAGGCTTCAGCGCTGTGTCCCTGTGGAACAAGTAACATATTGAAACTGTTGATTGTGTTCAAAGACAAACTAATAAAACAGGTGACAAGTTTAGCCACCTAATTAAAAGGGAGACTCACCATCTGTCCAAACACGCTGTTTGAGAGTCTCTTAAAGTATATGTGCAGCCTTCTGTTTGGCCTTCTTGGGTTTCCAACCTAAAAAAAATATTTATTCATTAAAAGGTTTTCGGGTTAAACTTTCTGTTTACCTCATGACATTTACAAATTCCAGTGCGTTTTTACTGGACCTTAATGTGACAGACCAACACAACGGAGCACTAAAATGGGAAGTGAAAAGTGAAATGGTGTATGGTTTTTAAATGTTCTTACACATAGAGATCTAAAAGGATGAAGTGTGTTATGCATTTATACTGAGCCTCTCTACTCTGAAATGAAATCCACTGTGCAACCAGCAGCCTACAGAAGTTCACGATTTAGCAAGTAAAGTAAACCTGTGGTAACTCTGGAGGAGCCGCAGAGATTCACAGCTGAGGTTGGAGAATCTTTGAACAACACAACTCTTTGTTGGGTCATTGAAAAACCTGGGCTTATAAGAAGTGGTGAGAAGAAAGCCATTGCTGAAAGAAGGAAGCCATAAGAAGTCTTATTTGCAATTTACCTCTAGCCAAATATGGATAAATGCTGCTTGTGTGAGAAAACTAACGATGCATACCCTGCTCCGAATATGTGATCTTTAATTAGACAAAATTAGAATATGCTCACTAAATGTGGTGTTTTTATTCATTGTAATTGTAAGTCATCATTATTAACAGAAATAAATGCTTGTTAAAGGCAGCCTGTAAGTAAGTCATATAAACTGTTTTACTTTGTGAAATAATTTTTCAATAATGTTCTAATTTTTCAAATAAGGCATTGCAAGATATGAAAATTGTTTACAATGACCTATTTAATTTGACTGAGTTAAGGTTGTCTTATAAAAGGTAATTGGAATAGATCTTAGTCTATGCATCTGCAAACACTGTAGTCACATCAAAACCTGTTGGCTAATTTGTCATTTTGTAACCTTTTCCTGCAATATAATCAGGTGCTACTTTGTTTTGGTCTATCACATAAACCTTAAATCAGGTATGTGGTTATATCTTGACAAAACTTTATGTCGAAATCGGGTGTGGCTACTACTGCAATGAATCAGAGGTTTACAAATGAATTGTACTTACGCAGAGCTGCAGTTCATCAGCCTGTTTGTTGACAACATTGAGAAAGTGTTCCATTGTCACCTCCTGCCATGATGAAGAGCCGTCATCTTCCTCAAACAGGGCAGAAACCTCCTTCAGAACCTGGACAGTGAAGGCAAATTTACCCTCTGCCTGGAACAAGGAGGAGGGACCATTCACAGGTTACTACATGCAAATAATCAATCAAAAAATAAATATACATTTTTGATATTGTAGATGCCTTACAGATGCTCTTGAAGCCTGGTGGTAGAGAGGATAAGGGAATGGAGCAATGTTCACCTCGGGGTCCTGATTCACGTAATGGTAAGCCTGCATAGTATAAACAAATAAACATCAGAAAATACTCTGAACTTATCAAATATTAAATATAGAAAAAAATAAAATCTGATATCTTACCATCATATCCAGCAGAGTTAATGAGTTTGTGCTGTACTGTCTGAATTTATGCTCCATCCACCTGCAGCTAAGCGGAGAGCATGCGCAGAACAGACAGAGAAAAATACAGGCGAAGAAAATTCTGCTCAGCATCTTGATTTTATTTGATTTTTATTTTAATGTAAAGGCAAATTTCCTTTCAATATGACTCGATTCCAGATGTCTGCGAGTGTTCTGATGGATCTGACCTGCAGCGGCCCTTTTAAATTAAGGCGCACAAATTTCATTTTCGAAATACACAGTCCAGTCACATTAATGTGACCACCACGTACTTTCCACTTCAGAGTTAAATAACCAATCACAGAAGGCAGGTGGCAGCACAGTGCAGTTGAGCGTATACGTATAAAGGGTGTGTGTGGGCTTCGGAAAACATTTCAATCGTTGGCGTAATGCAGAAACGAAGCGATTTATCCGACGTCCAAAAGGGCATGATCATTGGCTTTCGGGCCAAGGGTGGAAGCATTTCCGAAACGGCTGAGTTTGTGAACTGTTCGCGTGCCGCCGTGGTAAAAGTGTACCGTGCATGGCAAAATGGGACTGTCCAAAATCAACGACGTGGCAAATGTGGTGCACCACGGGCCATAGATGACAGAGGCGAACGACGGTTGCGGAGATGCGTTCGGGCAGATAGACGGGCTACCGTTGAGCAACTGACCACTAAAATGAACCAAGGGGCTACCACAAGTGTCTCCCAAACCACTATTCAGCGAACATTGCTGCGTCTGGGCCTCCGAAGCAGACGCCTGGTTCGTGCACCTATGCTGACTGGTGTTCATCGACGACGAAGGCTAGAATTTGCACGCCAGTACAGCAGCTGGACGTCCACTGAGTGGCGACAGGTAGCGTTTTCAGATGAATCGCGTTTTATGCTCCATCGGACAGATGGACGTTGGCGTATAAGGCGTGAAACCTCTGAAAGGAACCACCCTGCAACCATTGCAGGAACGGTCCAAGCTGGAGGCGGGAGCATTATGGTCTGGGGAATGTTTTCCTGGCATTCTCTGGGTTCACTGATTATTGTGGAAGGCACGATGGATCAATACAAGTACGCATCTGTCCTTGCGGACCATGTCCACCCCTACATGCGCATTGTTTTTCCTCAGGATGATGGCATCTTCCAGCAGGACAATGCGAGGTGCCATACAGCTGCCAGTGTACGTGCGTGGTTCGAAGAGCACCAGGATGAGTTTACCGTCCTCCCCTGGCCAGCAAACTCACCTGACTTAAACCCAATCGAGCATCTGTGGGACCATCTCGATCGAGTTGTTCGCGCCATGGATCCTCAACCGCGTAATCTAGCGCAGCTGGCCACGGCATTAGAGTCGGCATGGCTCAACATCCCAGAGAAGACCTTCAGGGACCTAAGTGACTCTCTTCCTGCACGTCTCGTAGCAGTTCGCTCTGCGAAAGGTGGTTATTCTGGCTTTTGACAGATGGTCACATTAATGTGACTGGACTGTGTACGTGCAGCTTAACTCGGAACGTCAATTTCTCACCTCAGCAGTAACACATTTCGCATTCAATTAGCAAAACGTAATTGATGATTAATTTGAATATTTATAGATGCAGCACGCACTCAAAAAGGCTTGGAGTCCGAATTATGACATAAAAAAGTAATAATTAGCTTCAAAAATACATTTTTATTTTATTTTTTCACCGATGAGAATAGGAAATATTATGATTAATCATTTTTAAGCAATGTATTATTTTATGTTAATTTGCAACCTGAGTAAACATAACATGTAAATAAAATATTTTGTGAAAGGAAAACCAAAATGTTTGTGTGTGTGTGTGTGTGTGTGTGTGTGTGTGTGTGTGTGTGTGTGTGTGTGTGTTAGAAAAAATGGTGTGGCTACATAAACTACAAGGTGTGTTTACAATCCGATAGGGGCCATAAACGGGAAGTTCCTGCGGAGAAATGAAAGCGTCCGCGGCCTGTGACGCGCGTTGACGCTCCTTCCTTGGAATCGTTCAGCGATATTTCATGTTGTCCCACCTGAAACACGGTGTGTGGGAAAAAAAAGTATACATTTATTTAAAAAATCATTTCAGAAGAATAGTTCATCACTCCACCTTTCATAATCCGATTAAAGAACATATTACCAATTACTCACATTTGAATTCCAGAAAATTTACGTAGAATTTGGCGCATGGTTTCTGAATAGTTAAAATGAAGTCATCAAGGCTCTATAATTTTTTTTTTCGAATAAATACAAATCTAATTATTGATATCAACCCAAATTATACAACATTGTCGTACTCAGTGCATTAATTTCAAAATCCTTCATTTTATGAACATCTTTTTGGTTTTGTTTTACTTTTATTGCCGTGAAAATGTAAATGAAATAATATATTTTACAACAGGAATGTAACTATAAGAGAGAATATATTTTTAAGAAATCAGTCTAACATTTTAAGTGGGCTTCTAATAAAAAAAAATGCATTTGTTCATGCGCCCTCTGGTGATAATAAACAGTAATTTTATTGATTCGACACCGCATCCAGACTAACAAAATTTGACATTTGAAACAACGAGATTAAAATTTTTTAAGTTGTGTCCAGGTGTAGTAAAAACAGAGTAAAGATTTAATTCAGGCAGTAGGATTTTTCCACATAGTATAAAATTAATAAACGTATTTTGAGCAAGTAAAGAAATAAAAAAGGAATTCAAATTCTTAATCTATTTGTGCATTAGGCATAATTACCACATTTCTGGATGCAGTTGTAATTTGCTTAAGCTGTAAACAATAATATACATTTGAAAATATATATTTCCGAATCAACTCTAAAACAAACAGATAAACACTAAAAGTGTATTTTTTTACCAATTACTTACTTGGTAAAAAGTATTTTTTTGCTTATCTATCTATCTATCTATCTATCTATCTATCTATCTATCTATCTATCTATCTATCTATCTATCTATCTATCTATCTATCTATCTATCTATCTATCTATCTATCTATCTATCTATCTATCTATCTATCTATCTATTTATTTATTTAAATACTTCTTTGTATTTGTTTCTCAACCCATGTGTCTTATGTTAAGTAGAGACATTTAAGCATCTTGGTAGAAAACTAAATGAGTCCAAGCTTTATGACTAATTTAACAACTGAATTTATTTTCAAAACAACCTGTCTCAAAAAGTGACGTAGGCTGCTGAAGGATCTCAAAATGCCATACAGTATGCACAAATGGAGAGATTATGGAACAGCAGTGGATGTTCCCTGGACTTCCACCGCTACAAAAACCTCTTCGAGAGCAGATCAAAAATCTTATCCAGGAGACTTTAAAAGAACCCATAGTGACATCTAAAGCACTACAGACTTCATTTATCTGTAATAAGCTCAGTGTGATTCATCAAGGATGGACAAAAAAAGGCATTCAAGGGACAGTTGGAAAACCACTATTGATCAAAAAGAAGACAGGGGCCCAAAGAGTTTTGATTAAATTATCCTGTGGACTCTGGAGACAAAGGTGGAACTTCATATTGACATTCAAACATTGTTGACAGAGAGGTGGTTTGGGGTTGCGTTGCTGCTTCAGGACTTGAATGAGTTGCTGAAAGTGGGAAACATAAATTCTTCTAGAAAATTCTGTTGCCATCACTTCAACATCAAGCGAGCCCTATAGGTATGACAACAATCTTCAGCAGGCCAGCAGATCCACCTCGGAATCAGTCGAAAATAAACAAAATAAGATTTTAGAGTGACTTAGTCAGTTGAATTAGTATTTTATTTTATTAAATATTCTGGTTGCACATTTCTTTGAATGTGACTATCCTTTTGTTTTGATTATGGAGGGAACTGAAAGGCTTCTTCCATACTACCGAAGCAAAATTAATGAATAAAACTCATTTATTTATTTTTTAATCACTTTATTTCCACAATAATAAACAGAAGGATATACTAGTTTGGGTAACAGCAGAAGCATTACATTAAGAATAAATAGGTAAATACTGAAATAATAAATTAGAGGTTCGGCCATGTTCATCAGTTTTGGTTGGAGGGGAGCAGAGATGAAACCAGGTGGTCTGCTTTGATTAGACAGACTTTGACTTCCCTCCTGATCAGCTCCCAGGCGTCAGCACTGTGGCCCTGAAAACACAACAATGTTATCATTAGGGCCTGCCATGCAAATGCATGGAGGCAGTGACTGACCTGCAGGTCAGTCACTGCCTCCATGCATTTGCATGGCAGGCACTTACTGTTCTTCTGTCAATAGAATGTCTCTTTATTATTATTGGGGCCTGCCACTGCAATGCATAAGGAGAGCAGTGACTGACCTGCGAAGCAGGTCAGTCACTGCCTCCATGCATTGCATGGCAGGCACCTATTATTCTACACCTAATAGAACGTCTCTTTATTATTATTGGGGCCTGCCACTGCAATGCATAAGGAGAGCAGTGACTGACCTGCGAAGCAGGTCAGTCACTGCCTCCATGCATTGCATGGCAGGCACCTATTATTCTACACCTAATAGAACGTCTCTTTATTATTATTAGGGCCTGCCATTGCAATGCATAAGGAGAGCAGTGACTGACCTGCGAAGCAGGTCAGTCACTGCCTCCATGCATTTGCATGGCAGGCACTTATTGTTCTACACCCAATAGAACACTTAAAAACCTTTATTAGGGCCTGCCATAGCAATGCATAAGGAGAGCAGTGACTGACCTGCGAAGCAGGTCAGTCACTGCCTCCATGCATTTGCATGGCAGGCACTTATTGTTCTACACCCAATAGAACACTTAAAAACCTTTATTATATGTTTATTCTTCCGTCACCGTTAATGCGGCTCGTACCGCTGCGTGCCCACCCACAAAAGTGGTATCAAATCGAGCGGCTCGGCGCCGAGAAGGGAGCTATTACTTTTATTGGGGATCGGAGTTACGACGGCGATGTAAAAAGCGAAAAACGAGCGAAATTTCCAACTGCCGAAACGCAGAGTGTAACTGAAATCAACTGCCGCTTTTTTAGAGTGAGAAACAGAGTGGAATTTTGACCCAAAGATCATTTTGAAATCGCTCTCATGCCTTCAAAAATTGCTCTATTGGTATGAAAGTCGGTCATGACATAGATAAATTTGTCTGCTCCGGTAAAATGTTTTCGAAATTTCTCTAGGTCTTACGGTTTTCTGTCCAGGTGCGTCAGAGTAAAATTATGGGAAGGGGTAACTGACGTCGATCCCTCTATATTAGATACAATCTGCCCTGCACTTCACTCCCCCAGCTGACAGTTGGAATTTAGGATTGATCACCATGGCAACAGAAGACAGAGAAAGGCAGAGCTTCTGCTTTGGACTACAAACCGGCCATATTAACTGTAGTTCTATCTACGGCCATGACTCAGAATGTCAGAATTTACAACATGGCGGAACTGTCTGCTACTGCAGAGGAGGACTTGGCTGGTATTTAGAAATACCTGTGTTTTGAGCATTATATAACTGATTTAACCCCATCAATATTACATATCGAATTAGTTTGGCCATTTCAAATTAAGATTAAAGAAAATTTCAAAATAAAAGCCTTGACCATTATTCATCATGTATTTGCTCTTTTGGGCATTAGATAACTGCTTATGAAAACCACTGTTACAAATGCAATGAGTGTTGCCATTTCAAATGAAGCTTATGAAAAATTTCAAAATAAAAGCCTTGACCATTTTTCATCATGTATTTGCTCTTTTGGGCATTAGATAACTGTTTAAGACAACTACTGTTACAATTGGGATTAGTGTTGCCATTTCAAATGAAGCTTACTGAAAATTTCAAAATAAAAGCCTCGATAATCCTCTCAGGTAAGTGATATTAGCTGTTGGGTTCAGCTGTTGCACTATTGCAGTGAGTTAGATCAGCTATAGAACTATGGTGATGGATCTGGCAAGAGCTTCAGTCATTAACAATTGATGATGAACAGTGTAAGACCCTTCAGTTTGTATAATACTGACTTTAAATAGGCCATTTAAACCCTGTGAGTCTGTGCACTGCCATAGGTAGGGTGATAGTATTGGCATTATATCTCTGATTATAGAACTGGCTTGAGAAAACTAGATCAATTACATTTTTGGACTATAATTTAACTTAGCTTAGCATTGATGCTAATATTAAGCATCAGATCACTTTTCTTACTGACTAGCAACATTTTGTATTGTGAATGGAGTAAGTAATGACAGACAACATGCTAGTTATACCAAACATGATACTGTTAGCAATCATGCTAACATTAGCATGTTCGCTAATTTCACCTTATGCATTAATGTGAACAAAATTAATGGTGCAAGTACAGCTTCATTAAGATGTTTTTGACTCTCCACAGGTTTTTGACTACAATATAGCTCAGGTTAGCATTGATGCTAATGTTGAGCATCAGAACGCTTTTCTTACTTAATATCAATGTTTCATATACTGAATGTAGTAAGTAATGACAGACAACATGCTTGTGATGCTTTACATGCTACTGATAGCATTCATGCTAACATTAGCATTTTGGCTTATTTTAGCTTATGCAACATATTAAGTGGTACAAAAAGAGCTTAGTCAACATGCTTCTGACTCCCTGCAGCTTATTGACTACATTGCAGCTTTCTTTAGCATTATTGCTAATTTTTACCATCAGAACGCTTGATTGAAAATCCGACGGGCACACTTTGGCAGGCCCTTCAAAATTTCTGCAGGAATTTTCTAGTTATATGTTTATTCTTCCGTCACCGTTAATGCGGCTCGTACCGCTGCGTGCCCACCCACAAAAGTGGTATCAAATCGAGCGGCTCGGCGCCGAGAAGGGAGCTATTACTTTTATTGGGGATCGGAGTTACGACGGCGATGTAAAAAGCGAAAAACGAGCGAAATTTCCAACTGCCGAAACGCAGAGTGTAACTGAAATCAACTGCCGCTTTTTTAGAGTGAGAAACAGAGTGGAATTTTGACCCAAAGATCATTTTGAAATCGCTCTCATGCCTTCAAAAATTGCTCTATTGGTATGAAAGTCGGTCATGACATAGATAAATTTGTCTGCTCTGGTAAAATGTTTTCGAAATTTCTCTAGGTCTTACGGTTTTCTGTCCAGGTGCTTCAGAGTGAAATTATGGGAAGGGGTAACTGACGTCGATCCCTCTATATTAGATACAATCTGCCCTGCACTTCACTCTCCCAGCTGACAGTTGGAATTTAGGATTGATCACCATGGCAACAGAAGACAGAGAAAGGCAGAGCTTCTGCTTTGGACTACAAACCGGCCATATTAACTGTAGTTCTATCTACGGCCATGACTCAGAATGTCAGAATTTACAACATGGCGGAACTGTCTGTTACTGCAGAGGAGGACTTGGCTGCTATTTAGAAATACCTGTGTTTTGAGCATTATATAACTGATTTAACCCCATCAATATTACATATCGAATTAGTTTGGCCATTTCAAATTAAGATTAAAGAAAATTTCAAAATAAAAGCCTTGACCATTATTCATCATGTATTTGCTCTTTTGGGCATTAGATAACTGCTTATGAAAACCACTGTTACAAATGCAATGAGTGTTGCCATTTCAAATGAAGCTTATGAAAAATTTCAAAATAAAAGCCTTGACCATTTTTCATCATGTATTTGCTCTTTTGGGCATTAGATAACTGTTTAAGACAACTACTGTTACAATTGGGATTAGTGTTGCCATTTCAAATGAAGCTTACTGAAAATTTCAAAATAAAAGCCTCGATAATCCTCTCAGGTAAGTGATATTAGCTGTTGGGTTCAGCTGTTGCACTATTGCAGTGAGTTAGATCAGCTATAGAACTATGGTGATGGATCTGGCAAGAGCTTCAGTCATTAACAATTGATGATGAACAGTGTAAGACCCTTCAGTTTGTGTAATACTGACTTTAAATAGGCCATTTAAACCCTGTGAGTCTGTGCACTGCCATAGGTAGGGTGATAGTATTGGCATTATATTTCTGATTATAGAACTGGCTTGAGAAAACTAGATCAATTACATTTTTGGACTATAATTTAACTTAGCTTAGCATTGATGCTAATATTAAGCTTCAGATCACTTTTCTTACTGACTAGCAACATTTTGTATTGTGAATGGAGTAAGTAATGACAGACAACATGCTAGTTATACCAAACATGATACTGTTAGCAATCATGCTAACATTAGCATGTTCGCTAATTTCACCTTATGCATTAATGTGAACAAAATTAATGGTGCAAGTACAGCTTCATTAAGATGTTTTTGACTCTCCACAGGTTTTTGACTACAATATAGCTCAGGTTAGCATTGATGCTAATGTTGAGCATCAGAACGCTTTTCTTACTTAATATCAATGTTTCATATACTGAATGTAGTAAGTAATGACAGACAACATGCTTGTGATGCTTTACATGCTACTGATAGCATTCATGCTAACATTAGCATTTTGGCTTATTTTAGCTTATGCAACATATTAAGTGGTACAAAAAGAGCTTAGTCAACATGCTTCTGACTCCCTGCAGCTTATTGACTACATTGCAGCTTTCTTTAGCATTATTGCTAATTTTTACCATCAGAACGCTTTATTAATCCGACGGGCACACTTTGGCAGGCCCTTCAAAATTTCTGCAGGAATTTTCTAGTTAGGGCCTGCCATTGCAATGCATAAGGAGAGCAGTGACTGACCTGCGAAGCAGGTCAGTCACTGCCTCCATGCAATTGCATGGCAGGCACTTATTGTTCTACACCTAATAGAATGTCTCTTTATTATTAGGGCCTGCCATTGCAATGCATAAGGAGA
The DNA here is from genome assembly GCA_033032245.1 of Poecilia picta. Classification (NCBI taxonomy): domain Eukaryota; kingdom Metazoa; phylum Chordata; class Actinopteri; order Cyprinodontiformes; family Poeciliidae; genus Poecilia; species Poecilia picta. The sequence continues at coordinate 11,961,266 of CM065371.1, read as the reverse complement.
GCAGTGACTGACCTGCGAAGCAGGTCAGTCACTGCCTCCATGCAATTGCATGGCAGGCACTTATTGTTCTACACCTAATAGAATGTCTCTTTATTATTATTATTTATTATTCTTCCATTACCGTTAATGCGGCTCGTACCGCTGCGTGCCCACCCACAAAAGTGGTATCAAATCGAGCGGCTCGGTGCCGAGAAGTGAGCTATTACTTTTGTTGGGATTCTGACTTAAAATGAAGACAAAAATTAATAAAAACGAAAAAATTGGAGATTGAGGAACTCGCAGCATCAGTAACCTTTCTGTCTGAAACACACACACAGGACTCCTGATGGCTTACTGAAAAACTGTGTTTAACTCGCCCTCACAGGCATAAATATTGCCCTATTGGTCTAAAACTTGGTCATAACATAGATACACATCCCTGCTCCCGTAAAATGTTTTCAAAAATTTCCTAGGGCTTATGGATTTTTGTCAGGGTCCTTCAGACTGGCGCTGGGTGTCTCCCAAGTATAGAAACGAGGGAGAAGAGGATTTTCCCGCTCTTTGTCTCCTCACAGCTGCGGGGCATTAATTACCATAGTAACGGGTTCCAGCCAGCGGCAGCCATTACTCTGAGAGACAGCAGAGAGTATTTCCTGTGACTATTGATATTTTGTTTAGATAAAATTATTATTTCTCTGAATTTTTCAGTGTGAAATGACATCCTTAGTATGAAGGCTGAAAGATTTACAGAAAAAAAACAATTATGGACTGTCTTTATTTTTTTAATATTTTGTACCGTGAGTGAGAACATGTGCGCAGCTTCAGTCTCGGTCTGAAGCTCGTTAATCATTAACAGTGTCAATTAGCGGTGCGCTGCGATCGTTGTCTCTTGTTGCCAATAACCTGCATGTGCAGCTGGACTCACAGCGGCGGAGCTCGTCAAAATATATCAACACAATGAAGCTAATACTTGACGCAGATTGGCTACATCGAGGCTCACTGCAGTAAAAAAAGACATGGAGGATCAGACAGCCGGGAAAGCAGCGCTGTACTCTCACAAACGGGCTCAGAGGTCACAATGCATTGTGGGAAGAATACATATTTCCTGTGATTATTCATATTTTGCTTGCATAAAATTATTTTTTCTCTGAATTTTTGAATGTGAATTAAAATACTTAGTATGACGCTTGAAAATTTTCAAGAAAAAAACAATGACCTCTTTATTTATTTTTTTAATTTCAGACCGTGAGTCAGGAGGACATGTCCAAAGTTTATATAGATGTCAGTCTGGTACTGAATTTCATTGAACAATGAGTTCAGCTGTTGATTGTTGCTGTGAATCAGATCAGCCACTGTAATGTGGCGATGGCTCTGGCAAAAGCTTCAGTCATTAGCAACACGGGCAACTGTGGCTTTCAATTGGAAGGTTACAGGTTAGACTCCTGCTTTCTCCAGCACATGTTACTGTGCCCCTGGGCAAGGCATCCAATGTCAAATAGCCTACTAAGCTGCATATCAATGTGGGACTAGCCTGAAGCAATTTGATTTGTCAGAAATAGTCAAATAAATTGCTATAAGTTCAGTCTATTTACCATTTAAAACCCATCAGTTTATGTAATACTGATTTGCAATAAGCCATTTCTACAGTGTTAATCTATTCACTGCCATAGGTACGGCTATAGTATTAACAGTCTAAATCACATTTTACAACTGGCTTGTGGAAGCCAGAGCATTAGCATTTTTAGACTACAATTTAGCTCAGGTTAGCGTTGATGCTAATGCTGAGCATCAGAATGCTTTTCTTATTTATTACCAATGTTTCATATACTGAATGTAGTAAGTAATGACAGACAACATGATAGTGATGCTCCACATGCTACTAATAGCAATCATGCTATTATTAGCATTTTGGCTAATTTTGGCTCATGCAACATACTAAATGGTACGAGTGCAGCTTAGTGAACATGCTTCTGACTCCCTGCAGGTTATTGACTACATTGCATTTTTATTTAGCATTAATGCAAATTTTTTTAGCATCATATTGCTGCGTCCAATCCGACGGGCACACTTTGGCAGGCCCTTCAAAATTTCTGCAGGAATTTTCTAGTTATTATATATTATTCTTCCATTACCGTTAATGCGGCTCGTACCGCTGCGTGCCCACCCACAAAAGTGGTATCAAATCGAGCGGCTCGGTGCCGAGAAGTGAGCTATTACTTTTGTTGGGATTCTGACTTAAAATGACGACAAAAATTAATAAAAACGAAAAAATTGGAGATTGAGGAACTCGCAGCATCAGTAACCTTTCTGTCTGAAACACACACACAGGACCCCTGATGGCTTACTGAAAAACTGTGTTTAACTCGCCCTCACAGGCATAAATATTGCCCTATTGGTCTAAAACTTGGTCATAACATAGATACACATCCCTGCTCCCGTAAAATGTTTTCAAAAATTTTCTAGGGCTTATGGATTTTTGTCAGGGTCCTTCAGACTGGCGCTGGGTGTGTCTCCCAAGTATAGAAACGAGGGAGAAGAGGATTTTCCCGCTCTTTGTCTCCTCACAGCTGCGGGGCATTAATTACCATAGTAACGGGTTCCAGCCAGCGGCAGCCATTACTCTGAGAGACAGCAGAGAGTATTTCCTGTGACTATTGATATTTTGTTTAGATAAAATTATTATTTCTCTGAATTTTTCAGTGTGAAATGACATCCTTACTATGAAGGCTGAAAGATTTAGAGATTATGGACTGTTGTAATTTTTTTAATATTTTGTACCGTGAGTGAGAACATGTGCGCAGCTTCAGTCTCGGTCTGAAGCTCGTTAATCATTAACAGTGTCAATTAGCGGTGCGCTGCGATCGTTGTCTCTTGTTGCCAATAACCTGCATGTGCAGCTGGACTCACAGCGGCGGAGCTCGTCAAAATATATCAACACAATGAAGCTAATACTTGACGCAGATTGGCTACATCGAGGCTCACTGCAGTAAAAAAAGACATGGAGGATCAGACAGCCGGGAAAGCAGCGCTGTACTCTCACAAACGGGCTCAGAGGTCACAATGCATTGTGGGAAGAATACATATTTCCTGTGATTATTCATATTTTGCTTGCATAAAATTATTATTTCTCTGAATTTTTGAATGTGAATTAAAATACTTAGTATGACGCTTGAAAATTTTCAAGAAAAAAACAATGACCTCTTTATTTATTTTTTTATTTCAGACCGTGAGTCAGGAGGACATGTCCAAAGTTTATATAGATGTCAGTCTGGTACTGAATTTCATTGAACAATGAGTTCAGCTGTTGATTGTTGCTGTGAATCAGATCAGCCACAGAAATGTGGTGATGGATCTGGCAAAAGCTTCAGTCATTAGCAACATGGGCAACTGTGGCTTTCAATTGGAAGGTTACAGGTTAGACTCCTGCTTTCTCCAGCACATGTTACTGTGCCCCTGGGCAAGGCACCCAATCTCAAATAGCCTACTAAGCTGCATATCAGTGTGTGAATGTGGGACTAGCCTGAAGCAGTTTGATTTGTCAGAAATAGTCAAATAAATTGCTATAAGTTCAGTCTATTTACCATGTAAAACCCATCAGTTTATGTAATACTGATTTGCAATAAGCCATTTCTACAGTGTTAATCTATGCACTGCCATAGGTACGGCTATAGTATTAACAGTCTAAATCACATTTTACAACTGGCTTGTGGAAGCCAGAGCATTAGCATTTTTAGACTACAATTTAGCTCAGGTTAGCATTGATGCTAATGCTGAGCATCAGAATGCTTTTCTTATTTATTACCAATGTTTCATATACTGAATGTAGTAAGTAATGACAGACAACATGATAGTGATGCTCCACATGCTACTAATAGCAATCATGCTATTATTAGCATTTTGGCTAATTTTGGCTTATGCAACATACTAAATGGTACGAGTGCAGCTTAGTGAACATGCTTCTGACTCCCTGCAGGTTATTGACTACATTGCATTTTTCTTTAGCATTAATGCAAATTTTTTTAGCATCATATTGCTGCATCCAATCCGACGGGCACACTTTGGCAGGCCCTTCAAAATTTCTGCGGAATTTTCTAGTTGGGGCCTGCCACTGCAATGCATAAGGAGAGCAGTGACTGACCTGCAAAGCAGGTCAGTCACTGCCTCCATGCATTGCATGGCAGGCACCTATTATTCTACACCCAATAGAATGTCTCTTTATTATTATTAGGGCCTGCCATTGCAATGCATAAGGAGAGCAGTGACTGACCTGCGAAGCAGGTCAGTCACTGCCTCCATGCATTTGCATGGCAGGCACTTATTGTTCTACACCCAATAGAACACTTAAAAACCTTTATTATATGTTTATTCTTCCGTCACCGTTAATGCGGCTCGTACCGCTGCGTGCCCACCCACAAAAGTGGTATCAAATCGAGCGGCTCGGCGCCGAGAAGGGAGCTATTACTTTTATTGGGGATCGGAGTTACGACGGCGATGTAAAAAGCGAAAAACGAGCGAAATTTCCAACTGCCGAAACGCAGAGTGTAACTGAAATCAACTGCCGCTTTTTTAGAGTGAGAAACAGAGTGGAATTTTGACCCAAAGATCATTTTGAAATCGCTCTCATGCCTTCAAAAATTGCTCTATTGGTATGAAAGTCGGTCATGACATAGATAAATTTGTCTGCTCCGGTAAAATGTTTTCGAAATTTCTCTAGGTCTTACGGTTTTCTGTCCAGGTGCGTCAGAGTAAAATTATGGGAAGGGGTAACTGACGTCGATCCCTCTATATTAGATACAATCTGCCCTGCACTTCACTCCCCCAGCTGACAGTTGGAATTTAGGATTGATCACCATGGCAACAGAAGACAGAGAAAGGCAGAGCTTCTGCTTTGGACTACAAACCGGCCATATTAACTGTAGTTCTATCTACGGCCATGACTCAGAATGTCAGAATTTACAACATGGCGGAACTGTCTGCTACTGCAGAGGAGGACTTGGCTGGTATTTAGAAATACCTGTGTTTTGAGCATTATATAACTGATTTAACCCCATCAATATTACATATCGAATTAGTTTGGCCATTTCAAATTAAGATTAAAGAAAATTTCAAAATAAAAGCCTTGACCATTATTCATCATGTATTTGCTCTTTTGGGCATTAGATAACTGCTTATGAAAACCACTGTTACAAATGCAATGAGTGTTGCCATTTCAAATGAAGCTTATGAAAAATTTCAAAATAAAAGCCTTGACCATTTTTCATCATGTATTTGCTCTTTTGGGCATTAGATAACTGTTTAAGACAACTACTGTTACAATTGGGATTAGTGTTGCCATTTCAAATGAAGCTTACTGAAAATTTCAAAATAAAAGCCTCGATAATCCTCTCAGGTAAGTGATATTAGCTGTTGGGTTCAGCTGTTGCACTATTGCAGTGAGTTAGATCAGCTATAGAACTATGGTGATGGATCTGGCAAGAGCTTCAGTCATTAACAATTGATGATGAACAGTGTAAGACCCTTCAGTTTGTGTAATACTGACTTTAAATAGGCCATTTAAACCCTGTGAGTCTGTGCACTGCCATAGGTAGGGTGATAGTATTGGCATTATATCTCTGATTATAGAACTGGCTTGAGAAAACTAGATCAATTACATTTTTGGACTATAATTTAACTTAGCTTAGCATTGATGCTAATATTAAGCATCAGATCACTTTTCTTACTGACTAGCAACATTTTGTATTGTGAATGGAGTAAGTAATGACAGACAACATGCTAGTTATACCAAACATGATACTGTTAGCAATCATGCTAACATTAGCATGTTCCCTAATTTCACCTTATGCATTAATGTGAACAAAATTAATGGTGCAAGTACAGCTTCATTAAGATGTTTTTGACTCTCCACAGGTTTTTGAATACAATATAGCTCAGGTTAGCATTGATGCTAATGTTGAGCATCAGAACGCTTTTCTTACTTAATATCAATGTTTCATATACTGAATGTAGTAAGTAATGACAGACAACATGCTTGTGATGCTTTACATGCTACTGATAGCATTCATGCTAACATTAGCATTTTGGCTTATTTTAGCTTATGCAACATATTAAGTGGTACAAAAAGAGCTTAGTCAACATGCTTCTGACTCCCTGCAGCTTATTGACTACATTGCAGCTTTCTTTAGCATTATTGCTAATTTTTACCATCAGAACGCTTGATTGAAAATCCGACGGGCACACTTTGGCAGGCCCTTCAAAATTTCTGCAGGAATTTTCTAGTTATTATTTATTATTCTTCCGTCACCGTTAATGCGGCTCGTACCGCTGCGTGCCCACCCACAAAAGTGGTATCAAATCGTGCGGCTCGGCGCCGAGAAGGGAGCTATTACTTTTGTTGGGGATCGGAGTTACGACGGCGACGTAAAAGCGAAAAACGAGCGAAATTTCCAACTGCCGACACCTTAGAGTGTAACCGAAATCAACTGCCGTTTTTTAGAGTGAGAAACAGAGTGGAATTTTGACCCAAAGATCATTTTGAAATCGCTCTCATGCCTTCAAAAATTGCTCTATTGGTATGAAAGTCGGTCATGACATAGATAAATTTGTCTGCTCCGGTAAAATGTTTTCGAAATTTCTCTAGGTCTTACGGTTTTCTGTCCAGGTGCGTCAGAGTAAAATTATGGGAAGGGGTAACTGACGTCGATCCCTGTATATTAGATACAATCTGCCCTGCACTTCACTCCCCCAGCTGACAGTTGGAATTTAGGATTGATCACCATGGCAACAGAAGCAGAGAAAGGCAGAGCTTCTGCTTTGGACTACAAAACGGCCATATTAACTGTAGTTCTATCTACGGCCATGACTCAGAATGTCAGAATTTACAACATGGCGGAACTGTCTGTTACTGCAGAGGAGGACTTGGCTGCTATCAGAACTACTTGTGTTTTGAGCTTTATATAACTGATTTAACCCCATCAATGTTACATAATGAATTAGTGTTGCCATTTCAAATTAAGCTTAAAGAAAATTTCAAAATAAAAGCCTTGACCATTTCTTCATCATGTAATTGCTCTTTTGGGCATTAGATAACTGCTTATGAAAACCACTGTTACAAATGATGATGTTGGCCATTTCAAATGAAGCTTATGAAAATTTCAAAATAAAAGTCTTGACCATTTTTTCATCATGTAATTGCTCTTTTGGGCATTAGATAACTGTTTAAGACAACTGCTGTTACAATTGGGGATTAGTGTTGCCATTTCAAATGAAGCTTACTGAAAATTTCAAAATAAAAGCCTCGATAATCCTCTCAGTAAGTGACATTAGCTGTTGGGTTCAGGTGTTGCACTATTGCAGTGAATTAGATCAGCTATAGAACTATGGTGTTGGATCTGGCAAAGAGCTTCAGTCATTCACAATTGATGATGAACAGTGTAAGACCCATCAGTTTGTGTAATACTGACTTTAAATAGGCCATTTCAACCGTGTGAGTCTGTGCACTGCCATAGGTAGGGTGATAGTATTGGCATTATAATTCTGATTATAGAACTGGCTTATGGCAGCTAGAGCAATAACATTTTTGGACTACAATTTAACTTAGCCTAGCATTGATGCTAATATTAAGCATCAGAACACTTTTCTTACTTATTAGCAACATTTGTATAATGAATGGAGTAAGTAATGACAGACAACATGCTAGTGATGCTCTACATGCTACTGATAGCATTGATGCCAACATTAGCATTTTGGGTAATTTCACCTTATGCATTTATTTTAACATTAATGCTGCAAGTACAGCTTCATCAACATGTTTTGATTCTCCACAGGTTTTTGACTACAATTTAGCTCAGGTTAGCTTTAGATGCTGATATTAAGCATCAGAATATTTTCTTAGTTATTAGCAACATTTTGTATAATGAATGGTGTAATAATGACAGACAACATGCTAGTGATGCTCTACATGCTACTGTTAGCATTCATGCTAACATAGGCATTTTGGCTAATTTTAGCTTATGCAACATACTAAATTGGTACGAGAAGAGCTTAGTCAACATTCTTCTGACTCCCCGCAGGTTATTGACTACATTGCAGCTTTCTTTAGCATTATTGTGAATTTTTACCATCAGAATCCTTTATTAATCCGACGGGCACACTTTGGCAGGCCCTTTAAAATTTCTGCAGGAATTTTCTAGTTATTATTTATTATTCTTCCGTCACGTTAATGCGGCTCGTACCGCTGCGTGCCCACCCACAAAGTGGTATCAAACGTGCGCTCTGCGCCGAGAAGGGAGCTATTACTTTTGTTGGGATCGGAGTTACGACGGCGACGTAAAAAAGCGAAAAACGAGCGAAATTTCCAAACTGCCGAAACCTTAGAGTTGTAACCGAAATCAACTGCCGTTTTTAGAGTGAGAAACAGAGTGGACTTTTGACCCAAAGATCATTTTGAAATCGCTCTTATGCCTTCAAAAATTGCTCTATTGGTATGAAAGTCGGTCATGACATAGATAAATTTGTCTGCTCCGGTAAAATGTTTTCGAAATTTCCCTAGGTCTTACGGTTTTCTGTCCAGGTGCTTCAGAGTAAAATTATGGGAAGGGGTAACTGACGTCGATCCCTCTATATTAGATACAATCTGCCCTGCACTTCACTCCCCCAGCTGACAGTTGGAATGTAGGATTGATCACCATGGCAACAGAAGACAGAGAAAGGCAGAGCTTCTGCTTTGGACTACAAACCGGCCATATTAACTGTAGTTCTATCTACGGCCATGACTCAGAATGTCAGAATTTACAACATGGTGGAACTGTCTGTTACTGCAGAGGAGGACTGGGCTGCTATTTAGAACTACGTGTGTTTTGAGCATTATATGACTGATTTAACCCCATCAATATTACATATTGAATTAGTTTGTCCATTTCAAATTAAGCTTAAAGAAAATTTCAAAATAAAAGCCTTGACCATTTTTCATCATGTATTTGCTCTTTTGGGCATTAGATAACTGCTTATGAAAACCACTGTTACAAATGCAATGAGTGTTGCCATTTCAAATGAAGCTTATGAAAATTTCAAAATAAAAGCCTTGACCATTTTTTCATCATGTAATTGCTCTTTTGGGCATTAGATAACTGTTTAAGACAACTGCTGTTACAATTGGGATTAGTGTTGCCATTTCAAATGAAGCTTACTGAAAATTTCAAAATAAAAGCTTCAATAATCCTCTCAGGTAAGTGATATTAGCTGTTGGGTTCAGGTGTTGCACTATTGCAGTGATTTAGATCCGCTATAGAACTATGGTGATGGATCTGGAAAGAGCTTCAGTCATTCACAATTGATGATGAACAGTGTAAGACCCATCTGTTTGTGTAATATTGTCTTTAAATAGGCCATTTCAACCGTGTGAGTCTGTGCACTGCCATAGGTAGGGTGATAGTATTGGCATTATAATTCTGATTATAGAACTGGCTTATGGCAGCTAGAGCAATAACATTTTTGGACTACAATTTAACTTAGCCTAGCATTGATGCTAATATTAAGCATCAGAACACTTTTCTTACTTATTAGCAACATTTCGTATAATGAATGGAGTAAGTAATGACAGACAACATGCTAGTGATGCTCTACATGCTACTGATAGCATTGATGCCAACATTAGCATTTTGGGTAATTTCACCTTATGCATTTATTTTAACATTAATGCTGCAAGTACAGCTTCATCAACATGTTGTTGATTCTCCACAGGTTTTTGACTACAATTTAGCTCAGGTTAGCATAGATGCTGATATTAAGCATCAGAATATTTTTCTTAGTTATTAGCAACATTTTGTATAATGAATGGTGTAAATAATGACAGACAACATGCTAGTGATGCTCTACATGCTACTGTTAGCATTCATGCTAACATAGGCATTTTGGCTAATTTTAGCTTATGCAACATACTAATTGGTACGAGAAGAGCTTAGTCAACATTCTTCTGACTCCCCGCAGGTTATTGACTACATTGCAGCTTTCTTTAGCATTATTGTGAATTTTTACCATCAGAATCCTTTATTAATCCGACGGGCACACTTTGGCAGGCCCTTTAAAATTTCTGCAGGAATTTTCTAGTAGATACAATCTGCCCTGCACTTCACTCCCCCAGCTGACAGTTGGAATTTAGGATTGATCACCATGGCAACAGAAGACAGAGAAAGGCAGGGCTTCTGCTTTGGACTACAAACCGGCCATATTAACTGTAGTTCTATCTACGGCCATGACTCAGAATGTCAGAATTTACAACATGGCGGAACTGTCTGTTACTGCAGAGGAGGACTTGGCTGGTATTTAGAAATACCTGTGTTTTGAGCATTATATAACTGATTTAACCCCATCAATATTACATATCGAATTAGTTTGGCCATTTCAAATTAAGATTAAAGAAAATTTCAAAATAAAAGCCTTGACCATTATTCATCATGTATTTGCTCTTTTGGGCATTAGATAACTGCTTATGAAAACCACTGTTACAAATGCAATGAGTGTTGCCATTTCAAATGAAGCTTATGAAAAATTTCAAAATAAAAGCCTTGACCATTTTTCATCATGTATTTGCTCTTTTGGGCATTAGATAACTGTTTAAGACAACTACTGTTACAATTGGGATTAGTGTTGCCATTTCAAATGAAGCTTACTGAAAATTTCAAAATAAAAGCCTCGATAATCCTCTCAGGTAAGTGATATTAGCTGTTGGGTTCAGCTGTTGCACTATTGCAGTGAGTTAGATCAGCTATAGAACTATGGTGATGGATCTGGCAAGAGCTTCAGTCATTAACAATTGATGATGAACAGTGTAAGACCCTTCAGTTTGTGTAATACTGACTTTAAATAGGCCATTTAAACCCTGTGAGTCTGTGCACTGCCATAGGTAGGGTGATAGTATTGGCATTATATCTCTGATTATAGAACTGGCTTGAGAAAACTAGATCAATTACATTTTTGGACTATAATTTAACTTAGCTTAGCATTGATGCTAATATTAAGCATCAGATCACTTTTCTTACTGACTAGCAACATTTTGTATTGTGAATGGAGTAAGTAATGACAGACAACATGCTAGTTATACCAAACATGATACTGTTAGCAATCATGCTAACATTAGCATGTTCGCTAATTTCACCTTATGCATTAATGTGAACAAAATTAATGGTGCAAGTACAGCTTCATTAAGATGTTTTTGACTCTCCACAGGTTTTTGACTACAATATAGCTCAGGTTAGCATTGATGCTAATGTTGAGCATCAGAACGCTTTTCTTACTTAATATCAATGTTTCATATACTGAATGTAGTAAGTAATGACAGACAACATGCTTGTGATGCTTTACATGCTACTGATAGCATTCATGCTAACATTAGCATTTTGGCTTATTTTAGCTTATGCAACATATTAAGTGGTACAAAAAGAGCTTAGTCAACATGCTTCTGACTCCCTGCAGCTTATTGACTACATTGCAGCTTTCTTTAGCATTATTGCTAATTTTTACCATCAGAACGCTTGATTGAAAATCCGACGGGCACACTTTGGCAGGCCCTTCAAAATTTCTGCAGGAATTTTCTAGTTGGGGCCTGCCACTGCAATGCATAAGGAGAGCAGTGACTGACCTGCGAAGCAGGTCAGTCACTGCCTCCATGCATTGCATGGCAGGCACCTATTATTCTACACCTAATAGAACGTCTCTTTATTATTATTATTAGGGCCTGCCATTGCAATGCATAAGGAGAGCAGTGACTGACCTGCGGAGCAGGTCAGTCACTGCCTCCATGCATTTGCATGGCAGGCACTTCTTATTCTACACCCAATAGAACGCCTCTTTATTTATTAGGGCCTGCCATTGCAATGCATAAGGAGAGCAGTGACTGACCTGCGGAGCAGGTCAGTCACTGCCTCCATGCATTTGCATGGCAGGCACTTCTTATTCTACACCCAATAGAACGCCTCTTTATTTATTTATTTATATATATCTTTATTTTTCTTCCATTACCGTTAATGCGGCTCGTACCGCTGCGAGCACCCCCACAAAAGTGGTATCAAATCGAGCGGCTCGGCGTCGAGATGGGAGCTATTACTTTTATTGGGGATCGGACTTACGACGGCGACGTAAAAAGCGAAAAACGAGCAAAATTTCCAACTGCCAAAACGCAGAGTGTAACTGAAATCAACTGCTGCTTTTTTAGAGTGAGAAACAGAGTGGAATTTTGACCCAAAGATAATTTTGAAATCGCTCTCATGCTTTCAAAAATTGCTCTATTGATATGAAAGTCGGTCATGACATAGATAAATTTGTCTGCTCCGGTAAAATGTTTTCGAAATTTCCCTAGGTCTTACGGTTTACTGTCCAGGTGCTTCAGAGTAAAATTATGGGAAGGGGTAACTGACGTCGATCCCTCTATATTAGATACAATCTGCCCTGCACTTCACTCCCCCAGCTGACAGTTGGAACTTAGGATTGATCACCATGGCAACAGAAGACAGAGAAAGGCAGAGCTTCTGCTTTGGACTACAAACCGGCCATATTAACTGTAGTTCTATCTACGGCCATGACTCAGAATGTCAGAATTTACAACATGGCGGAACTGTCTGTTACTGCAGAGGAGGACTTGGCTGCTATTTAGAACTACTTGTGTTTTGAGCATTTTATAACTGATTTAACCCCATCAATATTACATATTGCATTAGTGTTGCCATTTCAAATTAAGCTTAAAGAAAATTTCAAAATAAAAGCCTTGACCATTGTTCATCTTGTATTTGCTCTTTTGGGCATTAGATAACTGTTTAAGAAAACCACTGTTACAAATGGGATGAATGTTGCTGTTTTAAGTTAAGCGTATGAAAAATTTCAAAATAAAAGAGTTGACAATTTTTACATAATGTAATTGCTCTATTTTGTATTAGATAACTGTTTAAGAAAGCCACTGTTAGTATTGTTGCCATTTCAAATTAAGCTTACTAAAATTTCAAAATAAAGGCCTCATTTATACCTTCCAGTAAGTGCACCACCACATGGTTTTTGACTAAAATTTATCTCTGGTTAGCATTGATGCTAATGTTGAGCATCAGGATGCTTTTCTTACATAATATCAATGTTTAATATACTGAATGTAGTAAGTAAAGACAGACAACACGCTAGTGATGCTCTACATGCTACTGACAGCATTCATGCTAACATTAGCATTTTGGCTAATTTCACCTCATGCATTAAGTTTAACAAAATTAATGGTTCAAGTACAGCTACATCAAAATGTTTCTGACTCTCCACAGGTTTTTGACTACAATTTAGCTCTGGTTAGCATTGATGCTAATGTTAGTGATGCCACCATAGGTGGTGCAATAATTTAAACTACTATTTCTTTTCATTCTCGGGATGCCAGCATTTAGGCTTACCTTAGCATATTGGCTAATTTTAGCTTATACTTTAATATTAACATAATGAATGGTGTAAGTACAGCTTCATCAACATGTTTCTAACTCTCCACATGTTTTTGACTACAATTTAGCTCTCAGGTTAGCATTGATGCTGATATTAAGCATCAGAATATTTTTCTTAGTTATTAGCAACATTTTTTTAATGAATGGAGTAAGTAATGACACACAACATGCTAGTGATGCTCTATATGCTACTGATAGAATTTATGCTAACATTAGCATTTTGGCTAATTTTAGCTTATGGAACATACTAATTGGTATGAGAAGAGCTTAGTCAACATGCTTCTGACTCCCTGAAGGTTATTGACTACATTGCAGCTTTCTTTAGCATTATTGCTAATTTTTACCATCAGAAACCTTTATTAAAAATCCGACGGGAACACTTTGGCAGGCCCTTTAAAATTTCTGCAGGAATTTTCTAGTTTATTTATATATATCTTTATTTTTCTTCCATTACCGTTAATGCGGCTCGTACCGCTGCGTGCCCACCCACAAAGTGGTATCAAATCGTGCGGCTCGGCGCCGAGAAGGGAGCTATTACTTTTATTGGGGATCGGAGTTACGACGGCGACGTAAAAAGCGAAAAACGAGCGAAATTTCCAACTGCCGAAACGCAGAGTGTAACTGACATCAACTGCCGCTTTTTTAGAGTGAGAAACAGAGTGGAATTTTGACCCAAAGATAATTTTGAAATCGCTCTCATGCCTTCAAAAATTGCTCTATTGGTATGAAAGTTGGTCATGACATAGATAAATTTGTCTGCTCCGGTAAAATGTTTTCGAAATTTCTCTAGGCCTTACGGTTTTCTGTCCAGGTGCTTCAGAGTAAAATTATGGGAAGGGCTAACTGACATCGATCCCTCTATATTAGATACAATCTGCCCTGCACTTCACTCTCCCAGCTGACAGTTGGAATTTAGGATTGATCACCATGGCAACAGAAGACAGAGAAAGGCAGAGCTTCTGCTTTGGACTACAAACCGGCCATATTAACTGTAGTTCTATCTACGGCCATGACTCAGAATGTCAGAATTTACAACATGGCGGAACTGTCTGTTGCTGCAGAGGAGGACTTGGCTGGTATACAGAACTACTTGTGTGTTGAGCATTATATAACTGATTTAACTTAATCACAATAACACTTGGAATTAGTGTGGCCATTTCAAATTAATCTTACAGAAAATTTCAAAATAAAAGCCTTAACCATTTTACATCATGTAATTGCTCTTTTGGGCATTCGATAACTGTTTAAGAAACCCACTGTTACAAATGGGATGAATGTTGCCATTTTAAATTAATTATATGAAAAATTTCAAAATAAAAGCCTTGACAATTTTTACATAATGTAATTGCTCTATTTTGTATTAGATAACTGTTTAAAAAACCATTGTTAGTAATGGGATTATTGTTGCCATTTCAAATTAAGCTTCCTTAAATTTCAAAATAAAAGCCTCCTTAATGCCCTCCAGTACGTGCACCGCCACAGTCTGTGCAATTATAACAGCTTTAATCATATTATTCCGTCAAGTTATTGCACCACCTTAGGCGGTGCAATAATATTGTCCTTTATCAGCATTTTCTCTCAAGTTATGGCACTGGCTTGCGCAAGTCAGTGCATTAGCATTTCACCTGAAATAAGCTTTTAGCCAATTTTCTTATTCATTAGCAATGTTTAGTATACTAAATGGACTGCTATAGTTCTAACTATGGCGACCCCTCAGTTAAAACATAGGGCTAGTATTTAACTTGTTTAACACAACCACTGCTACACAATGGATCAGTGTTGCTATTTAAAATGAAGCTTAGAGATTTCAAAATAAAAGCCTTGACCATTTTTACATGAAATATTGGTCTTTTGGGCTTTACATCACTGGTTTAACCAAATCACTGCTACACATTGAATTAGTGTGGTCATTTAAAAAGAAGCTTCCTGAAAGCATTTATGCTAGCATTAGCATTTTGGCTAATTTCACCTCATGCATTAAGTTTAACAAAATCAATGGTTCAAGAACAGCTACATCAAAATGTTTCTGACTCTCCACAGGTTTTTGACTACAATTTAGCTCAGGTTAGCATTGATGCTAATATTAAGCATCAGAATATTTTTCTTAGTTATTAGCAACATTTTGTATAATGAATGGAGTAAGTAATGACAGACAACATGCTAGTGATACAAAACATGATACTGATAGCATTCATTATAACATTAGCATTTTGGCTAATTTTAGCTTATGCAACATACTAAATGGTACAAGAAGAGCTTAGTCAACATGCTTCTGACTCCACGCAGTTTATTGACTACATTGCAGCTTTCTTTAGCATTATTGCTAATTTTTACCATAAGAATGCTCTATTAAAAATCCGACGGGCACACTTTGGCAGGCCCTTCAAAATTTCTGCAGGAATTTTCTAGTTTATTTATATATATCTTTATTTTTCTTCCATTACCGTTAATGCGGCTCGTACCGCTGCGAGCACCCCCACAAAAGTGGTATCAAATCGAGCGGCTCGGCGTCGAGATGGGAGCTATTACTTTTATTGGGGATCGGACTTACGACGGCGACGTAAAAAGCGAAAAACGAGCAAAATTTCCAACTGCCGAAACGCAGAGTGTAACTGAAATCAACTGCTGCTTTTTTAGAGTGAGAAACAGAGTGGAATTTTGACCCAAAGATAATTTTGAAATCGCTCTCATGCCTTCAAAAATTGCTCTATTGGTATGAAAGTCGGTCATGACATAGATAAATATGTCTGCTCCGTTAAAATGTTTTCGAAATTTCTCTAGGTCTTACGGTTTACTGTCCAGGTGCTTCAGAGTAAAATTATGGGAAGGGGTAACTGACGTCGATCCCTCTATATTAGATACAATCTGCCCTGCACTTCACTCCCCCAGCTGACAGTTGGAATTTAGGATTGATCACCATGGCAACAGAAGACAGAGAAAGGCAGAGCTTCTGCTTTGGACTACAAACCGGCCATATTAACTGTAGTTCTATCTACGGCCATGACTCAGAATGTCAGAATTTACAACATGGTGGAACTGTCTGTTACTGCAGAGGAGGACTGGGCTGCTATTTAGAACTACGTGTGTTTTGAGCATTATATGACTGATTTAACCCCATCAATATTACATATTGAATTAGTTTGTCCATTTCAAATTAAGCTTAAAGAAAATTTCAAAATAAAAGCCTTGACCATTTTTCATCATGTATTTGCTCTTTTGGGCATTAGATAACTGCTTATGAAAACCACTGTTACAAATGCAATGAGTGTTGCCATTTCAAATGAAGCTTATGAAAATTTCAAAATAAAAGCCTTGACCATTTTTTCATCATGTAATTGCTCTTTTGGGCATTAGATAACTGTTTAAGACAACTGCTGTTACAATTGGGATTAGTGTTGCCATTTCAAATGAAGCTTACTGAAAATTTCAAAATAAAAGCTTCAATAATCCTCTCAGGTAAGTGATATTAGCTGTTGGGTTCAGGTGTTGCACTATTGCAGTGATTTAGATCCGCTATAGAACAATGGTGATGGATCTGGAAAGAGCTTCAGTCATTCACAATTGATGATGAACAGTGTAAGACCCATCTGTTTGTGTAATATTGTCTTTAAATAGGCCATTTCAACCGTGTGAGTCTGTGCACTGCCATAGGTAGGGTGATAGTATTGGCATTATAATTCTGATTATAGAACTGGCTTATGGCAGCTAGAGCAATAACATTTTTGGACTACAATTTAACTTAGCCTAGCATTGATGCTAATATTAAGCATCAGAACACTTTTCTTACTTATTAGCAACATTTCGTATAATGAATGGAGTAAGTAATGACAGACAACATGCTAGTGATGCTCTACATGCTACTGATAGCATTGATGCCAACATTAGCATTTTGGGTAATTTCACCTTATGCATTTATTTTAACATTAATGCTGCAAGTACAGCTTCATCAACATGTTGTTGATTCTCCACAGGTTTTTGACTACAATTTAGCTCAGGTTAGCATAGATGCTGATATTAAGCATCAGAATATTTTTCTTAGTTATTAGCAACATTTTGTATAATGAATGGTGTAAATAATGACAGACAACATGCTAGTGATGCTCTACATGCTACTGTTAGCATTCATGCTAACATAGGCATTTTGGCTAATTTTAGCTTATGCAACATACTAATTGGTACGAGAAGAGCTTAGTCAACATTCTTCTGACTCCCCGCAGGTTATTGACTACATTGCAGCTTTCTTTAGCATTATTGTGAATTTTTACCATCAGAATCCTTTATTAATCCGACGGGCACACTTTGGCAGGCCCTTTAAAATTTCTGCAGGAATTTTCTAGTTATTATTTATTATTCTTCCGTCACCGTTAATGCGGCTCGTACCGCTGCGTGCCCACCCACAAAAGTGGTATCAAATCGTGCGGCTCGGCGCCGAGAAGGGAGCTATTACTTTTGTTGGGGATCGGAGTTACGACGGCGACGTAAAAAGCGAAAAACGAGCGAAATTTCCAACTGCCGAAACGCAGAGTGTAACTGAAATCAACTGCCGCTTTTTTAGAGTGAGAAACAGAGTGGAATTTTGACCCAAAGATAATTTTGAAATCACTCTCATGCCCTCAAAAATTGCTTTCTTGGTATGAAACTTGGTCATGACATAGATAAATTTGTCTGCTCCGGTAAAATGTTTTCGAAATTTCTCTAGGTCTTACGGTTTTCTGTCCAGGTGCTTCAGAGTGAAATTATGGGAAGGGTAACTGACGTCGATCACTCTATATTAGATACAATCTGCCCTGCACTTCACTCCCCCAGCTGACAGTTGGAATTTAGGATTGATCACCATGGCAACAGAAGACAGAGAAAGGCAGAGCTTCTGCTTTGGACTACAAACCGGCCATATTAACTGTAGTTCTATCTACGGCCATGACTCAGAATGTCAGAATTTACAACATGGCGGAACTGTCTGTTACTGCAGAGGAGGACTTGGCTGGTATACAGAACTACTTGTGTTTTGAGCATTATATAACTGATTTAACCCCATCAATGTTACATAATGAATTAGTGTTGCCATTTCAAATTAAGCTTAAAGAAAATTTCAAAATAAAAGCCTTGACCATTTTTTCATCATGTAGTTGCTCTTTTGGGCATTAGATAACTGTTTAAGACAACTACTGTTACAATTGGGATTAGTGTTGCCATTTCAAATGAAGCTTTCTGAAAATTTCAAAATAAAAGCCTCATTAATGCCCTCCAGTAAGTGCACCACCACAGCCAGTGCAATTATATTAGCTCTAATTATATTGCAATAAGAAATATTTCAATAATTTGAAATAATTCTTTCTGCCAGCATTTAGGCTAAAATTAGAATATTGGCTAATTTTACACACTGGATAAGTGTGGCTATCTGACAGGCACACATTTTGAACCTTACTGAAATTTTCAAAATAAAAGCCTTGAACATTTTTAAATCAACTATTGGTCTTTTGAGCTTTACATCACTGGTTTAACCAAACCACTGCTACACATTGAATTAGTGTGGTCATTTAAAAAGAAGCTTACTGAATGTTTCAAAATAAAAGCTTGCATATTCATCTCATGTCATTGCACCGCCATAGGTGGTGCAATAATTTTAAACTACTTTTTCTTTTCATCCTCGGGATGCCAGCATTTAGGCTAACATTAGCATATTGGATAAGTTTAGCTTATGCTTTAATTTTAACATGATGATTAGTGCAAGTACAGCTTCATCAACATGTTTCTGACTCTCCACAGGTTTTTGACTACAATTTAACTCAGGTTAGCATTGATGCTAATATTAATCATCAGAATATTTTTCTTAGTTATTAGCAACATTTTTTTAATGAATGGAGTAAGTAATGACAGAACACATGCTAGTGAGGCCAAACATGATACTGATAGCATTCATGCTAACATTAGCATTTTGGCTAATTTCACCTCATGTATTAATTTTAACTACATTAATGGTGCAAATATAGCTTCATCAACATGTTCTTGACTCTCCACAAGTTTTTGAGTACAATTTAGCTCAGGTTAGCATTGATGCTAATGTTAAGCATCAGAACGATTTTCTTAATACCAATGTTTCATATACTGAATGGAATAAGTAATGACAGACAACATGCTAGTGATGCTCTACATGCTACAGATAGCATTCATGCTAACATTAGCATTTTGGCTAATTTGACCTTATGTAACATACTAAATGGTGCGAGAAAAGCTAAGTGAGCATGCTTCTGACTCCCCGCAAGTTAGTGACTACATTGCAGCTTTCTTTAGCATTATTGCTAATTTTTATCATCAGAACGCTTTATTAATCCGACGGGCACACTTTGGCAGGCCCTTCAAAATTTCTGCAGGAATTTTCTAGTTAGGGCCTGCCATTGCAATGCATAAGGAGAGCAGTGACTGACCTGCGAAGCAGGTCAGTCACTGCCTCCATGCATTTGCATGGCAGGCACTTCTTATTCTACACCCAATAGAACACTTAAACCTTTATTTTTATTATATATTATTCTTCCGTCACCGTTAATGCGGCTCGTACCGCTGCGTGCCCACCCACAAAAGTGGTATCAAATCGTGCGGCTCGGTGCCGAGAAGGGAGCTATTACTTTTGTTGGGATTCTGACTTAAAATGACGACAAAAATTAATAAAAACGAAAAAATTGGAGATTGAGGAACTCGCAGCATCAGTAACCTTTCTGTCTGAAACACACACACAGGACTCCTGATGGCTTTCTGAAAAACTGTGTTTAACTCGCCCTCACAGGCATAAATATTGCCCTATTGGTCTAAAACTTGGTCAGAACATAGATACACATCCCTGCTCCCGTAAAATGTTTTCAAAAATTTCCTAGGGCTTATGGATTTTTGTCAGGGTCCTTCAGACTGGCGCTGGGTGTCTCCCAAGTATAGAAACGAGGGAGAAGAGGATTTTCCCGCTCTTTGTCTCCTCACAGCTGCGGGGCATTAATTACCATAGTAACGGGTTCCAGCCAGCGGCAGCCATTACTCTGAGAGACAGCAGAGAGTATTTCCTGTGACTATTGATATTTTCTTTAGATAAAATTATTATTTCTCTGAATTTTTCAGTGTGAAATGACATCCTTAGTATGAAGGCTGAAAGATTTAGACAAATAAACTATTATAGACTGTCTTTATTTTTTTAATATTTTGTACCGTGAGTGAGAACATGTGCGCAGCTTCAGTCTCGGTCTGAAGCTCGTTAATCATTAACAGTGTCAATTAGCGGTGCGCTGCGATCGTTGTCTCTTGTTGCCAATAACCTGCATGTGCAGCTGGACTCACAGCGGCGGAGCTCGTCAAAATATATCAACACAATGAAGCTAATACTTGACGCAGATTGGCTACATCGAGGCTCACTGCAGTAAAAAAAGACATGGAGGATCAGACAGCCGGGAAAGCAGCGCTGTACTCTCACAAACGGGCTCAGAGGTCACAATGCATTGTGGGAAGAATACATATTTCCTGTGATTATTCATATTTTGCTTGCATAAAATTATTATTTCTCTGAATTTTTGAATGTGAATTAAAATACTTAGTATGACGCTTGAAAATTTTCAAGAAAAAAACAATGACCTCTTTATTTATTTTTTTTATTTCAGACCGTGAGTCAGGAGGACATGTCCAAAGTTTATATAGATGTCAGTCTGGTACTGAATTTCATTGAACAATGAGTTCAGCTGTTGATTGTTGCTGTGAATCAGATCAGCCACAGAAATGTGGTGATGGATCTGGCAAAAGCTTCAGTCATTAGCAACACGGGCAACTGTGGCTTTCAATTGGAAGGTTACAGGTTAGACTCCTGCTTTCTCCAGCACATGTTACTGTGCCCCTGGGCAAGGCACCCAATCTCAAATAGCCTACTAAGCTGCATATCAGTGTGTGAATGTGGGACTAGCCTGAAGCAATTTGATTTGTCAGAAATAGTAAAATAAATTGCTATAAGTTCAGTCTATTTACCATTTAAAACCCATCAGTTTATGTAATACTGATTTGCAATAAGCCATTTCTACAGTGTTAATCTATGCACTGCCATAGGTACGGCTATAGTATTAACAGTCTAAATCACATTTTACAACTGGCTTGTGGAAGCCAGAGCATTAGCATTTTTAGACTACAATTTAGCTCAGGTTAGCGTTGATGCTAATGCTGAGCATCAGAATGCTTTTCTTATTTATTACCAATGTTTCATATACTGAATGTAGTAAGTAATGACAGACAACATGATAGTGATGCTCCACATGCTACTAATAGCAATCATGCTATTATTAGCATTTTGGCTAATTTTGGCTTATGCAACATACTAAATGGTAGAGTGCAGCTTAGTGAACATGCTTCTGACTCCCTGCAGGTTATTGACTACATTGCATTTTTCTTTAGCATTAATGCAAATTTTTTTAGCATCATATTGCTGCATCCAATCCGACGGGCACACTTTGGCAGGCCCTTCAAAATTTCTGCGGAATTTTCTAGTTAGGGCCTGCCATTGCAATGCATAAGGAGAGCAGTGACTGACTTGCGAAGCAAGTCAGTCACTGCCTCCATGCATTTGCATGGCAGGCACTTATTGTTCTACACCCAATAGAATGTCTCTTTATTATTCCATATTTTTCTTCCGTCACCGTTAATGCGGCTCGTACCGCTGCGTGCCCACCTACAAATGTGGTATCAAATCGAGCGGCTCGTGCCCGGGAAGGGAGCTATTATTTTTATTGGGGATCGGAGTTACGACGGCGACGTAAAAAGCGAAAAACGAGCGAAATTTCCAACTGCCGAAACCTTAGAGTGTAACCGAAATCAACTGCCGTTTTTTAGAGTGAGAAACAGAGTGGAATTTTGACCCAAAGATCATTTTGAAATCGCTCTTATGCCTTCAAAAATTGCTCTATTGGAATGAAAGTCGGTCATGACATAGATAAATATGTCTGCTCCGGTAAAATGTTTTCAAAATTTCTCTACGGCTTACGGTTTTCTGTCCAGGTGCTTCAGAGTGAAATTATGGGAAGGGCTAACTGACGTCGATCCCTCTATATTAGATACAATCTGCCCTGCACTTCACTCCCCCAGCTGACAGTTGGAATTTAGGATCGATCACCATGGCAACAGAAGACAGAGAAAGGCAGAGCTTCTGCTTTGGACTACAAACCGGCCATATTGACTGTAGTTCTATCTACGGCCATGACTCAGAATGTCAGAATTTACAACATGGCGGAACTGTCTGTTACTGCAGAGGAGGACTTGGCTGGTATTTAGAAATACCTGTGTTTTGAGCGTTATATAACTGATTTAACTTAATCACAATAACACTTGGATTTAGTGTTGCCATTTCAAATGAAGCTTACTGAAAAATTTCAAAATAAAAGCCTTGACCATTTTTTCATCATGTAATTGCTCCTTTGGGCATTAGATAACTGTTTAAGACAACTACTGTTACAATTGGGATTAGTGTTGCCATTTCAAATGAAGCTTACTGAGAATTTTCAAAATAAAAGCCTCAATAATCCTCTCAGGTAAGTGATATTAGCTGTTGGGTTCAGCTGTTGCACTATTGCAGTAAATTAGATCAGCTATAGAACTACAATGATGGATATGGCAAGAGCTTCAGTCATTAACAATTGATGATGAACATTGTAAAACCGATCAGTTTGTTGTAATAATGACGTGAGATTGGCCATTTCAACCGTGTGAGTCTGTGCACTGCCATAGGTAGGGTGATAGTATTGGCATTATATTTCTGATTATAGAACTGGCTTATGGAAGCTAGAGAAATGACATTTTTGGACTACAATTTAATTTGCCTAGCATTGATGCTAATATTAAGCATCAGAACACTTTTCTTACTGACTAGCAACATTTCGTGTAATGAATGGAGTAAGTAATGACAGACAACATGTTAGTGATGCTCTACATGCTACTGATAGCATTGATGCCAACATGAGCATTTTGGCTTTTTTCACCTTATGCATTAATTTAACAAAATTAATGGTGCAAGTATAGCTTCATCAACATGTTTTTGACTCTCCACAGGTTTTTGACTACAATTTAGCTCAGGTTAGCATTGATGCTAATATTAAGCATCAGAATATTTTTCTTAGTTATTAGCAACATTTTGTATAATGAATGGTGTAAGTAATGACAGACAACATGCTAGTGATGCTCTACATGCTACTGTTAGCATTCATGCTAACATAGGCATTTTGGCTAATTTTAGCTTATGCAACATACTAATTGGTACGAGAAGAGCTTAGTCAAGATGGTTCTGACTCCCCGCAGGTTATTGACTACATTGCAGCTTTCTTTAGCATTATTGCTAATTTTTACCATCAGAACGCTTGATTAATCGGACGGGCACACTTTGGGAGGCCCTTTAAAATTTCTGCAGGAATTTTCTAGTTATTATTTTTTTATTTTTCCTCACCCTTAAGCGGCCA
>CM065371.1:11742765-11937261 GCA_033032245.1 Poecilia picta | reverse complement strand
ACATAATGAATGGTGTAAGTACAGCTTCATCAACATGTTTCTAACTCTCCACAGGTTTTTGACTAGAATTTAGCTCAGGTTAGCATTGATGCTAATGTTGGGCTTCAGGATGCTTTTCTTACTTATTACCAATGTTTCATATACTGAATGGATTAAGTAATGTCAGACAACATGCTAGTAATGCTCTACATGCTACTGATAGCATTCATGCTAAAATTAGCATTTTGGCTAATTTTACCTTATGTAACATACTAAATGGTGCGAGAAAAGCTAAGTGAGCATGCTTTTGACTCCCTGCAAGTTATTGAGTACATTACAGCTTTCTTTAGCATTATTGCTAATTTTTACCATCAGAACGCTTTATTAATCCGACGGGCACACTTTGGCAGGCCCTTTAAAATTTCTGCAGGAATTTTCTAGTTATTTATTATTCTTCCATTACCGTTAATGCGGCTCGTACCGCTGCGTGCCCACCCACAAAAGTGGTATCAAATCGAGCGGCTCGGCGCCGAGAAGTGAGCTATTACTTTTATTGGGGATCGGAGTTACGACGGCGACGTAAAAAGTGAAAAACGAGCAAAATTTCCAACTGCCGAAACCTTAGAGTGTAACTGAAATCAACTGCCGTTTTTTAGAGTGAGAAACAGAGTGGATTTTTGACCCAAAGATAATTTTGAAATCGCTCTTATGCCTTCAAAAATTGCTCTATTGGTATGAAAGTCGGTCATCACATAGATAAATTTGTCTGCTCCGGTAAAATGTTTTCGAAATTTGTCTAGGTCTTACGGTTTTCTGTCCAGGTGCTTCAGAGTAAAATTATGGGAAGGGCTAACTGACGTCGATCCCTCTATATTAGATACAATCTGCCCTGCACTTCACTCCCCCAGCTGACAGTTGGAATTTAGGATCGATCACCATGGCAACAGAAGACAGAGAAAGGCAGAGCTTCTGCTTTGGACTACAAACCGGCCATATTAACTGTAGTTCTATCTACGGCCATCACTCAGAATGTCAGAATTTACAACATGGCGGAACTGTCTGTTACTACAGAGGAGGACTTGGCTGGTATACAGAACTACCTGTGCTTTGAGCATTATATAACTGATTTAACCCCATCAATATTACATATTGAATTAGTTTGTCCATTTCAAATTAAGCTTAAAGAAAATTTCAAAATAAAAGCCTTGACCATTTTTCATCATGTATTTGCTCTTTTGGGCATTAGATAACTGCTTATGAAAACCACTGTTACAAATGCAATGAGTGTTGCCATTTCAAATGAGGCTTATGAAAAATTTCAAAATAAAAGCCTTGACAATTTTTTCATCATGTAATTGCTCTTTTGGGCATTAGATAACTGTTTAAGACAACTGCTGTTACAATTGGGATTAGTGTTGCCATTTCAAATGAAGCTTACTGAAAATTTCAAAATAAAAGCTTCAATAATCCTCTCAGGTAAGTGATATTAGCTGTTGGGTTCAGGTGTTGCACTATTGCAGTGATTTAGATCAGCTATAGAACTATGGTGTTGTATCTGGCAAGAGCTTCAGTCATTAACAATTGATGATGAACAGTGTAAGACCCATCAGTTTGTGTAATATTGACTTTAAATAGGCCATTTCAACCCTGTGAGTCTGTGCACTGCCATAGGTAGGGTGATAGTATTGGCATTATATTTGTGATTATAGAACTTGCTTGTGGAAACTAGAGCAATAACATTTTTGGACAACAATTTAACTTTGCCTAGCATTGATGCTAATATTAAGCATCAGAACACTTTTCTTACTTATTAGCAACATTTCGTATAATGAATGGAGTAAGTAATGACAGACAACATGCTAGTGATGCTCTACATGCTACGGATGGCATTGATGCCAACATTAGCATTTTGGGTAATTTCACCTTATGCATTAATTTTAACAACATTA
Source organism: Poecilia picta (assembly GCA_033032245.1). Classification (NCBI taxonomy): domain Eukaryota; kingdom Metazoa; phylum Chordata; class Actinopteri; order Cyprinodontiformes; family Poeciliidae; genus Poecilia; species Poecilia picta. The sequence goes on along the minus strand of CM065371.1, from coordinate 11,935,333 downwards.
ATGGTGCAAGTATAGCTTCATCAACATGTTTTTGACTCTCCACAGGTCTTTGACTACAATTTAGCTCAGGTTAGCATTGATGCTAATGTGAAGCTTCAGAGTGATTTCATTACTTAATACCAATGTTTCAAATACTGAATGGAATAAGTAATGACAGACCACATGCTTGTGATGCTTTACATGCTATTGATAGCATTCATGCTAACATTAGCATTTTGGCTAATTTTAGCTCATGCAACATACTAAATGGTACGAGAAGAGCTTAGTCAACATGCTTCTGACTCCCCGTAGGTTAATGACCACATTGCAGCTTTCTTTAGCATTATTGCTAATTTCTAGCATGCGAACGTTTAGTAAAAATCCGACGGGCACACTTTGGCAGGCCCTTTAAAATTTCTGCAGGAATTTTCTAGTTATTATTTATTATTCTTCCGTCACCGTTAATGCGGCTCGTACCGCTGCGTGCCCACCCACAAAAGTGGTATCAAATCGTGCGGCTCGGTGCCGAGAAGGGAGCTATTACTTTTGTTGGGATTCTGACTTAAAATGACGACAAAAATGAATAAAAACGAAAAAATTGGAGATTGAGGAACTCGCAGCATCAGTAACCTTTCTGTCTGAAACACACACACAGGACTCCTGATGGCTTACTGAAAAACTGTGTTTAACTCGCCCTCACAGGCATAAATATTGCCCTATTGGTCTAAAACTTGGTCATAACATAGATACACATCCCTGCTCCCGTAAAATGTTTTCAAAAATTTCCTAGGGCTTATGGATTTTTGTCAGGGTCCTTCAGACTGGCGCTGGGTGTCTCCCAAGTATAGAAACGAGGGAGAAGAGGATTTTCCCGCTCTTTGTCTCCTCACAGCTGCGGGGGATTAATTACCATAGTAACGGGTTCCAGCCAGCGGCAGCCATTACTCTGAGAGACAGCAGAGAGTATTTCCTGTGACTATTGATATTTTCTTTAGATAAAATTATTATTTCTCTGAATTTTTCAGTGTGAAATGACATCCTTAGTATGAAGGCTGAAAGATTTAGACAAATAAACTATTATAGACTGTCTTTATTTTTTTAATATTTTGGACCGTGAGTGAGAACATGTGCGCAGCTTCAGTCTCGGTCTGAAGCTCGTTAATCATTAACAGTGTCAATTAGCGGTGCGCTGCGATCGTTGTCTCTTGTTGCCAATAACCTGCATGTGCAGCTGGACTCACAGCGGCGGAGCTCGTCAAAATATATCAACACAATGAAGCTAATACTTGACGCAGATTGGCTACATCGAGGCTCACTGCAGTAAAAAAAGACATGGAGGATCAGACAGCCGGGAAAGCAGCGCTGTACTCTCACAAACGGGCTCAGAGGTCACAATGCATTGTGGGAAGAATACATATTTCCTGTGATTATTCATATTTTGCTTGCATAAAATTATTATTTCTCTGAATTTTTGAATGTGAATTAAAATACTTAGTATGACGCTTGAAAATTTTCAAGAAAAAAACAATGACCTCTTTATTTATTTTTTTTATTTCAGACCGTGAGTCAGGAGGACATGTCCAAAGTTTATATAGATGTCAGTCTGGTACTGAATTTCATTGAACAATGATTTCAGCTGTTGATTGTTGCTGTGAATCAGATCAGCCACTGTAATGTTGTGATGGATCTGGCAAAAGCTTCAGTCATTAGCAACACGGGCAACTGTGCCTTTCAATTGGAAGGTTACAGGTTAGACTCCTGATTTCTCCAGCACATGTTACTGTGCCCCTGGGCAAGGCACCCAATCTCAAATAGCCTACTAAGCTGCATATCAGTGTGTGAATGTGGGACTAGCCTGAAGCAATTTGATTTGTCAGAAATAGTCAAATAAATTGCTATAAGTTCAGTCTATTTACCATTTAAAACCCATCAGTTTATGTAATACTGATTTGCAATAAGCCATTTCTACAGTGTTAATCTATGCACTGCCATAGGTACGGCTATAGTATTAACAGTCTAAATCACATTTTACAACTGGCTTGTGGAAGCCAGAGCATTAGCATTTTTAGACTACAATTTAGCTCAGGTTAGCATTGATGCTAATGCTGAGCATCAGAATGCTTTTCTTATTTATTACCAATGTTTCATATACTGAATGTAGTAAGTAATGACAGACAACATGATAGTGATGCTCCACATGCTACTAATAGCAATCATGCTATTATTAGCATTTTGGCTAATTTTGGCTTATGCAACATACTAAATGGTACGAGTGCAGCTTAGTGAACATGCTTCTGACTCCCTGCAGGTTATTGACTACATTGCATTTTTCTTTAGCATTAATGCAAATTTTTTTAGCATCATATTGCTGCGTCCGATCCGACGGGCACACTTTGGCAGGCCCTTTAAAATTTCTGCGGAATTTTCTAGTTATTATTTATTATTCTTCCGTCACCGTTAATGCGGCTCGTACCGCTGCGTGCCCACCCACAAAAGTGGTATCAAATCGTGCGGCTCGGTGCCGAGAAGGGAGCTATTACTTTTGTTGGGATTCTGACTTAAAATGACGACAAAAATTAATAAAAACGAAAAAATTGGAGATTGAGGAACTCGCAGCATCAGTAACCTTTCTGTCTGAAACACACACACAGGACTCCTGATGGCTTACTGAAAAACTGTGTTTAACTCGCCCTCACAGGCATAAATATTGCCCTATTGGTCTAAAACTTGGTCATAACATAGATACACATCCCTGCTCCCATAAAATGTTTTCAAAAATTTCCTAGGGCTTATGGATTTTTGTCAGGGTCCTTCAGACTGGCGCTGGGTGTCTCCCAAGTATAGAAACGAGGGAGAAGAGGATTTTCCCGCTCTTTGTCTCCTCACAGCTGCGGGGATTAATTACCATAGTAACGGGTTCCAGCCAGCGGCAGCCATTACTCTGAGAGACAGCAGAGAGTATTTCCTGTGACTATTGATATTTTCTTTAGATAAAATTATTATTTCTCTGAATTTTTCAGTGTGAAATGACATCCTTAGTATGAAGGCTGAAAGATTTAGACAAATAAACTATTATAGACTGTCTTTATTTTTTTAATATTTTGTACCGTGAGTGAGAACATGTGCGCAGCTTCAGTCTCGGTCTGAAGCTCGTTAATCATTAACAGTGTCAATTAGCGGTGCGCTGCGATCGTTGTCTCTTGTTGCCAATAACCTGCATGTGCAGCTGGACTCACAGCGGCGGAGCTCGTCAAAATATATCAACACAATGAAGCTAATACTTGACGCAGATTGGCTACATCGAGGCTCACTGCAGTAAAAAAAGAACATGGAGGATCAGACAGCCGGGAAAGCAGCGCTGTACTCTCACAAACGGGCTCAGAGGTCACAATGCATTGTGGGAAGAATACATATTTCCTGTGATTATTCATATTTTGCTTGCATAAAATTATTATTTCTCTGAATTTTTGAATGTGAATTAAAATACTTAGTATGACGCTTGAAAATTTTCAAGAAAAAAACAATGACCTCTTTATTTATTTTTTTTATTTCAGACCGTGAGTCAGGAGGACATGTCCAAAGTTTATATAGATGTCAGTCTGGTACTGAATTTCATTGAACAATGAGTTCAGCTGTTGATTGTTGCTGTGAATCAGATCAGCCACAGAAATGTGGTGATGGATCTGGCAAAAGCTTCAGTCATTAGCAACACGGGCAACTGTGGCTTTCAATTGGAAGGTTACAGGTTAGACTCCTGCTTTCTCCAGCACATGTTACTGTGCCCCTGGGCAAGGCACCCAATCTCAAATAGCCTACTAAGCTGCATATCAGTGTGTGAATGTGGGACTAGCCTGAAGCAATTTGTCAGAAATAGTCAAATAAATTGCTATAAGTTCAGTCTATTTACCATTTAAAACCCATCAGTTTATGTAATACTGATTTGCAATAAGCCATTTCTACAGTGTTAATCTATGCACTGCCATAGGTACGGCTATAGTATTAACAGTCTAAATCACATTTTACAACTGGCTTGTGGAAGCCAGAGCATTAGCATTTTTAGACTACAATTTAGCTCAGGTTAGCGTTGATGCTAATGCTGAGCATCAGAATGCTTTTCTTATTTATTACCAATGTTTCATATACTGAATGTAGTAAGTAATGACAGACAACATGATAGTGATGCTCCACATGCTACTAATAGCAATCATGCTATTATTAGCATTTTGGCTAATTTTGGCTTATGCAACATACTAAATGGTAGAGTGCAGCTTAGTGAACATGCTTCTGACTCCCTGCAGGTTATTGACTACATTGCATTTTTCTTTAGCATTAATGCAAATTTTTTTAGCATCATATTGCTGCATCCAATCCGACGGGCACACTTTGGCAGGCCCTTCAAAATTTCTGCGGAATTTTCTAGTTATTATTATATCACAGTTTTAAAACATTATGTAGATATAGCAGCAGAGTGATCATAAAAACATACCCTTTTCTTCAGGATTTCATTTGACATCCTCTTGAAATACAAGTGGAGTTTGGTGTTCTGTTTCTTTGATTCTCCCCGAGACCCAATCTGACGCAGAAAAAGAAAAACAAGCTTGAGAATTATAATTTTCACAGTTTAATTGAAATACTTCATTTAAAAACAAAATGAACTTACACATTCGTGAAGTTCGTCAGCCTGTTTGTTGACGCCATTGAGAAAGTTCTCCACTGTGACCTCCTGCCATGATGCAGAGCTTTGATCTTCCTCAAACAGGGCAGAAACCTCCTTCAGGATGTGAACTGCGAAGGAAAGTTTACCTTCAGCCTGGAACAAGAGGAAGAACAAGAAAACTGTGAGATGACTGAAAGAATCGGTGCTGTATCATCTACAATAAATCATAAACATCAGCTGTAGAGGACATACTGAGGCTTTGGATGCCTGGCTGTACAGATGATCAGGGAAGGGCACAGTGTTCGCTCCATCAGTGCTGTTAGTCATGTTATTCGCCTGCAGCACACACAGACACACACATCAGACACTAAATACATTTTTACATATTAGATTAACTTCAAAAAGCCTTAAAATCTGGTCTCTTACCATCATATCCAGCAGATCCAAAGAGTTTCCGCTGTACGGTCTGAATCTGTGCTCCATCCACCTGCAGCTCAGAGCGGAGCATGCGCAGAACAGACCGAGAAACACACAAGCGAAGAAAATCCTGCTGATCATCTTGACTTTGTCTTTTAAATGAATTGTAAATCTTTTCTGTATGAACTCAGATGTCTCCTGGTGTTGTTGTGTTGAAGAGGAGCCGCAGCGGAGCATTTAAGCCAGAGCGAACATTTCGTTTTCTTAATTGTTCATCTCAACGTGATCTGCGGTTTTCAGGTGCGGGCGGAAGATTTCAGGTTTGAAGTAGAAAATAAAGTAAAAATAAATAAATAAATAAATAAATAAATAATTCAGTTTTTTTTTTTCTTGATTCGATACCGGGTCTTGCAGAAACAGACAAATAGGAATGAACCCAAAAGGTCCTAGCATGTATTCATTGCAGACAACGTGAGGAAAAAGTCATGTACATAAAAATACTAAATAAAGAATAAACAAGAAGTGCTTAAAATGTTTTAATATATATGTTTGTATCTCTTAGAGATTTGATTCTCTTGAATATGTCTGTAAAACCTATTTGAGTGAAGTCTATTTCTTCTTCTGAGATAATGTAATCTGAGTTAACTAAGAAAAGCTTGTTTGCAAAAAAAGTTGTTTCTACAATGTCCTTTCATACGGCATTATATTAGTTTAATTGTTTAATTAACTAAAATAAGTGTCATGCCCGCCAGTTCCAGCTAATACAAAGATGAAATATCATTGGTTGTGAGCGTCAGAGCCGCTTTCACGTTTCAGAACTTTCCCTGATATCGGTTCCTGTTTACTCGCACTGAGGAAGTGATGCAACAACGTCGCGACACTTGTCATTCATTCCCAAATCAATAAAATAAATATCTGTAAGTACACAATGAAATATTCTAAGGCGCATTTATTTATTTATTTATTTATTTAGGACAATAATCTCTCAAAGACTTTGCAACATTGTTTCATCCTCTCTTATGCACATTTATTAACAAAATATTATTACACTTTATTATAAAGCCATGATAATATATTAATTTCTACCGTCTTTCCTTTTGGTGATATTCACTATCGACAATTTTTATACCCATGAAATTCTTTCCCAGCCCTTCCAATGTCCATTTCGTACCGTAAACAAACCATTTCGTTCCGCGCCTACTTTACTATTATTTAATCATGACAGGGTTTCTTTTTACACATTTACTTACCATCTTAGGTTTCCCATTCTGGTAAGATACACAAATCAAGATGAGATGAAAAAAGCAGACGTACAACAAATCAAACAAAAATAACAACTTTTTAAATTGTTCTAACTGAAGAATAATTAGTTGTATATTATTGGAAGCATAATCACATAAATTAAAAACTTTCAGAGAATCTATCTTGGACTTCCACTTAGGTGATAATGAGGAGGGCTTTGGAGATTGGTACGAAATGCCCTGCAAAAGACGACACAATTTCGTGCCCGAAAAAGTCAAGTACAAAAGATCTAAACGTTCAAGAAAAAAAATGACCGGGATGCCGCGGCATCCCTTCATCCTGTCCGTTTTGTCACTTCTTATTCTGACTCTTGGCCTCGATAGGTTTATAGGTTACTTAATTTCCTACCTCAGATCGTGTTGTTTTTTTGTATTGACTGTGTGTAAATTTCTGAAAAAAAAAAAAAAAGTTTCATTTTGTGTCAGGATAATGAACATATAAAAAGAGGGTATATGAAAAAAAGAGTCTATTAATCTATGCTTAGTCGCTGCAGCCTTTTTCGAAATTCCGTTTAAACTTCATTTTAGATCATATTTGACAAAAGTATTTCACTCGTTCACTCGGATTGACACACCAGCTCACGAGCTAAACAATGTTCGTTTTCCTGCATGAAAGCCGCTATCCGCCGCTGGCTTTTCCCCTCAGGTGTGTCTGGAAAGCGAAATCTGTTCGCTCTGTCTTAAATGCTTCGCTGCGGCTCTGCTTCAACACAACAACACCAGGAGACATCCGAGTTCGTAAACAAAGAAGCTTTATTGTTTAGTTAGAGGACAAAATCAAGATGATCAGCAGGATTTTCTTCGCTTGTGTGTTTCTCGGCCTGTTCTGCGCATGCTCCGCTCTGAGCTGCAGGTGGATGGAGCACAGATTCAGACCGTACAGCGGAAACTCTTTGGATCTGCTGGATATGATGGTAAGAGACCAGATTTTAAGGCTTTTTGAAGTTAATCTAATATGTAAAAATGTATTTAGTGTCTGATGTGTGTGTCTGTGTGTGCTGCAGGCGAATAACATGACTAACAGCACTGATGGAGCGAACACTGTGCCCTTCCCTGATCATCTGTACAGCCAGGCATCCAAAGCCTCAGTATGTCCTCTACAGCTGATATTTATGATTTATTGTAGATGATACAGCACCGATTCTTTCAGTCATCTCACAGTTTTCTTGTTCTTCCTATTGTTCCAGGCTGAAGGTAAACTTTCCTTCGCAGTTCACATCCTGAAGGAGGTTTCTGCCCTGTTTGAGGAAGATCAAAGCTCTGCATCATGGCAGGAGGTCACAGTGGAGAACTTTCTCAATGTCGTCAACAAACAGGCTGACGAACTTCACGAATGTGTAAGTTCACCTTGATTCAGATTGGATATGTTTCATAACAATTTAATGGAAATACATCTGACAACAAATGTACAAATCATAATCTATAAACTTGACGTTCTTTCTCTAATTATTTCAGATTAAAGGCCATAGCCACATGAAGAAGAGGAACACCAAGCTGCACTTGTATTTCAAGAGACTATCCAATGAAATCCTGGCGAAAATGGTCAGTACAAATTACTTTTCTGCTGCCATGCCTCAGTTTCAAAACTGCATAATGTAATAATAATGATAACACTGTTGTGTCTTCAGGGCCACAGTGCTGATGCCTGGGAGCTGATCAGGAGGGAAGTCAAAGTCTGTCTAGTCAAAGCAGACCACCTGGTTAACTCTCTGCTCTCCTCCAACTAAAATATTGAACATGGATGTCACATTATTTATTTATTTATTTGTGTACTTATTTATTTTTTTATTCAGTTTCTTACTTTGTTTTTATTTTTTATTTCATGTTTTATGACACAACAGGAGTGATTGTCTGTATGTATATATATATATATATATATATATATATATAAATATATATATATATATATATATATATTCACAATGTTTCCTTTTTTTCTCCTTTAATTGTTGTAAATCAATTGAAATATAAAAAATGATACTTTTTGTACAAACAGATTATTCAAAAATAAAGTTTCTAACCAAATGAATGTGTTTATATCTGCATTACTGTTATACAGGTAACTTTGAAAATTATTTACATCAAAGAATCTGTGGAATATCCAATTCCTTTCGAAATCATTTCAACTTTTTATTTCATCATTGTTTATTTTGCACTAGCAAACTTAAACGTATTTTAAGTATACCAGCAGTTCATGATGTGAAGTAATAGGGAAATTATACCTCACAATAATTTATATAGGACATGAAATATGCTGTGCTTTTATTAGATGGGCTATGATATCATAAAATACGAGGCACTTTGTTTTTATGTGTTGTTTGATTTTCAGCTCATTCTTTAGCCTTTTCAGAGACAGGTTCTGCTGGGAGTTTCTTCCTGTTAAAGGGAATGTTTTCCTCTCCACTCTCACTACATGTGTCATTGTAAAGACAATGACACAACACGAGTGATTGTCTAATAATCTCCTGAAACCTTTAATACTTGGTCCAAAATGGTGCCATTTCACTTGACAACAGCTTAGTAAACATTTTAAAATTAAAATAGTATTTTGAAAGTAGAAACAAAACCTAATAACTCTAAATTTTTGATGTCACGGGCATCTCTCTTAAGATGAAAATCTCTAGTGAAGAAGCATACAGTTTTTATCATGCTGCTGTCTTCATTGTACATTTGTGTGCTTTACTTTAATTTTTATATAAACACTCACGGTGAGCCACAATGACAAAAAAAAAATGCCCAGGCCATTCTCATTATTGTCATCAAATAAAATACACCAAGTAGAAACTCAAAATATTTGCAGATGCTATCTTCAGGCCACCGTCCTTGAAATCTGTATCCCTGACAAACTTTTAAAGATACTTGTCGTTTGACTTGGTTCCAACTTTTGGGTTTCTTTCTACAAGGTTATAACTATAGTTTGCTGGAGTTTTGACCCATTCCTCCTGAAAGAACTGATTGATTAGTTAGGTGTTTAGGACACTTCACTCGCACACGTCTTCTCAGATATCCCCAACTTTGTCTTGAGATCAGAGCTTTACGATTTCCATGCTGAAACATGATGCTACCACTCCCATATTTCACAATTGTAATGGTGGTCCCAGGTGGTCCTCAGATTCCAATTGTCCCACTATTTCCTCCTAGTAATGATGGTCATTATGCCCAAACAGCTCTAGTTTAGTTTCATCACACCACAGCACATGACTCCAAATATTAAAGTGTGAATTTGCAAACTGTAATCAGGTTTGTTTGCGTTTCTTTTAGAGTAATGTCTCACCCCGCCCCTCGGGCCATTAAGTCCATGCCGGTGTGACTCCAAAGTATATCCACAGATGTGACTTCAAAGACATGATCAACCTCTGGGATTTGACTCATTGCTCTAAAGTCATCATTCCGTATGTAAACAAATTATATATATATATATATATATATATATATATATATATATATACTGTATATATATATATGATGTGAATGCGGCATTGAGAACGATCCCTACCAACACCATAACAGAAACCAATGAGCTGATATACAACTCAGCATCAGTGATCCTTGAGATGCTTGGCTATAAGAGCAATCATGAGACCCTATACCCACCATGGAAAAGACGGTTAGAGGCTAAGATCAAGATAACAAGGAGGGAAGTGAGCCAACTGTCAGAGCTCCAAAGGGGTGCAATGAAAAGATCAGTACACAAGAAGTACAGCCAGATGTCCATACCTGAAGCACTCGAAACTGCTAAACAAAGGCTACAAGCCTTGGCCAGCCGCCTGAAGAGATACACAAGAGAGAATGAAGCCAGGAGGATTTACCGGCTCTTCCACACCCAACCAGCTAAAGTGTACTCTCAATGGCAGGGTACTAACAACAGAGCAGACCCACCAAGGCTGGAGACTGAACAATACTGGAAAGGCATATGGGAAAGGGAGGCGACCCACAACAGCAGTGCAAAGTGGCTGACCTCTCTACGAGAGGAACACAGCAACCTCCCTGAACAAGCCCCGGTAACCATCACTGTGACAGATGTCCAAGATAGAGTCTCGGGTATGAAAAACTGGACAGCACCAGGACCTGACATGATCCATGCCTACTGGCTAAAGAAACTCACTGCCCTCCATGAGCGACTGGCAGCTCAAATGAACCAGCTGCTACAAAATGGGATTCACCCTGAATGGTTAACTGAAGGTCGCACAATCCTGATACAGAAGGATCCCTCAAAGGGTTCAATCCCATCCAACTATCGGCCAATAACATGTCTCTCTACAACATGGAAGCTCATATCAGGCATCATAGCGGCTAAGATAAGTGGTCACATGGATAAATACATGAGTACGGCACAGAAGGGCATTGGCAAAAATAGCAGAGGAGCCAAACACCAACTCCTTGTAGACCACACAGTCGCCCGAGACTGCAAAACCCGACACACCAACCTGTGCACCGCTTGGATAGATTACAAGAAAGCCTATGACTCAATGCCACACACTTGGATCAATGAATGCTTAGAGATGTACAACATCAATAGGACTCTAAGAGCCTTCACTGCAAACTCGATGGGGCTGTGGAAAACCACCCTTGAAGTCAACTGCAAACCACTTGCACAAGTGTCCATCAAATGTGGCATATACCAAGGAGATGCTCTGTCCCCACTGCTGTTCTGCATAGGCCTGAACCCCTTCAGCCAAATCATCAATTCGGACTAGAAAAGTGTGGTCGGATGGCTACAAAGAGAGGCAAGGTCGTCCGCACTGAAGGGGTCTCACTCCCAGAAGGAACAATAGCAGACATAGAGCACAGTTACAAGTACCTGGGAATACCACAAACAAATGGCAACCTCGATGAGGTCACAAGGAAAGGAGCCACAGCCAAATACCTCCAACGAATAAGGCAAGTCCTGAGAAGCCAGCTCAATGGCAAGAACAAGATCCGTGCAATAAACAGCTATGCCTTACCAGTAATCAGATACCCTGCCGGAATAATTAGCTGGCCAATGGAAGAGATAAAGGCCACGGATGTTAAGACTCGGAAGTTACTAACCATGCATGGAGGGTTCCACCCCAAATCCAGCACCCTGAGACTATACACGAGCCGTAAGGAAGGAGGCAGAGGACTAGCGAGTGTGAGAGCCACTGTCCAGGATGAAACATCCAAGATCCATAAATACATCAAGGACAAAGCCTCAACGGACGATATGCTCAGGGAATGTCTCAGGCAATGGGGAACACAGGATGAGGGGCTAGAGGTTCTATCATGGGAGAACAAGCCCCTACATGGGATGTACCACCGACAAATAACTGAAGTGGCTGATATCAGGAAATCCTACCAATGGCTGGACAAAGCTGGACTCAAGGACAGCACAGAGGCTCTCATCCTGGCTGCACAGGAACAGGCCCTAAACACCAGAGCAATAGAGGCTCAGATCTACCACACCAGACAAGACTCAAGGTGTAGGTTGTGCAAGGAGGCCCCTGAGACAGTCCAGCACATAACAGCAGGGTGCAAGATGCTGGCAGGGAAAACATACATGGAACGACATAACTAGGTGGCGGGCATAGTGTACAGGAACATCTGTGCTGAATATGGACTGGAAGCCCCGAGATCGAAGTGGGAAACACCCCCAAAGGTGGTGGAGAATGACCGAGCTAAGATCCTGTGGGACTTCCAGATCCAGACAGACAAGATGGTAATGGCGAACCAACCGGACATTGTGGTGGTGGATAAAGAACAGAGGAAAGCCGTTGTGGTGGATGTAGCTATACCAAGTGACTACAACATCAGGAAAAAGGAGCATGAGAAACTGGAGAAATACCAGGGCCTCAGGGAGGAACTGGAAAAGGCCTGGAAGTTGAAGACCACAGTGGTGCCTGTGGTCATCGGGGCCCTCGGGGCAGTCACCCCCAAACTGGAGCAGTGGCTAAAACAGATCCCAGGAACAACATCAGACATCTCAGTCCAGAAATGTGTAGTACTAGGCACAGCCAAGATACTGCGCAGAACCCTCAAGCTCCCAGGCCTCTGGTAGAGGACCCGAGCTCAGAGGATGAAAGAGACCACCGAGGAGGGTGAGAAGAGAACTTATATGTATATATATATATATATATATATATATATATATATATATACATATAAGTTATATAACTTATATATATATATATATATATATATATATATATAAACATATATATGTTCATATATGTTTGATTGGTTTTTGAAGATTAAATTAGTTTATTAATTAATTTAATCTTCAAAAACCAATTTATCACCAGCCGCAGAATGACGTAATTTCATATTAGCATTAAAATACAACAATGAAATATTCTTAAATTTTTATCTAATTTTATCAAATCGACATTTTTTCACTGTTTATTTTAACTACGACAGTATATGCAGGAATCTTTGCAATTTCAAAACAATGTATTTCAATAACTTCCTGTGAGCGCCCACACTCCTATGTTGCTGTGTTTGTCAAGCAAAAACATCGATATCCTTCATGAAAACTCTGCCTCAACAGTGTCTTTCATAGAAACGCTGCCGGTTATTTTCAGAGATAATACCTGCAGTCATTCAGGTATTTTAAACAAAGGGGATGGGTGTAGTTTATATATTCATCTTCTGAAACCCTGCCTGAGATGAGCTCTTACTTTCTGTGTGAACCTCATCTTAAACAAGGCGACATTTTGACCCGACTGCGCCACGTTTCTGAATCATATCAACCCATGCAGCTGCTCCCTGCTTCACTTCGCCGAAGTATTCAGCTCACAGTCAGATTGCAGCCATCAGGCATGAATGGAGCCTGTTCCAAGCTGTTCACAGCTTCACACGTGATTTCTCTCTCTCTGCAGATCTGCACTGCAGATCTGCACTCCAGATCTGGTGGTTTTCCTGGCCTGCACCAACAGCCGCCTGAAGGAGAGGCTGCATAAAAGGGCGGAGCAGCAGGATTGACCCGACGACAACCCGAAGGCCATCGACCGGCGCCTGACCAACTTCAAGCAGAACACCATTCCTCTGGTCAAGTACTTCCAGGAGAGAGGCCTGATTGTCACAGTGAGGCTTTCATTTACTACATCTCTGCTTTTAAACCTTTAAAACGGGAAAAAAAATATTAAATATACAGAACTGAAACTAACAATTCCGATGATTAGTATATAATATACTAATTAATGTATAATTAGATTATTATATAATATACAGAACTGAAACTAACTATTCCGATGATTAGTATTTCAGTCATGCAAGAAGGCACAATATAAGAGCTCATTAAATAAACACAATATACCAATGTCAACTGAATAAATTAAATCAGACTACATTTGTAACACTAGGTTAGTTAAACATTTATGCAATACTAGTATAAAATGAATTAGAAAATGCCTAGATGAATGTGTTCCTACAAACATATGGAAACTCCAACATAGTAACAAAATGGGTGAACACATTAACACACAACATAACCAAGTAAATACAGACATACGAACCAACAAGATACAATCCTCAAACACCAACCATACATTTAAAACAAACTGCAATCAAGAGAGAAACAAACTGTCTGCTCGGCGGCAGAGCCTTTCACTCCAAGCCTCTCTTTTTATTTTACACACACAATCGCTTCCAGCGTTTTTAACCCAAACACACACAAACTACCCTAAATGGATCCAAAAACTAAATTCCAATGCAGCCACAGTCAAGGGTTTTCCTTTCTTCTGTGACTCAGATCGTGATCAACTAAAGTCTTCTTCTCTTTTATTATCTTCACTAATTCCTGTGTGGCCATCGTCAACACTTACATTTCCTCGATGGCAACGATAGTTTATCTTGTTATATTGCAGGTACAGCCCTCCTGAGGAAAACTCAATCCAACCATAGGGTGCGTTCACACTGCAGCCTGAAGTGACCCAATTCCGATTTTTTTGTCGTAATGCGGCCTGTATCCAATCTTCAAATATGTAAGCTAAGCTCCACCGTTAGCCTCCATGTTTACTTCCTCAAACACTGAGCTCTTCTTTTTATGGCGGTTGGCAGAACACTGATTCTATTGTGCCCTCTAGTGCGCATGCGGGACACTTTCAGGTCGTTTATCCGTTTACACTGCAGAACGCAAACATGTTATATGTCTGACATCTTAGAAGAAGTCGCAAGGATGTCATATGAGACTACAGCACTTACTGTCGCATTTACTGGCAGTGTGAACGGCCCCAGCAGAAAAATCGAAATTTCCAAAAATTCGGAATTGGGTCACTTCAGGCTGCAGTGTGAACGCACCCCTAGAGGTCAGCCCGGAGACCAACAGGATTTGCCATGAACCCCACGAGGTTCACTTCTTCATTTAGAAGTACCATCTGTCAACCCAATACCTCAGAGTACCCGTTTTGTACATTTTTATAAATGTATTGCAGACGCCTCCGATCACACGTCTGCATGGGTGTGGCTTCGTCTCCGGCTGGTCTGAATTGCACTGGCTGACTTGGTGGGTTTCCTCATGAGATGGCTGCTGGTCCCCTAATTCCGTCAGCCTAGTATTCAGCTTTTTCACGTAAAGCCCCAATTTCTTGTTTTCCTTCTCTAGGAGGTGGTTTTCCTGCTCAAAGAAAGACTTTTCATGTTGCAGGGCGGCTGTTTTCTCCTCCAGGGCGGCATTTTTCTCCGTCAGCGCGGCCTTTTCCTCCTTTAGCGTGGCAATATCCTCCTCTAAAGAAACGTTAAGGTCAACCAGTTTTTTTAATTCCTCATCTTTTTCACGGACAAGCTTATCTTTAGCAAATGCCTCTTGGTCCAGATTTAAAACTTGAATTTTTAAATCCTCATTTGCTGTAATGAGTGCTGTTGTCTCATATGACATCTGTCCGACTTCTTGTAAGATGTCCCGGAGCTTCCTTCTCTCTCTTTCCAACATCTGTTGGCCTGTTTCCTCCTCGGAATCAGAAGTTGATGTATTGCTTTTTAGGCTCATGGTTTCTCACTCTACGAATCGTTTCGAGTGTCTTGAATCAATCCTTGTCCTTGCTCTTCAGGTTCTGCAATGGCTATGAAGGTAGAATTCAAGAGTGGAGTTTTTGTGCATCGCTCTTTGTGACATCAAATTGCATGATGTCACAAATTGATGTCAGCAGAACAACTAGAAAACTGCTGAAGTTTGAATATAAACAAACTTTACGGCTGAATGCAGCTCGGTTAAGCTGATGGCCACTGGAGACAGTTCAGCTGGTAAAATATCACCAAAGCTGAAATCCACACTTAGGAGACAGCGGCTCTTGAGGACAATGGACTCATTTTCATTTCATTTTTTTCTTCTAAAAAAATTTAAAAAAAAAAATCATAAACGCATAAGTAATTCAAATATAACAAAATATATACAGATTATTATATAAAAAAAACACAGGTATTGGACAGAATATTTTTAAGTAATAAGGCCTACTGTCAAGTGCTCTATAATTTCATGGCCTCCTACACTTGAAAAGGAGGACTTGGAGACTTCAGGAATTCACTCAATCCTTTTTTATTTTACATACATTTTAGACATTTAGTTCCATCCATCCATCCATTTTCTTGACACCCTTGTCCCTTAGTGGGGTCGAGAGGGTTGCTGGTGCCTATCTCCAGCTAACGTTCCGGGCGAGAGGCGGGGTACACTCTGGACAGGTCGCCAGTCTGTCGCAGGGCAACACAGACACACAGGACAAACAACCATGCACGACATTTAGTTCAAAGTTCATAATTTATCTTAATGAATAATTCCATTCTTAGCCTTACACATACATTTCTTTTAGAATTTTAACCATAAATTCAAATATTAAATTATTAAATTCCATGTCCAAGCATTTTAGAATTATATATTTTTTTCTTTTTCTTAGAACATATGTTTTTTACATTAAACATCTTAATATACATTTAGTGAAACCAAACTATTAAACTAGCAGTGAAACTCTTACTTCAATGAATTCTGCATTTCATTTCTCAAATGTGAAATTACAAACAAATTACATTCACTTTGAGCCCAGTAAGTAGCTTACCGGCAGTCCTTATGAGTCCTTCCCCATGAAATGGGGAGGCTGTGTATTGCCTCCCTCAGCTCTGTTGCAAAAACCAGTAAAGTGGTTGGTGGATTCCTTAAATTACCTGAGTTGAGGGTGCAGCTGATTTGGCCAGATTTCTTTCACCTGCTGAGAAGTGCTGGAGAGTGGCACACTGATGTGTGTGTGTGTGCACACACACAAATGTCTATTCATGCACCCACATCTGAACTAATGAGCAGATGTGCGCAACACCTCCCACTCGATCTTGCCAGGTTTTACCTGGGGAGATTGCATTTTTTAAGTGAGTTAGTTCCCTCTGCTTGGTCTTCTGCTGGGATGAGCACTACAAGGCGCCGGACATCCCGATGGAGTATGGTGCCCTGAACCTCCTTCACCAATTCAGAACATTTAGCAGAAGGTTTGGGTGCATTTCCCGGACTATACCCACTTGGAGAAACTTTCACATAAACATCCCGTACTATGCCCTTGCAATCAGGATTCACAGCAACAACTCTACCTATCTTGAATTGCCCCCTTAGTGCGTTTTGGTCGCAGAGCCAGACCACATCGCCAATAGCAACATTTCTTTCAGCAGTATGCCACTTGCCACGGACAAACAAGTTGGGACCTGCTAGTTGACTCCAGGACCTCCAAAAGTAGTCAACTTGATTTTGTATTTCTTGAAGCCTTTTAAAGGGATAAGTGGTATAATCAAATGTCTTGAAATCTCCACTTTGTGTAGCTCGACCAAGTAACAGGGTGTTTGGAGTGATGTACTGGATTCGATCTTCATGGCTCTGTACTCTAGCATCAATAGGTCTTTCGTTGGCTAGATTGGCAGCTAGCTTAGCCGTCATAAGAAACTCACTGAAGGTAAGATAAGACAAGATAAGATAAGATAAAACTTTATTGTCATATTGCATGCACAAGGTGAATACAAAATGAAATTTCGTTCCATACAGCTCAGGACAGTATTTTGAGCTTCCAAAAGAAATAGAGTATAAAAATATGTTTATAAATATATAAAATAAATAAATAAATAAATAAATAAATAAATAGAGTGAAGGAATGACAGTAAAAGAGTACTTTGTTCTGTACATGAGGCAGATATAATGTGAGACCAGATTATTTAAATGCAATACGGTTGGGAGTTCAGCAGTCTAATGGCAAGTGGAAAAAAGTTGTTTCAGAACCTGGATGTTGTTGAAAAAGGAATAATTTAAGTCAAATTAAAAAATACAATTCGGTTCTTTTCCTTTTTCGAGTCCCGGATCTCAGCGGCTGTCTGGAGCCCACGCGAGAACACAAGAGGCGTACGCAGCGTGTTGACGTCACCGAAGTTCAGAATTTAATCCAATCAGAAAACAAAGTCTCAGACATACAGAGCAGAACAGAAAAAACATGCAGAGTTACATTTAGTTACCTGAGATACTTAGGAGACAAACACAAGATGTCTTGGAGAAATATAACCAGAGCATAGAGATCGGCTATAATTTCTGACCCATTTTTCCGGTGCATCAGTTTTTATCTGTGAGGGGAGGGCCTTGAGTTTCGCATATTCAAAACAGGCGTTCCTCAGCCTAACCAACTGGTGTCCTGTTCCTGACGACTTCAAATTTAGTTCCTCCCTACAATTTGGTCCGAGCAATCAAAGAGAAATTTTCTCTTTGATGTTATTTGAAGTTAACCAGAACTCTAAAGTCCTGCTGACTTTTACAACTTCGCAAATGTCTCAGGAGACGTGGCTGAAACTCTCTCCTATCCAAACAGATAAATAACAAACCGCATGTATGTTTTTAAACCAATACTTTTCGGGTGAACTGCAGGTCAATGCATCCGGGTCGACCATAAATCTTAAAGATGTATCCAGGTTTATTTCACCAATTGATGCCATCTCCTGAATCTGGTTTTTTCTTGAGCCACGAACATCAAAGGATTTCACAAGACTCTGTGAGATCTTGGGTCTTTTACCCTAAATCCTGTATTTAATTCAATAAGAGTTATCTCTAAACTTAATATGCTTTTGCTCTGTTATTCCTCCCAAAGTCTCTCTGATATTAAACTCATACAAACTACAAAAAGTAATCAGATCCAGTTCCTGTTTCTTAATACAGAACAAAACATTTTTCAAATTCCATTTATCATTGACTGGTTTTAGTTCTGATACAATATTAAAATAAAATATTCAGTTAAAGCATGCAATATTAAAATATTCTATATGATATCAGTCTGAAAGTTTAAAAGTTCACAGTTTGAAAGTTCATCAGTCTATAGGTCACCCGTTCGCTGTGCCAAATGTTCAGTGGAGACCCTTATTTCCTGAGACAGGAATGTGCCCCTGTTTTTAAATGGTTTTCACACAGATAAGATTGTTTCCCTCCTGTGGTTTTATTATTTTATAACCTGCAACCAGGTTTTGTAAATGCATTTATCTGTGACCTTCTAACCCCAGGCCCTGCATTTGAGCTTACTGACACAAAACTCCTAATTTTAAGTACAAGATAAAGCTAACTCAAACACTAAAAAATGATTATATTTTCTAAATGCTAGAAACGATTATATTTCCTCAACAATGTCCTACACAGGATGCTTCGGAACCTCTTTCCAGAGGGCAGCAGGGAGAACCATCCATGGTGTGGGTGTGAAGGATCTCTGACAATGTTTCGGCCTCGGGACACGCAGCGCCGGGATGAAAGGCAAGGCCTTCCACTCTGTCAAGACTTTGGAACGCTCTTTTAATAATCTTGACAGCTGCTTCAGCTGCACCGTTGCGATGTGGTGAATCGGCTGGAAGAATTTTCCATGTCCAGTTAGTCCCATTTTTTGCAGCATACTCTTCAAGTGAGAATTTGTCTTGCTGTCTCAGGTACGCATACATTTCTTGCAGAATGGGTTTTGCCCCAATAAAGTTTGTACCTGGGTCAGACCACACCTTCTGGGGATGACCTCTGATGGACGTAAACGTCTGATAGGCAAGTATGAAGCTCTCTGTAGATAGTGTGTTTGCTAGTTCAACATGAATGGCTCTGCTCGACATACAGCAGAACAACACACCCCAAACTTTCATGCTCACTCTTTTCTTGACATCATCTTTCACTTGGTAAGGGCCAAACAAATCAACAGATATGAACTGAAATGGTGCATTTGGACTAGACCTTTCTTCAGGCAGATCCCCCATTATTTGCTGACAGGTTTTGGCTCTCACTTTTTTGCACAATACACACTCGTCGACAACTTTCCTGGCGATGACTCGTCCTCTGATGACCCATGCTTTCTTCCGCATGCGCAGCAAAGTTCCTGCCACTCCATCATGTCCTTCACTGTGTGTTGCTCGGGCTAGAAGGGTGGAGATCCAAGACTGGAAGGGCAACAAAGGAACGGCTCTGTGGTCCTCCTTAAAAGTCTGAACTCTGCCGCCACACATCAAGAGCCCACTTGCAACTACCCCTATCAGTTTTCTCAAACTGCTGAAGTGCCTCACGTCCACTAGTTGCTGGACTACTGCAGCTGCAGGCGGTCTTCTAGAGATGATCAGTTTATTCTGGACCCTGATTGGATTTTGCTCTTTCAGCTAACTTCGGGTGAGTACAGCAACAAATGTTTTCTTCTGTATTTTTATAACATTCCCTCTTGCCTGCACAGCAACATCATTTGCAGATTTCTTTGGCCACTCACTTACAGGAAGTTGAAGGAAACTTGGACCCAATTGCCACTCTGAGTTCTCGGTTAAGTAAGCAGGAGTTGCTCCTCTGGTGATAATATCTGCAATATTTGCTGATCCTGGAATCCACCACCAGTCTTGGACATTAGTGCTGCTCTGGATCTCTCCAACCCGGTTGGCGAAGAAGGTCTGATATCCATAACTCTCTCGCTGTATTGCACCCAAGACAGTTTGACTGTCAACAAGATGGAACCACTTCTCAACTTTGATTCTGCAATGTTTCTGGAAATAGGTCTTTAGCCGTGCTGCAAAGACTGCTCCGCATATCTCCGATTTCACGGGGTCACCATTGCGGTTGAGAGGAGTCAGCTTGGCCTTAGACTCAACCAACCTCACACTGACGCCATTAAAGCATTCCCAACGCAGGTACAACACAGCACCATACGCATTCTCACTGCCATCAGAAAATGTGATGCCAATTGGACCTGCATGTGGGTCTGATGGTGTCAGGGATCTGATGAATCTGAGTTGGCTCAGGTCAGCATATTCTTCTAGCAGCTTTATGGCATCCTCTCGGAGTTCTTTGGACAGAGCGGCATCCCAGGTATCTTTTGTGCAATACATTAGCTTTGCTTCTTGAAAAGCCCTTCAACCAGAATAGCTCCTTTCTGCTTTGCAGGAGTCACAAGACCAAGTGGATCATAGAGAGCAGAGACTTGACTTAACAGTTCTCTTCTGGTAAGAGGATTTGGGGTTTGTCCTTTTATTTCTTCTCTTAGCAGGTCCTGACCAAGGCGCATTTTCTTCTTCCTCTTGGAAAAGTTCACTGCAACCATGACATGCATCTTGTCATCTTCAACAGTGTAACCCAGACTGAGGGCTTTGTTATCTTTTTCAGTGAGCTGGTTAGGCAAGATCATGGTCTTTAACTCCATGTTAACTTCTCTTGACTCCTGCCTCCCACTTTGACTAGAGTAGACCCAAGGCTTCATGAAAAATCCTCCAGCTTTAAGGATCTGCTCGATGTTGGATGTGAGGAGTTTCAGGTGGTCAAGGTTGTTATGAGATGTCAAGATGTCATCGACGTAGACGTCTTCTTCCAGCACACGTTTCTCCTCATTGAATTGTGTGAATGGGGGTAGGCTGGCAGTCTCCCGCATGGCAACTTGTGCTATACAGCCAGCAGGTTTATCTCCGATATTTACCCTTGTTATGGCAAAATCTTCTATTTCAGCCTCCTCACTGTCACGCCACAGAAACCTGTGCAGATGAACCTCTTTCTCTTCTAACCACACAGAGTTGTACATTTTTTGTATGTCGCCAAGGGCAGCGAAGACACCAGCTCGGAACCTCAGGAGGACAGCTCTGATTGGATTTAAGACATCACGACCTTTAATCAACATGTCATTCAAACTCAGACCTCTGTACTTCTGGCTGCTGTTCCACACCAACCTCACTGGAGTAGATATGGAATGTGGATTTAATGCAATCAGATGGCTTATATACCACACTGGCCCAGTCCAGCTTTGTAGTACTTCTTTGGACAGTTTCACTGCAGCTTTGCGATCGACCATTTCATGGACTTGTGAAGCATAGGCCACTCTCCACTCTGCGTCCTTTGCCAACTGTTTTTCGGTCCTGAGGAATGTAGCTTCTACTACTTTCCTATTGTTGGGGAGAGAAGCCAAATCTTCAGTCCATGGATATTTGGCGTGCCAGTGTGGTTCAGGAGTGTGGTGGTCACCATTCACATATGTCAAGCCATTTCTCACCATCTCCATTTCTTTCTCCTCAGCCAAGGACATTTCCTTCCCTCCAGGTTGGCAATTCCCGCAGCGACAACCTCCACATTTTGGCACGCAGGCTGCTCTGATGCTTTCCCATTCCCACCACTTCAGAAAGTCTTTGCTGGTAGTGGCTGCATTGGATTGGATGAAAGGATGCTTGGGAGACTGACAGGAAAGTGAAGATTTGCAGGTGAGTTCACTGTACTTAACTGCTGCAGTCCTCATTGATCTTGCAAAGTGCGTCTCCGATGTATGAGCCATTAAGGTAACTTCTTCAAAGAGGTCTGGATGTGTGCCTCCAATCGTCTTGCCAAGTGGTCCATCCCATAACACCAGGTCCCCGACAGAGCGAACTTTTTGATGTACAAGTTGACCTTCTTTGTGGCTAATCAGTAGCTGTATCTCTTTGGGTCTTGTAAGGTCTTTTGAGGAGACATCTGGAAAAATCCTCTGAAGCTTTGTGGCAGGCACATGTCTATGAACTTTTGTGATCTTGTCAAGCCCATAGCAGATTAGTTGATGTGATTTGAGGGTCCCTCTTGGAGTATTGACACGTATCTTAAGAAGATAGCGCTTTGTTTCAACAGACACCTGCATCCCTCCAACACCATGGACCACAAGCGTTACATCTTCACTTCTAAGATTCAACTTACTTGCAGCTTTATGTGTAATGTAGTTTGTGTCTGATGCCAGGTCAATGAAGGTTCCAATTCTTTGTCCATCATTGGCAGTGACGTTAAGAATCATCAGAATAACTGGAAACTCATTTAAGCCATTCTCCTCTAGAAGGCCTGTCTTAGTAACAGTGGAGTTGTGTGCCCTTGACACAACATTGCAGAAAGCATCTTTACATTGCTGAGCCAGCTCAGGTGGGAGTTTGGAAAGAAACTCTTCTTGGGCTTCAGTATGTCTTTTGCTCTCTGCTTTCTCTGAACCAGATCTAGGTGTTCTTTGAGACTGTGGTCTAGCGAGTAAGCAGAGAAGAAAGTGGTGTTGGTCCTTACACTCTCGGGTTCTTGCACAGGTAATCAGTTTTCTTACAGTACTCACCATTATGGATTTCAAGGCATCTCTTGCAGGCACCAAGCTGCTGTACTATATCTCTCTTCTCTGATGGCTTTAAATTAATTTTAAACTTTCTGCAGAAATACAGTTTCTTCCTGTGCTTTGGATCACCACAAACAATGCAGCCTGGTATGGCACTGCTGTGCTTGGTTGTCTTGGTTCTGGCACATTTTAAGAACTTAGATTTCTCTCTGATGGGTTCAACGAGATCTTTGAGTTGATCTAGTTGTTCATATATGGATTCTTGTGATCTAAGGAATATCATAAGCTTGTCAAATTAATTCTGGTGACTAGTGGTGTCCTTCTCATTTGCATTATGAGTGAGCCAGTCTTTCTTTAAAGTTTCTGGAAGCTTACTCTCTATGGATTTAGTCACCAGTGGATTCTTTATGGCATCTACATTTCCTAGCTCATTTATGTCACTAAGAGCCTTCTCCAAAGCTTGGATGAGATCTATTATACGTCTAGGTTGACCATTTCTCACTGGTGGAATTGTTTGTAATTCTTCAATAATCTCAAGAGCAATGGTAGCTTTGTTCCCAAAACGATTGTCCAGGACTCTGAAGATCTCTTCTGATGAATTGTATGTTGAGAGGCATAAATCCTTGGCCACCTTTTCATCAAGACTATCAAGCAATTGAAACTTCTTTTCTTCTTTCGAACCAAATGGTTCACCTTGCTTCTGGAGAGCTTCCCATTCCTTTCTCCATCTGTAATAGTCTCTTTTACTTCCACCAAACTTTGGCAAAGATGTGGCTTTCAGTTTTATCGCAGCTACTGGACTAAGGCTTTTTCCTCAGTTGTGTCCTTCTTACTTGCTGCTTCGATGGATACCAGCCTAGGGAGGCACCAGCCTAGGGAGGCACACCTCTAGCTCCCTTACACGGTAGTTAAAATCCTTTTCCTCAGCAGGTGGTGCCCAACGGTTCCAATTTTGATGTGCTTCCTTTGCCTTCTGGGTCAATTTCTCCAAATGGGTGAGCATGAACTCGTATGCCTCCAGAGTTGTGTCTGGCCCGATGGAGGAAACATTCTTACACTCATTCTCTGCAACTTGTAGAGCCAGGGACAGTTCCTTCTCTCCATATGTGGCCCACATTGTCTCTCGGATAAGGAGTTTAGCTTCTTTAAGCTTTTGTTCACATTCTTTCTCCGTCTTCTCTAGGTCAGCTTTCTGAAGATTACTCAGCTCCTCAGCTGCAGTTGCTTTGCACTCAGCCATATAAGCAGCCTCAACATCCTCATTTGCCTCCATAACTTTGGAGCTCTCTAGTGTAAGCTTCTTGTAGTTCTCCTCCAGTTCCACCTTAGACATCTCCATGTAGGTCCTCATAATGTTATTTACAAAACGGGAGAAGAGCCTTTTAATTGTTGTCCTCTCTGCTTTGAGGTCATCAAAGGACTTTACTTCAGCCATTTTCCTCTTTTGGAAGACAGATAGCAGATTTCAGTCTCTGGTTGCAAACGGAATCTCCTCCGGTTGAGGCGGTTTTTCACTGCCAAGTGTTCTATAATTTCATG
The DNA here is from genome assembly GCA_033032245.1 of Poecilia picta. Lineage (NCBI taxonomy): Eukaryota > Metazoa > Chordata > Actinopteri > Cyprinodontiformes > Poeciliidae > Poecilia > Poecilia picta. Next base: position 11,910,938 of record CM065371.1, on the reverse strand, counting down.
GCTTCCTACACTTGAAAAGGAGGACTTGGAGACTTCAGGAATTCACTCAATCCTTTTTTATTTTTACCAATGAGTGAAAACCAATGATCAGGTGAACAGGTGAAAAACCTGCAACATACATACAAAATATTTTAACGTACATTATTTTAACATACATTTTAGACATTTAGTTCAAAGTTCATAATTTATCTTAATGAATAATTCCATTCTTAGCCTTACACATACATTTCTTTTACAATTTTAACCATAAATTCAAATATTAAATTATTAAATTCCATGTCCAAGCATTTTAGAATTATATATTTTTTTCTTTTTCTTAGGACATAAGTTTTTTACATTAAACATCTTAATATACATTTAGTGAAACCAAACTATTAAACTAGCAGTGAAACTCTTACTTCAATGAATTCTGCATTTCATTTCTCAAATGTGAAATTACAAACAAATTACATTCACTTTGAGCCCAGTAAGTAGCTTACCGGCAGTCCTTATGAGTCCTTCCCCATGAAATGGTGCTTTGGAGGCTGTGTATTGCCTCCCTCAGCTCTGTTGCAAAAACCAGTAAAGAGGTTGGTGGATTCCTTAAATTACCTGAGTTGAGGGTGCAGCTGATTTGGCCAGATTTCTTTCACCTGCTGAGAAGTGCTGGAGAGTGGCACACTGATGTGTGTGTGTGTGCACACACACAAATGTCTATTCATGCACCCACATCTGAACTAATGAGCAGATCTGCGCAACACCTACCGAATAAAAACAGACATTGAGACATGTGGCCACAGAATGGCTGGGAAGTGGTGCATTATGGGAGGAGACGCAAAGAACGTCCCCCTAACCACACGTTTTGATGGACCGTGGGGAAGGAAGGACCGTGCAGCTCCTGTTTTCTTCAGGGAACAGAATCGACCCTTTCTCCCAAACCCTACCCTATGGAATATCCTCGTTCAACTTCCCTAAAGTTGAAAACTAGGTAAGTTAAACTGGGAGAGGATTTTCCATTTTTGGGGGAGTGACTGGCTGGCAGGACTTAGTTCCTGCAGGAGGGTCTGAAGTTGCTTGTAATCAACATAATCCCCGTTCATTATCATGCCGATGCAGCTGGAAAAGGTAAGAACATTGAGGTGGAGGGCGCCTTGGACTTTCTTGGGAACCCTCTGAAGTACCTTCTCCATCCACGCCATCCCATGGTCACGGTACTTCTCGAGATTTCTGGAATAGCTCAAGGAACGCCGCTCCACCTCTGTGCATACTTGAAGGGTTGCTGTGGCAACCTTCGAAAGTTGCACCTTGTGCCCCTCGAACTCTAAGACGATATAGTCCCGGTTGTTCCAGAACATTTTGTGTGAGCCACAAAGCTCACGAAACTTTACATGTGGAAAGAACCGCATGTTCCCCGCCAAGAAACCCTAAAAGAGACACTTGTCCAGATTATATATATATATATATATATACAGTATATATATATATATATATTATATGAGATGATATGCACTCAGCATCAGTGATCCTTGAGATGCTTGGCGATTTCCATGCCGAAATATGATGCTACCACTCCCATATTTCACAATTGTAATGGTGGTCCCAGGTGGTCCTCAGATTCCAATTGTCCCACTATTTCCTCCTAGTAATGATGGTCATTATGCCCAAACAGCTCTAGTTTAGTTTCATCACACCACAGCACATGACTCCAAATATTAAAGTGTGAATTTGCAAACTGTAATCAGGTTTGTTTGCGTTTCTTTTAGAGTAATGTCTCACCCCGCCCCTCGGGCCATTAAGTCCATGCCGGTGTGACTCCAAAGTATATCCACAGATGTGACTTCAAAGACATGATCAACCTCTGGGATTTGACTCATTGCTCTAAAGTCATCATTCCGTATGTAAACAAATTATATATATATATATATATATATATATATATATATATATATATATATATATATATTTATATATATATATATGATGTGAATGCGGCATTGAGAACGATCCCTACCAACACCATAACAGAAACCAATGAGCTGATATACAACTCAGCATCAGTGATCCTTGAGATGCTTGGCTATAAGAGCAATCATGAGACCCTATACCCACCATGGAAAAGACGGTTAGAGGCTAAGATCAAGATAACAAGGAGGGAAGTGAGCCAACGGTCAGAGCTCCAAAGGGGTGCAATGAAAAGATCAGTTCCCAAGAAGTACAGACAGATGACTAATACCTGAAGCTCTCAAAACTGCCAAACAAAGGCTCCAAGCCTTGGCCAGCCGCCTGAAGAGATACACAAGAGAGAATGAAGCCAGGAGGATTTACCGGCTCTTCCACACCCAACCAGCTAAAGTGTACTCTCAATGGCAGGGTACTAACAACAGAGCAGACCCACCAAGGCTGGAGACTGAACAATACTGGAAAGGCATATGGGAAAGGAAGGCGTCCCACAACAGCAATGCAAAGTGGCTAACCTCTCTACCAGAGGACCACAGCAACCTCCCTGAACAAGCCCCAGTAACCATCACTGTGGCAGATGTCCAAGAAAGAGTCTCGGGTATGAAAAACTGGACAACACCAGGACCTGACATGATCCATGTCTACTGGCTGAAGAAGCTCACTGCTCTCCATGAGCGACTTGCAGCTCAAATGAACCAGCTGCTACAAAATGGGTTAACTGAAGGGCGCACAATCCTGATACAGACGGATCCCTCAAAGGGTTCAGTCCCATCCAACTATCGGCCAATAACTTGTCTCTCTACAACATGGAAGCTCATTTCAGGCATCATAGCGGCTAAGATAAGTGGTCACATGGATAAATACATGAGCACAGCACAGAAGGGCATTGGCAAAAATAGCAGAGGAGCCGAACACCAACTCCTGGTAAACCACACAGTCGCCCGAGACTGCAAAACTCAACACACCAACCTGTGCACCGCCTGGATTGATTACAAGAAAGCCTATGACTCAATGCCACACACTTGGATCAATGAATGCTTGGATCAATGAGTCCTACAACATCAATAGGACTCTAAAAGCCTTCATTGCAAACTCGATGGGGCTGTGGAAAACCACCCTTGAAGCCAACTGCAAACCACTTGCACAAGTGTCCATCAAATGTGGCATATACCAAGGAGATGCTCTGTCCCCACTGCTGTTCTGCATAGGTCTGAACCCCCTCAGCCAAATCATCAACAAGACTGGCTACGGTTACCGACTGAAGAATGGGGCCACAATCAGTCACCTCCTCTACATGGATGACATCAAGCTGTACGCTAAGAGTGAACAAGACATCGACTCACTGATCCACACCACCAGGATATACAGCACTGACAGTGGGATGTCATTCGGACTAAAGAAGTGTGGTTGGATGGCTACAAAGAGAGGCAAGGTCGTCCGCACAGAAGGGGTCTCACTCCCAGAAGGAACAATAGCAGACATAGAGCACAGTTACAAGTACCTGGGAATACCACAAACAAATGGCAACCTCGATGAGGTCACAAGGAAAGGAGCCACAGCCAAATACCTCCAACGAATAAGGCAAGTCCTGAGAAGCCAGCTCAATGGCAAGAACAAGATCCATGCAATAAACAGCTATTCCTTACCAGTAATCAGATACCCTGCCAGAATAATTAGCTGGCCAATGGAAGAGATAAAGGCCACGGATGTTAAGACTCGGAAGTTACTAACCATGCATGGAGGGTTCCACCCCAAATCCAGCACACTGAGACTGTACACGAGCCGTAAGGAAGGAGGCAGAGGACTAGCGAGTGTGAGAGCCACTGTCCAGGATGAAACATCCAAGATTCATAAATACATCAATGACAAAGCCTCAACGGATGATATGCTCAGGGAATGTCTCAGGCAATGGGGAACAGAGGATGAGGGGCTAGAGGTTCCATCATGGGAGAACAAGCCCCTACATGGGATGTACCACCGACAAATAACTCAAGTGGCTGATATCAGGAAATCCTACTGTTAGAGATTTTTTGGTATTATCATTTTGTTATTACTTATTTATATTCAGTCTAATGTTAATCAACAATAGTTAATATAGATTGTGATTTTCAGTTTAAAGTGTTCTCTTACTTCTGTGTCTCTGAACTGACTTGAAGGCCACGTCTGCCTGTACATCTTTATGTGAAACAGTTAACTGTCTGTTTCCCAGACCTTAAATTACGCTTCCACAGGTGGTCTTATCACTAAATACTCCCTACTTTAGAAACTGCCTGTGTGCAGTGATAAATATTGTCTGTGCTGTCCTCCGTTCCCCATCCTCCCTGTTTTTGCTTGATAATAAAAGACGAGCTGTAACCAAAGGTTTTTTAGAACGCTCGGTGAACGGCTTGTAGAAGCCGTTTGTTGAGTCTTCTCCTTTTGCAAAAGCTTTGTCATAATTATTCACATGCGTTGTCTGTGGTTCTTTTTAATGAAGGTTCAAGAAAATACCCATCATTATTTGGTGCCGAAACCCGGGATCTCTCACACTGATCCCTGACAGGCAGAGGAAGACGCGCTGAATCCATGCATGGCCAGAGTCAACTGGACCTGGAAAGAAAGACCCAGGAAGTGAATTCTTCGCTGGGCCGGCTGCATAGGTCCGACTTTGTCTGCCAACGACTGAGTGACGAGATCCGACCGGACAACCCGAAAACTACAGAAACGTAAGTGAATATTAAAATGACTTTTCTAAGGTTTTGAGAATCCTTGTTAGGCAACGTCCTACTAAAACTCTGAGGTTTTGAGTTCCCTTGTATGATGTCGCTCTGCTAAAACTCTGAGGTTTTGAGTTCCCTTGTATGATGTCGCTCTGCTAAAACTCTGAGGTTTTGAGTTCCCTTGTATGATGTCGCTCTGCTAAAACTCTGAGGTCTGAGAATCCTTGTATGATGTCGCTCTACTAAAACTCTGAGGTCTGAGAATCCTTGTATGATATCGCTCTGCTAAAACTCTGTTCGAGGAGACCCCATAAGGGCAAATCCTCACTGAATGGTGCTTGTCACTGCTGTGTGGTTTTGGTCTTGTGCGACGGGCAAGATGTGACTGGTGCTGAGTTCTCTGAAAGTATAACTTATTGTCTTCTCTGAAGAACCACACCGAAACACAGTTTTGGTGGGAGTTTGTTCTTCAGAGGACAATAAGGCCCTATTGGAGCACTTTCTGTGAAGAGGCACATCACAGATCATATTGCGTTTAAGTCGCAGAGCATTACTGTTTGTCATTACTGTGTGTCATTTGCTGCTGTGTTGGTGTGCATGAAGGAGTGAATGGTGCTTTTCTCTGAGAGTAAAACTTTCTGTCCTCGGAAATAGAATCCTAAGTGAAGAACCGGACCAGAACTAGTCTGGCCTAGAAGACTGTTCTTCAGGGGACACTAAGCGCTCACTTAGAGCACTCTCTTTGAAAAAAAAAAGCACAAAATATCAAGTCATTGTAAACTAAAAGTGTAAGCGTTTTAAATAATGGGAAACACAAAGTCTTGTAATTCCTCACTCGCTGAGGGCCCCGACGGGGATCAAAAGTACATGCAATCCAGGTTTCCTGGTAGCACTGTACACATAAAAAAATGGAGAAAGAAATATAAAATAGATGGAAAGCTAAAAATTGATCAATGGCAAACAATTGTGGGAATTTTGGAGAGTAGTGTAGCAAGAAAATCTGGGATAAAAAAGGCTAAAAAGGAGGAAGAGTTGAGATGTGCTAAACTATGGTTAAACGAATATAAAAACTTATTTGTAGAAACAGCAGATAATAAAGTCATTTGTCAGGGAGTGCAAGCTCCTGCAGCCACCCCTCCCCCTGCAACAGCTCTGTATGCCCCAGTATCAGCCGCTGCAGCCCCAGCAGTACGACTGAGCCCCTCACTAGAGGAAGGGACACAAAACATATATGTTTTCAGACCCTGTACCTTTGAAGAGGTCAGGAAGGCTATGAAAGGATTAGATGTTTTTCACCTGAATGAATTTGGAGGTTTAGATACCTCTACCTTTTCCAACTGCCAGATGAAAGGCCGCGGAAGAAGCAGAGGCAGAGGAGGTCACATTAGGCAACGACCCCAAAATAACACCCCACAAAATCCACAGCATTTAAATGGCTGCTGGATTTGTGGCAATATTGGTCACTGGGCAAGAAACTGCCCTTCAAAAAATCCTGCACGGGGAAACAATCCTCGGCATGATCAAACTCAACCACATCCCAAAAAGAGAAACCACTAGACTAAATTGATGAAATGGTGGACATATGTTCAGTTAGTTACACGTTAAGTAAAAATAAATAAATAATTAAAATAAATTTCATTCCTGTACGAAATCAGTGCATGCAAAAATAATTTTTAATGTTACTAAAAATTAGATTTAAGCTTCACAAGTGAGAAATTATTTGTTTTAAGAAATACTGGTGTTTGTTTTGTTTTGTTTTTCTTTTTGAGCATTCCTACACTTTTAAAGAAAAACCAGTAGAGAGAAATAATATATATATATATATATATATATATATATATATATATATAGTAACAACTTCTTTGTATACTAAAAGTGGAATAATGACATTCCTGAAGGAGGAGAAGCTGAAAGATAAAACTAAATAATAAAATTCTCCTCAGAGAACAATGTTTAATGTATTGTGTCAAAATGAGATTACAACACCAACTTGGAGAAATGATCCTTTGGCTGTCTAACTGGAGGAGTCAGCGGTCAGAGTAAGGTACCGACCTGGACATTATCCAGCCTCGTAACTCTCTTAGGCCTTGAGAGGAGGGCTGACCTCTGACATCACAGTCTGCAGCACTGAGATCAACAGGTTTAGAGAAACCCATTGTTCTCTGGTGGAGACGTGTTTTAAATGAAGTTAACATAAACTTACATATTACATTTTAAAGGTTAAATGTTGTGCAAAATAAAATAAAATAAAAAGAAATAATAAAAGAGACTACAGCTTTTAACATGTTTCATGTTTACATGTGTTTTAATAAGGAAATTATTCATGACTTCTAAAAATTTGTAAAATTCGTGGACAATTAAAAATTGGTAAAGTTATATGGAAAATGTTTTGTAAAAAAAAAAAAAATTACAGAAAGACGAACAAACCCTAATTGATTCTTATTTGCTTCTTTCATTTTCCTCTGTCTGAGCCTCGCTGCGGTGCGTCTGACCTCTGACCTCAGCTCAGACCTGTCCTGCCGATCAGATGATGTCCCTCCTTCATCACCAGCCAAAGACTGGTGATGAAGAAGCAAAAATGGACAGGACAATTTCTACCAACTGGGCACTGAAGGCACTGAAGTGTCCGCTGATCCCAATTCCTGGACATCTGAGAACTGCCACACAGCAGACACTGTATGGAGTCCTGCTGGACATTTGGACTGGAACTACAGTATATTCCTGTGTTTGGCTGCAACTGAACCCTGACAACCCTCGCTGATTTACTCTTTGACATCAGCGTGGAGAAGGAAAATAATGTGTTTTAAAGAAAAAAGAAAGCAAACTGAACTGTTTTTTTTTTGCTTGTTTCATTGGTGGACAACCTGGACATTCACTAAGGGACAGTCTGGACAACTTATAATTAATCCAACACCAGAGCTAGTTGGACTGACAGGGAGCTGGAGGAGAGACAGAGGGAGGACCAGCTGCAGCGACGCCAGCAGCAGGAGGTGGAAGCGAGAAGCGAGACAGAAAGGAGAAATGCGAGATAAGTTATACACACACATCTGTGATAGACAATGTGTCACTAATTCTGTTTACATATAGAAATTATCTATCTATAAAAGAACATTTTGAAGGTTTTTGGTTCAATGTTAGAAAAAAATTGTTCATTTTGTGCCCTTTAACTCAGTCCTTAACAGAAGGACCAGTGATCCTCTTACGGCCCACAAGCCATAGATTGGGAAACTGTAAAGGAAAAAAACTGTAATGACTAAATTTAAGAAAACAAATAAATAAAGCTGATAGAGCTATGCAACTAAATTACAACAAAAAAAATTATTAAGATTCTGAGCTAATAATTATTTGCAAATGTTTTATTTTTTCCTTTAAAAGAAATACTAGTTCAAAACAAAATTTAACATCTCTAAGTGTTGAAAATAATTCATATTGTAGTGTTCAAATATTATGACGTATTTCTTTCATTTACTGAAACATTTAACTTAAGAGTTTGATTCTATAAAGAATCTACAAATTGATTGGGTTTGTGTATTTTATATTGGAATAAATGAAAATTATTATGAGAAGAAAGAAATTTTACTACAAAATTAAGTAACGGATGAAATTATTGACCATTTACTATAACAATATAAAATACTTATGTTGTGGACTTGTCTGAAATGCAAAGTTTAAGTGAAGTCTGAGATTTTAAGCAACCTGGGAGATGTAAATGGCTACTAAAAACTGATGATTGTGGATAAAAGCAACATTTTCTAGATTCAGTCTAAAACATTTTAATCAAGATTTGATTGATAGTCAATACATTCAAAAAGAAAAATGTTGAATTAGAAGATTTGAGATCTGGTTTAAATCAAAGATGGTCATTTTTATTTTAGAGAAATAAAATAGAAATGTTGAAAGGTGCTGAATTTAACAAAAAATAAATACATAAATGGAAGGTAAACCTGTAATTAAATGATTTGTTTACTAAAGGGTCTTCTAAAGCAATAAACCTGTGAGTTCACCTGAATGAACTATTAACTCTCCCAAGTCTCTATTTGAAGCTAAAGCGATTGTGACACACGGCGATGCCATGTGTCAATAGGGGGGAAATAAGAAGGAAAAATGATCAGGTAATACTATATAACTACTAAAAACATATTTTTTTGTTATAAACTTTTGAATTAAATAGTGTTAGATAATGATATATATATATATATATATATATATATATATATATATATATATATATATATATATAATATATATATTAATAGGTTGAAATAGTTCCGGTAAAGCATGCTTTTGAAATAATTCATGGGAGAGCTTACAGATTGCCTCTGTTTGCTCCAGACTTGCAGAAAGCTGATGAAGAACAAACATTAGCAGACTATATGATCAGAACTCTTAAACTGAAGGAAGTGTCCAGTACAAATTTACTGCCTTCTCTGATTCTATTCCTTCGCAGGAGGCCACTTCACATTCGAGTCAGATGACTGGGTCTACATTAAGGTCATCAAACGAAACAACTGGGCGAGTCCACAGTGGGAAGGACCGTTCCAGATGCTGATGACCACAACAACAGCTGTTTGAATGCTGAAAGACCCAGCTGGATACATCTCAGTCACAAGAAGCAGCAGAGAGTGTTGAACCCCTAATTCGTCATCCAGTCAGGGCTACAAAGGGGTTCTACTTTTAGTGTAGTTCGTCTCAAACCCTGTGAAGAAACGCTTAAAAGTCTAATTTCCTTAGTTTGGGGGTTTTGACATCTCTGCGCGCTGAGCAACAATGGCGACTCCATATTATAGATGGATCTTCTACTGCGTTGTGACTGCAGCACGTCTGATGTTTGGAGGAGGAAGTGACCTCACTTTCCACCCACATGACTACGGTACCAACCCTGGTGGCAGCTGATGAACAGGACTAGTCATGAGGAGAACAGGTGAACTGCTTCGTGTGTGCAAAGCTGCCAATCGCCACACACAACTCAGGTCTGCATCCGGGAAACATCACTGAAGACAAACAGATGTGTCTCTATGGCCTGAGCAAAACCATGACTCAGCATGCCACCACCAAAGGATGCAAATGGTGCAAGAAGGATTTTTCTGTCTACTGAGGAGAGGAGATGCTGCAAAAGGACTTTTTGGATCTAAGAACTGTTCATCTAATGCTGACGTACTTCCCCTTCTACCGTTCCCGCAAGCTGCATGGAAAAATACCAGAGACCATTTCTTTAGCAGAAGCTAAACCCTGGTCTCTGAGGAGCTGCGTTTTCAACGACGGACACATTTGACTTAGGATGTTACCTTGGAATTTGTGTAACAAAGTTTACACTTATTGTAAAACGACACTGGATTACATTGACTGCATTGCATGCAGGGGTCAGAGGGAAATCTCCGACTGCGAAGTCTGGAAGGACAACCCAGACTGTGACAACTTGCTTGATGAGAGTTTCAAGGCCACGTAGAGATCAACAGATATGGATTACTGCGACCCATCAACAGCACACACCAGCTGGCCAACGGCACAGCGAAAGAACTGACTGAACTGAGAAACATGGTTTTGCAAAATCGTATTGTGCTGGACCTGCTCACAGCCTCTCAGGGTGGTGTTTGTAAAATCATTGGCCCAGCGTGCTGTACATTCGTTCCTGATGAAACAGGAACTGGTGGAACTATTTCTGACGCTCTACATGACCTGGAAGAACTTAAACATTATATGGAAAGTGGAACGCAAGTATCATCTTCTTTTAACTTTCTTTCTTGGCTCACTTCTGGGCCATGGTGGAATTTACTGTTGAAGCTTGGAACACCTATTCTGGGTGTTTTGATTCTTTTTTGTCTGTTCACAAGTTGCATTGTTCCATGCCTTCGAAGTATAATGCTAAAGACAATTAACACTGCTGTGGTCAGCTATCAGATGGTGAAAATGACCTATGAGACAAATGAAGACGACTTGTTTTCTGATGATGAAGTTCTGTAATCAATAAACAGATTAATTCGTTTGCTGAATGATTCCTACACCGAAAATGTGAAAACAAGTGGTGTTAGTGATGAGAAAAACTGCATTTGATTTTTTGCTGTTTCTTTTATTTTTCATTTACATCATATATTCATTCTGTATTTAAAAAATATAATAATTTTTGCATTTATTGGATCTATTCTTTTCTTTTCTATGCTTGTCTTGTGAAAATGATAAAAAGGGGGGAATGTTAGAGATTTTTTGGTATTATCATTTTGTTATTACTTATTTATATTCAGTCTAATGTTAATCAACAATAGTTAATATAGATTGTGATTTTCAGTTTAAAGTGTTCTCTTACTTCTGTGTCTCTGAACTGACTTGAAGGCCACGTCTGCCTGTACATCTTTATGTGAAACAGTTAACTGTCTGTTTCCCAGACCTTAAATTACGCTTCCACAGGTGATCTTATCACTAAATACTCCCTACTTTAGAAACTGCCTGTGTGCAGTGATAAATATTGTCTGTGCTGTCCTCCGTTCCCCATCCTCCCTGTTTTTGCTTGATAATAAAAGACGAGCTGTAACCAAAGGTTTTTTAGAACGCTCGGTGAACGGCTTGTAGAAGCCGTTTGTTGAGTCTTCTCCTTTTGCAAAAGCTTTGTCATAATTATTCACATGCGTTGTCTGTGGTTCTTTTTAATGAAGGTTCAAGAAAATACCCATCACCTACCAATGGCTGGACAAAGCTGGACTCAAGGACAGCACAGAGGCTCTCATCCTGGCTGCACAGGAACAGGCCCTAAACACCAGAGCAATAGAGGCTCAGATCTACCACACCAGACAAGACCCAAGGTGTAGGTTGTGCAAGGAGGCCCCTGAGACAGTCCAGCACATAACAGCAGGGTGCAAGATGCTGGCAGGGAAAGCGTACATGGAACGACATAACCAGGTGGCGGGCATAGTGTGCAGGAACATCTGTGCAGAATATGGACTGGAAGCCCCGAGATCGAAGTGGGGAACAACCCCAAAGGTGGTGGAGAATGACCAAGCTAAGATCCTGTGGGACTTACAGATCCAGACAGACAAGATGGTAATGGCAAGCCAACCGGACATTGTGGTGGTGGATAAAGAACAGAGGAAAGTCGTTGTGGTGCACAGCCAAGATACTGCACAGAACCCTCAGGCTCCCAGGCCTCTGGTAGAGGACCCGAGCTCAGAGGATGAAAGAGACCACCCGCAGAGGGTGAGAAGGGATTTTTTATATATATATATATATATATATATATTTATATATATATATATATATATATATATATATATTTATTTATACATTTGATTGGTTTTTGAAGATTAAATTAGTTATATATATATATATATATATATATATATATATATATATATATATATATATATATAACTAATTCATATATATATATGTTTATATATGTTTGGTTGGTTTTTGAAGATTAAATTAGTTTATTAATTAATTTAATCTTCAAAAACCAATTTATCACCGGTCGCAGAATGACGTAATTTCATATTAGCATAAAAATACAACAATGAAATATTCTTAAATTTTTATCTAATTTTATCAAATCGACATTTTTTCACTGTTTATTTTAACTACGACAGTATATGCAGGAATTTTTGCAATTTTTAAACAATGTATTTCAATAACTTCCTGTGAGCGCCCACACTCCTATGTTGCTGTGTTTGTCAAGCAAAAACATCGATATCCTTCATGAAATCTCTGCCTCAACAGTGTCTTTCATAGAAACGCTGCCGGTTATTTTCAGAGATAATACCTGCAGTCATTCAGGTATTTAAACTGAATACTTCACTTCGCCGAAGTATTCAGCTCACAGTCAGATTACAGCCATCAGGCATGAATGGAGCCTGTTCCAAGCTGTTCACAGCTTCACACGTGATTTTTCTCTCTCTGCAGATCTGCACTCCAGATCTGGTGGTTTTCCTGGCCTGCACCTACAGCCGCCTGAAGGAGAGGCTGCATAAAAGGGCGGAGCAGCAGGATTGACCCGACGACAACCCGAAGGCCATCGACCGGCGCCTGACCAACTTCAAGCAGAACACCATTCCTCTGGTCAAGTACTTCCAGGAGAGAGGCCTGATTGTCACAGTGAGGCTTTCATTTACTACATCTCTGCTTTTAAACCTTTAAAACGGGAAAAAAAATATTAAATATACAGAACTGAAACTAACAATTCCGATGATTAGTATATAATATACTAATTAATGTATAATTAGATTATTATATAATATACAGAACTGAAACTAACTATTCCGATGATTAGTATTTCAGTCATGCAAGAAGGCACAATATAAGAGCTCATTAAATAAACACAATATACCAATGTCAACTGAATAAATTAAATCAGACTACATTTGTAACACTAGGTTAGTTAACCATTTATGCAATACTAGTATAAAATGAATTAGAAAATGCCTAGATGAATGTGTTCCTACACACATATGGAAACTCCAACATAGTAACAAAATGGGTGAACACATTAACACACAACATAACCGAGTAAATACAGACATACGAACCAACAAGATACAATCCTCAAACACCAACCATACATTTAAAACAAACTGCAATCAAGAGAGAAACACAAACTGTCTGCTCGGCGGCAGAGCCTTTCACTCCAAGCCTCTCTTTTTATTTTACACACACAATCGCTTCCAGCGTTTTTAAACCAAACACACACAAACTACCCTAAATGGATCCAAAAACTAAATTCCAATGCAGCCACAGTCAAGGGTTTTCCTTTCTTCTGTGACTCAGATCGTGATCAACTAAAGTCTTCTTCTCTTTTATTATCTTCACTAATTCCTGTGTGGCCATCGTCAACACTTACATTTCCTCGATGGCAACGATAGTTTATCTTGTTATATTGCAGGTACAGCCCTCCTGAGGAAAACTCAATCCAACCATAGGGTGCGTTCACACTGCAGCCTGAAGTGACCCAATTCCGATTTTTTTGTCGTAATGCGGCCTGTATCCAATCTTCAAATATGTAAGCTAAGCTCCACCGTTAGCCTCCATGTTTACTTCCTCAAACACTGAGCTCTTCTTTTTATGGCGGTTGGCAGAACACTGATTCTATTGTGCCCTCTAGTGCGCATGCGGGACACTTTCAGGTCGTTTATCCGTTTACACTGCAGAACGCAAACATGTTATACAGTATGTCTGACATCTTAGAAGAAGTCGCAAGGATGTCATATGAGACTACAGCACTTACTGTCGCATTTACTGGCAGTGTGAACGGCCCCAGCAGAAAAATCGAAATTTCCAAAAATTCGGAATTGGGTCACTTCAGGCTGCAGTGTGAACGCACCCCTAGAGGTCAGCCCGGAGACCAACAGGATTTGCTATGAACCCCACGAGGTTCACTTCTTCATTTAGAAGTACCATCTGTCAACCCAATACCTCAGAGTACCCGTTTTGTACATTTTTATAAATGTATTGCAGACGCCTCCGATCACACGTCTGCATGGGTGTGGCTTCGTCTCCGGCTGGTCTGACTTGCACTGGCTGACTTGGTGGGTTTCCTCATGAGATGGCTGCTGGTCCCCTAATTCCGTCAGCCTAGTATTCAGCTTTTTCACGTAAAGCCCCAATTTCTTGTTTTCCTTCTCTAGGAGGTGGTTTTCCTGCTCAAAGAAAGACTTTTCATGTTGCAGGGCGGCTGTTTTCTCCTCCAGGGCGGCATTTTTCTCCGTCAGCGCGGCCTTTTCCTCCTTTAGCGTGGCAATATCCTCCTCTAAAGAAACGTTAAGGTCAACCAGTTTTTTTAATTCCTCATCTTTTTCACGGACAAGCTTATCTTTAGCAAATGCCTCTTGGTCCAGATTTAAAACTTGAATTTTTAAATCCTCATTTGCTGTAATGAGTGCTGTTGTCTCATATGACATCTTTCCGACTTCTTGTAAGATGTCCCGGAGCTTCCTTCTCTCTCTTTCCAACATCTGTTGGCCTGTTTCCTCCTCCGAATCAGAAGTTGATGTATTGCTTTTTAGGCTCATGGTTTCTCACTCTACGAATCGTTTCGAGTGTCTTGAATCAATCCTTGTCCTTGCTCTTCAGGTTCTGCAATGGCTATGAAGGTAGAATTCAAGAGTGGAGTTTTTGTGCATCGCTCTTTGTGACATCAAATTGCATGATGTCACAAATTGATGTCAGCAGAACAACTAGAAAACTGCTGAAGTTTGAATATAAACAAACTTTACGGCTGAATGCAGCTCGGTTAAGCTGATGGCCACTGGAGACAGTTCAGCTGGTAAAATATCACCAAAGCTGAAATCCACACTTAGGAGACAGCGGCTCTTGAGGACAATGGACTCATTTTCATTTCATTTTTTTCTTCTAAAAAAAAATCATAAACGCATAAGTAATTCAAATATAACAATATATATACAGATTATATATATATAAAAAACACAGATATAGGACAGAATATTTTTGAAGTAATAAAGCCTACCGAATAAAAACAGACTTTGAGACATGTGGCCACAGAATGGCTGGCAAGTGGTGCGTTATGGGAGGAGACGCAAAGAACGTCCCCCTAACCACACGTTTTTATGGACCGTGGGGAAGGAAGGAAATGAAATGAAATGAAATGAAATTTTATTCAAACATGATACAAGTATAAAAATAACATAGTGCACAGTAACAAGAAGTGCATAAAAAAAGAAGAAAGATACAGTTTTTCTCATTTAACATATCATGGTCGAAATGGGGTAGGAAGAAGTGAGAACTTATTAACTCCTACCCCCTAAGCACATGAAAGCTTTACAGTCCTACCGTGCAGCTCCTTTTTTCTTCAGGGAACAGAATCGACCCTTTCTCCCAAACCCTACCCTATGGAATATCCTCGTTCAACTTCCCTAAAGTTGAAAACTAGGTAAGTTGAACTGGGAGAGGATTTTCCGTTTTTGGAGGAGTGACTGGCTGGCAGGACTTAGTTCCTGCAGGAGGGTCTGAAGTTGCTTGTAATCGACATAATGCCAGTTCATTATCATGCCGATGCAGCTGGAAAAGGTAAGAACATTGAGGTCGAGGGGGCCTTGGACTTTCTCGGGAACCCTCTGAAGTACCTTCTCCATCCACGCCATCCCATGGTCACGGTACTTCTCGAGGTTTCTGGAATAGCTCAAAGAACGCCACTCCACCTCCACTTGAAGGGTTGCTGTGGCAACCTTCGAAAGTTGCATCTTGTGCCCCTCGGACTCTAAGACGATATAGTCCCGGTTGTTCCAGAACATTTTGTGTGAGCCACAAAGATCACGAAACTGTACATGTGGAAAGAACCGCAAGTTCTCCGCCAAGAAACCCTGAAAGAGACACTTGTCCAGATTCTTCCCATCTTGAATGATCATCTCCAGCTCTGCCTAAGGTGAGCGGTGCGGGAAAGCTGTTCTTGGTGCTAAGGTCCTCGCAGAAGACCTCCCGCTCTTACATATGCATAGTTGTTTGCGCTATATAGAGATTTTTACTTAGCTTTGATTGTTCTGGTGATTTATCGATTATCACAGCACTTAACTAAACAATTAATTGTTTATTTAGACAATTAATCAAATGTTTCTGCGATTAATAAATTATTCTAATGATTAATCCAGGGACATAATTGGCATATTCTAAAGATTTTTCATTTACAAAATGACAAATTTTGTAAAATGAAAAGAAATATATATTAGAAATACATTAAAAATGTCATTCAAGTTCTTAATTTGATGAGAAAATAAACATTTTATTGCCCACAATGCCATAAAATAGCATTCCTTTAGTGAATTTGATCTGGATGAAGCTAAAACATTTTGACAGATACAGGAACCTTTATCTTAAATGCAAAATGCATATTTATTTCATGTAGTTTTGGCTTAATTACTCAGCTAGAATTGTTCTGAAAATGAATAAAACGTCTCTTTTTACTAACTAAACTTCAAAATGATACATAATATGTGTGTTTAATGTGAACAAATTGTGTCCGTGACCTCAATAGTGGCGACTCAGTCCATCTAAAATCTATATTTTTGAGTTTAATTCACAATGAATCAGTTATTTCAGACAAACTCTACCTCCAAGAAGCTGATGATGACGCCAGTAATGAATCAGCCTTGGTAGAATATAAATGTCTGTATCTCATCATGCCAATTTTAGACTCATTTGACGCCAATCTGATAAAATCGTCATCGACATTAGAGGAACAGCCTGAGCATAAATGCCAGCTGGAAATTAGAAATCCATTTAATTGTTTATCAGATATGCGTTTGTTTTGTGGAATAGGTCAGCATTGTCATCCTGTGTGAGGAGAAGGGCGAGACTTACAGATTGCTACATTTTGGTAGCACAACAAAAAACATCACTTACACAAGACAAGATAAATAACAGCAGGGACGCATGAGAAGGTCGTATGAGCTGGACGCCTCTGGGATCCCTGTCGCCGTTCGAGGTTTGGTGCAGAAGCACATCGACCAAATCTCAATCTGTGCCCGCTGAGCGCCATTAGGAGAAGTTAGTTTGGGCAGCACTGAGGCTCTGGTGGGAGTCTCATCGATCTGGCTGCGTCTCGGGGCGGCTGGATCTCCCTCTATACTGAACGACTCCTCCAACACAACAAGACTCAGTTTGCATGGTTGAGTTTGAAAAGTGCATCAGAATCTAGGGTGGATAACACATTAATGTTGAGCTCTGTCTGCAACGACTAAAATTTGAAATTTGTCTGGTTCAAGGAAGTGAAAATATTTTTGTTCTGTTGGTGATAACTGATTATTTCAATGGTTAAGTTTATCATAGGCACAGAAGTGTAGCTCATTCTGGTTAGAGCTAAAGCAACAGCTTGGATTTTTTTTTAAATGGGGTTATGTGGGGTGGGAATAGGTTGTCAGTATCTTGTCTGCAGTGCATAGTTGACTGAATACATACAACATATCATGAATACATGCAACATATCAATACAAGTTCAACACATTCTGATAAACTAAACCGTCTGCACTAATACAACCAGGATGAGAAAGAAAGAAAGAAAGAAAGAAAGGAAGAAAGAAAGAAAGAAAGAGAGGAAGAGAGGAAGAAAGAAAGAATGAAAGAAAGAAAACAAGGATTGAAGAGAGGAAGGGAGAGGGTGAAAGTAGGAAAAAGAAACAAGGAAAGGAGGGAGGAAGAAAGAAAGATAGAAAAAGGGAAGATTAAAAGAAAGAAACAAACACAGAAAACGAGCCTGTAAGTGTCATTTGTGAGCATAAAGTTTCTCAGATATCTGGTGATATCTGGATGTTGACACTGAAATAAAACAGCGACAGCCCGATTTGAGCTCAATGGCAAAACTCATTGAAAAAAAAAAAGAAAACATATAAAACACTTTGCAAAACCTAGATGTGGTTAAGAAATGTTATAAAGTGTGAACTGTTTCCAGTGGCTCATGACTGAGGACACAGACACTTTGGCCTTTATTTAAATTTTAAAAAGAATATTATTTAGAAACATCCATTATACTATCAGCCATGTTTCCTACCTTTCCATGCCATAGAAAGATAAACAGCTTTAAGTACATTTTTATTCTGGCAACACATTTCCATATGTTTCACTTATAGTGTCTACAATGTGTCTGGATGTTTTGCTCTTTTTATTGCTTCTACAAATCAAACATAATCAACAAAATTAGGCTTTTCTGACCAAAATGTACAAGAAAAAAACCTTAATTATTATGACAATGTAAAATTGATGTTAAAGTGAAAACTGATTTCTACAAAATAATAATAAAAATATTTAACAGAAAATAATTTCCTCAAGTGCTACTGAACTGTTGCAGCAATGATCTGATAACAATTTAACTCCATCTCATGCTAAGCTGTGCAGACTCTCAGTCTACAACAATAAAGATTCCTTCAACTCGGCATGCTGAGTGTTTGAAGAAGCCGCCAAGGCACGAGAATCGGATCTGGTTCCTGAAAAATTCAGCTATTTAATAGTTAAAGCACTTAATTTTCAGCTCGAGGTAATCAAGTGGTTCAAAAGTAAAGAAAAATACAAAAAAAGTGATGATAGGACAAAACGAAAACCACAAGTTGCATTTACGTTTACCATAAAATTGTGCAAAATTGAAAATACGAAAATGAATTCACATGACGGAAACATACCAATTAAAAAAAAGAGGTAGAAGCATGTTTTTAATGACTTATCATATGAACAAGCTCATTTATGTGTGATTTTAATTGAGTTTATTTAATGGAAACATTAAATAAACTCATTGCAAAATTTTGTTTTTTGGACATTGGGTGAATATAGTGTAAATGCAGCTAATGCCATAACTACAAATTCTTCCTTTAAGACTTCAAGTACTTTAAAAATAATTTAAAGACTAAATTGATTCTATAAATCATATATATATGATTTATAGAAAGACACTGAGAATTCATTTCTAAGAGCAGCTGTATACAAATTCTTTATATCACGCACTTAACAAGAGTTAGAATAAGTCATAATTATGAATAAGTCAAATACAATTTATCATCTTATTTTTGTTCAAAGGATTTTCTCCTGGGTGGTACAAGCAGCTGCATGGCTGATAAATGCTTTACGTCCCTCAAGGATATTCTGCTAACTAAAGGAAGAAAAGAGGCACTTGGGATGTTTCTGACAAGAAAGAGGCGCGATTATGATGGTGGGAGGTAAGAAGGCATCCATCACTCAAACTCTCAGTCTGTAACATTGGTTTTAGTGGATTTATTAAGTGACTTCAGCTTCTTTTAATCACACGCCCTGATCCTTTTATTTATGTCAGGGTTTACAGAGATCAAATTTGATCTAAACAATATGACTGAATCTCTGTTTTGACAGTGAAGTTTCTTGCTAATGTTTTTGATTTATATGCAAGCATTTGGGAAAATGAGATGGTTCCTATTTTACTGCGAATCATCACTGTTTCTCATCTTGCAGTGGCTTGTAAAATATGTCTTGCTGAGGTCTAATCATGAGAAAATGAAGAAGCTTTTGTGGAACATCAAGTCCAGACTTTAAAATATGTCAGCTTCAACACACTCCCGTTCTGAATACTGTGTGTTTATGAAGGTCAGTGGTGTAGGATTCACAGTGTTTGACTAAATATGGACAAGGATTAATTTTTCATATTAAAAGATTGGCCTCAGAATGATGCAGTAGTTAGATTTAGAAGATATCTTTCATTACTGAAATATTTAGCAAATAACAATAATTTGGAGAATTCTCACTGACTTATCAAAAAAAGTTTTGGTCTGATTGAACTTCACACCGTGAGAGAAAAAAGTTCAATGTGTCTTTTGATTTGGTGTAAGTAAACATCTGGTAACAACTGTGCCTGATAAATGTTCTGATAGCAGTAATCACAAAGATCCTTTGTAGCAAAGTAATAGTATAATATTTTTTTTTCTTTTCTGCAATATTTTATTATTAACAGTTTATTCATTTTAAAATTCATAAGAGATGAAGATATAGACTAGAAATATATTCACTTGGTTTACAGTGCTGCAGTTGATGGATGAAAATAAATACATGTAATTGCAAAAACGACAATAATAGCAGAATTATCAACAAAATTCATTTAATACCAATAAAACATGGTGAAATCACATAGCAAAAAAAACATTTGCGGTACGCAGAACGAGAAATACAGTGTAGAAACCATTGAAAAGATAAATAAATTAATATTTATTGTAATATGTTCAAATTTTAGTTGGAGGAGGGTGGAGGGAGCAGAGAGTTAACCAGGTGGTCTGCTTTGACTAGACAGACTTTGACTTCCCTCCTGATCAGCTCCCAGGCATCAGCACTGTGGCCCTGAAGACACAACAGTGTTATCATTATTATTACATTATGCAGTTTTGAAACTGAGGCATGGCAGCAGAAAAGTAATTTGTACTGACCATTTTCGCCAGGATTTCATTGGATAGTCTCTTGAAATACAAGTGCAGCTTGGTGTTCCTCTTCTTCATGTGGCTATGCCTTTAATCTGAAATAATTAGAGAAAGAACGTCAAGTTTGTAGATTATGATTTGTACATTTGTTGTCAGATGTATTTCCATTAAATTGTTATGAAACATATCCAATCTGATTCGAGGTGAACTTACACATTCGTGAAGTTCGTCAGCCTGTTTGTTGACGACATTGAGAAAGTTCTCCACTGTGACCTCCTGCCATGATGCAGAGCTTTGATCTTCCTCAAACAGGGCAGAAACCTCCTTCAGGATGTGAACTGCGAAGGAAAGTTTACCTTCAGCCTGGAACAAGAGGAAGAACAAGAAAACTGTGAGATGACTGAAAGAATCGGTGCTGTATCATCTACAATAAATCATAAACATCAGCTGTAAGGGGACATACTGAGGCTTTGGATGCCTGGCTGTACAGATGATCAGGGAAGGGCACAGTGTTCGCTCCATCAGTGCTGTTAGTCATGTTATTCGCCTGCAGCACACACAGACACACACATCAGACACTAAATACATTTTTACATATTAGATTAACTTCAAAAAGCCTTAAAATCTGGTCTCTTACCATCATATCCAGCAGATCCAAAGAGTTTCCGCTGTACGGTCTGAATCTGTGCTCCATCCACCTGCAGCTCAGAGCGGAGCATGCGCAGAACAGACCGAGAAACACACAAGCGAAGAAAATCCTGCTGATCATCTTGATTTTGTCCTCTAACTAAACAATAAAGCTTCTTTGTTTACGAACTCGGATGTCTCCTGGTGTTGTTGTGTTGAAGCAGAGCCGCAGTGGAGCATTTAAGACAGAGCGAACAGATTTCGCTTTCTTAATGTTTCATCAAACCGTCGTCCTGCGGTTTTCAGGTGAATTCGGTCGTTTTAAGGTTTGAAGAATGCAGATAATAATAATAATAATAATAATAATAATAATAATAAATAATAATAATAATAATAATAATAATAATAATAAGTTAGTTAGTTAGTTAGTTAGTTAAATGAAAATGTTTTAGTTTTTCTCGCCTCGTCCCGACCTCGCTTTCAGACACACATGGAGGAAATTAGACTAAATAGTCACAACATGTATTCTACAATACAAGACAGGGGGAAAAATACTAATTGAATAATAAACAAACGAAGTCTTTAGTTTTTTGATCCTACAAAGTTGTGTGTCTTGTGCTTTTGTTGAATGATATTGGATAAAGTCTATTATTTGTTTTCTTGGTTAATGTTAGTTGATCTAACCTTTTGGCTATAGGAGCTTATGCTAAGGTAGACAAGTTTAAATTTAATTGGGAATAACTGTGAATAACATGCCCACAGTCGCGTGTTCCACCTAAAACAAATATGAAATATCACAGTGAGCGTCAGAGCCGCTTTCAGTTTCTCTCCGACTTTCCCTGTTTCGCTACTATCAGTTCATTGACATTGAGGAAGTGATGCAATTCAAACAACTCCGAGACATCTACTATGTTGTCATTCATTCCGAAGTCAGTTATCTAACTCAAGTCAGGTTTATTTGCACAGCACATTTCAGCAACAAGGCGGTTCAAAGTGCGTTACATCATAAAAACATAATGCAGCTAAATGAGGCAAATGTCGTCATCAAAATCAGTCTTTAAGCAAATACAAATCAAATATGTTGACTAACATTCTGCTTACTTCTAATCAAAGGCAGCTCTCAACATTTTCAGCCTAAATTTAAAATAATTCAGTTCATGTTTGAAAATTATACATATATCGCGTTTTTACACATTTACTTATCTAATCTATACTTCATTTTCTCCGGGTTGCCCATTCTGGTGAGATAAATATATATATATATATACTGTATATATATATATATATATATATATATATATATATATATATATATATATATATATATATATATATATATATATATATATATATATATATATATTATATATATAAGACCTATATATCTATATATGTATTTTGTATATAATGTAAAAAGAAGACTCAACAATCAAGAAAACAAAACAACTATTTTTAATTATTTCTACTGAAGAAAAAAAATACAATACAGACGCATAATTAGAGAAAATTCAGATATTTTCACTGCAGGTGCTAATGAGGCGGACCTGACATACGAAATGTGCTGCAGCACCTGAACAATATAGTGGTACGAAACGAACTAAATAGTTCGTTACTTTCCACCGGTGTCAATTTTGTTTGTCTCTCTGTTTCTTACTTGACCCCTAACTTGGATCAGCTAATACTTTTATCTTATATAGGAAACTTCATTCCGGACCTTAGAAATTAGTATCTGAATAGTTGTTTTTAATGGATATTGCGTTTCAAGAACAAAATGTGGTCTATTATCATTCTAATGAACGTATAAACATGCCTCATACCACGATGACCCATGAGGATAAATGTATTTCAATAAAAGTCCCCACGTTCATCTTGTTTTGAAATGTCCACTGCTGCTTTTTTCGGTTTTCAGGTGAATTCGGCCGAATAATAATTCGGCGTGATTATTTCACTCGTTCACTCGGATTGACACACCAGCTCACGAGCTAAACAATGTTCGTTTTCCTGCATGAAAGCCGCTATCCGCCGCTGGCTTTTCCCCTCAGGTGTGTCTGGAAAGCGAAATCTGTTCGCTCTGTCTTAAATGCTTCCGCTGCGGCTCTGCTTCAACACAACAACACCAGGAGACATCCGAGTTCGTAAACAAAGAAGCTTTGTTGTTTAGTTAAAGGACAAAATCAAGATGATCAGCAGGATTTTCTTCGCTTGTGTGTTTCTCGGTCTGTTCTGCGCATGCTCCGCTCTGAGCTGCAGGTGGATGGAGCACAGATTCAGACCGTACAGCGGAAACTCTTTGGATCTGCTGGATATGATGGTAAGAGACCAGATTTTAAGGCTTTTTGAAGTTAATCTAATATGTAAAAATGTATTTAGTGTCTGATGTGTGTGTCTGTGTGTGCTGCAGGCGAATAACATGACTAACAGCACTGATGGAGCGAACACTGTGCCCTTCCCTGATCATCTGTACAGCCAGGCATCCAAAGCCTCAGTAAGTCCTCTGATGTTTATGATTTATTGTAGATGATACAGCAATGATTCTTTCAGTCATCTCACAGTTTTCTTGTTCTTCCTCTTGTTCCAGGCTGAAGGTAAACTTTCCTTCGCAGTTCACATCCTGAAGGAGGTTTCTGCCCTGTTTGAGGAAGATCAAAGCTCTGCATCATGGCAGGAGGTCACAGTGGAGAACTTTCTCAATGTCGTCAACAAACAGGCTGACGAACTTCACGCATGTGTAAGTTCACCTCGAATCAGATTTAATATTTTTCATAACAATTTAATGAAAATACATCTCACAACAAATGTATAAAACATAATCTATAAACCTGAATTTTTTTTCTTTCTAATTATTTCAGATTAAAGGCCATAGCCACATGAAGAAGAGGAACACCAAGCTGCACTTGTATTTCAAGAGACTATCCAAAGATATCCTGGCAAAAATGGTCAGTACAAATTACTTTTCTGCTGCCATGCCTCAGTTTCAAAACTGCATAATGTAATAATCTCATCTCCAGGATTAGAGAATTTATGTCTCAGCAAGATCTAGAGAAACTCATATATGCATTTATTTGTAGTCGCATTGACCTGTGAACAGCATCTTCACAGGTCTGCCCAATAAATCAATCGAACAGCTGCAGCTGGTCCAGAATGATGCTGCTCACGTTCTCACTAAAACCAGGCAGATAGAGCACATAACACCAGTTTTAAAGTCCCGCTCCCAGTAGCTCAAAGAATAGACTTTAAAATACTGTTGTTAGTTTATAAATCACTGAACGGCTTAGCACCAAAATAAATGAAAGATCTGCTGTTGCTGTATCAACCTTCCAGACCCCTCAGGTCTTTTGTTTCTGGTTCTGCTTTCATCCCCAAGACCAGAACCAAACGAGGAGAAAGCAGCATTAAGCTTCTATGCATTACAAATTTGGAACAAACTTCCAGAAAACTGTGAAACTGCTGAAACACTGAGTGCCTTGAAATCTTTACTAAAAACCTGTTTGAAACATAACTAATTATGAATTTAATGATGGCATTTGACTAATGTAATGTTTTGATTGTTGATTCAATATTTCATGACTTTGTGTTTTTGTTTGTTATGATATGAAGAACTTTAAAAAGCTTTGCTACTGAAATGTGCTATACAAATAGTTTTATTGATGGATGATGGATGGATGGATGATTGATTGATTGATTGATTGATTGATTGATTGATTGATTGATTGATTGATTTGATTGATTGATGATTGATAATACTGTTGTCTCTTCAGGGCCACAGTGCTGACGCCTGGGAGCTGATCAGGAGGGAAGTCAAAGTCTGTCTAATCAAAGCAGACCACCTGGTTTCATCTCTGCTCCCCTCCAACTAAAATATTGAACATGGATGTCACATAAATTATTTATTTATTTATTTATTTATTCATTTATTTCAAAATTATCATGAATTTTAAAACTACTAACTGCGAAGACACTGATATTTATCATTATTTGTGCAGTTTATTTTTATTTTATTTCTCTCATCTTTTAATTGCTTTGTATTATTACCTTTAATAATAACGTTTATTTATTTATTCATTCACTCATTATTTATTTATTTATTGATGTATTTATTTATTTATTTACTAACTATGTTGGCTATGTTGACATTTTATGTATTTGCATTTGTTTTCAAATCATTGTAAATCAATTGAAATCATCATAATGCACTGTTAAAAACATATATAAAAAATAAATTTTTCTCATAGTAAAGTAATTGTGTTCTCATCTTAAAAGCGACTTTGTGAACCATTGACCACAAAACGTTTTCGGAATGCAGTGACATGACTTGCAAAATCAGCTTTCCGATTACAGCTCCAAACTTAAACGCATCATGCTGGGATTTTTTGTTAGACAGACTATTTTGAAGTGGTAGGAAAATAATACCTTGTTATAAGTTATATAGAGATTAAATACTGTCAAGTCTTCTCTAGTCGGGCCTTATTGATATCTTGTTGTCAAAATGCCTGCGACTTTGTTATTTGTTGTTTGATATTCAGGCCTTTAGCTTAAGTGACTCTGACTAAGACAATAGTCACCAAAGTCAATTGCTAATTAATTTATTCAAAGAATATTTATGTTATTCTAATTTTGATCGATCAGAAGATAATTTGTGGATATTTAGAGTACGTGTCACACAATTTGGGTTATCACCGGAAGGTCATGTTACAAATATGAAAGATGAGCCCGCATTTATAAGCCCGATAACGTCTTAGCTGTTGCACTTTCAATTTGCCGCTGGAAAGAATACGCGATGAGAAGGAATTTGGATAAAACAAATGTTTGACATTGTTTTGATGTTGATCAATCATATTTGCTTGTAAATGTGACGGCAAAATTCTGACAAATTTGGGCAGCATATTGACTAAAATGTTGATTCATTGTTGTTTTGATCGTCCAGGAGGACTGATGATAATTGCACATAAATTTTATTATGAATGAATGTGTCACATTTGTAAGAGTTAGTAATATTATTATACTTTTAATTTTAGAAAGTTTCCATTTGATCCTTTTAATCTTATACTTTAGTTCGCTTAGTGAGATCTCTAATGCTAAAGTCAAATGAGTTGATCATGTTAATCCCGAGACACTTGTTGTTAACCTCGTTTTGGTTTATATGACATTTATTTACTTTGGAAATAGTTTAAAAATAACTTTCAACATTTTGGGGTTCTTGTTTAGCAAACAGTAGTGTGCCAAAGTCAAACTTACAGCTAATCCATTGTAGTTATTATCTAATCAAGCCCTATCTAACTGACGATAAATTAATTCATCTGTCATCATTATACCTAATTATTATTTAATAAGCTCACGTTCATCAATTTGACTAACTTCTTGTGTTTATCTAAACAGCATGTAATTATGTTAGATATTTACACTTGTTAAAAAGCAATGTTGATTTAAGTCATTATTAATGCTAGACTAATTTAGGTGGCTGAGTGTAAGTAAAGCTAAAATGAGTTTTGCCTGTCACAGAACATAAAGTTCTCGTCTTCTAGCTACAACAACGCAGCTCAGGTGAGTCGTTTAGGTGTCACTCGTAAGGTTCTATTATACTTAAAGAGTAACGTTTTCTTTTGCGTAGTCGCTTCTAGTATGTTTTAAATTTTCTCATGCATTTTAAAAATAGACGTTTATTTAGCTATCTTTAAGCAGCAACGCTCGGAGGATAGGTTTGTTAAACTAACCACGAGCTTATTGGTTGATAGTAACATTGAAATTTGACATGTAAAGGTGGTAATAAAGACACATAATTGAATTTGCACCATAGAAGCGTGTAACAAACTATTAGTGTATTTGACCATAGAAGATAGTAGATATGTTTAAAATGTTTTTAAAATGTTGCTCTCGTGCTGAGCACTCAGGTTTACGCCTTTCAGGAAGTTCATTGAAGGCATCACAGATCGTTTGACTTCCCATGATGCATCGGTTTTCAGTTAGACTGCAACAGGACGAGGAGTCGCTTGTATTTGAGGGTCTGTGCTTTTCTGCGTTGTAGTGCTTTAACAGAAAACTGTGGACAACAACTTTACGGACCGAGATTCGTTTAGTTACATGATGTCCTTTCAGTGAGTTTACATCGAGTTCCCGAAGAATACCGACGTGTTTTTGGGAGTCTGGAGAGAGGTTAGCCAAACTGTTTTCGGTAAGTTAGCCAACCGATGTGCTAATTTAACGCTGGTTTGCAGCTCTAAAGTCGCTTGCAGGTTACAGTTAGGACAAAGTCCTTTATATGTTGGCCAGAGATTAGACAGAGTATTTTAGTGTTCTATGGGTTTAGTAAGCGATTTTATCTGTCATAAAGTCACATAGCTGAACACGGATAATATGGTGCCAGTGTAAACAAGCTTTCATATTATTTATTTGAAAAACGTTGCAAGTTTATTTTTAGGTCACTTTCTTGTTCTGTTGTTGTCTCATTAGTTGCCCTTTGGGATTGCTAAACTATAGTCGAATTGAATTACACCTTTTGTGATTTCAATGTAGCTCAGACAATGTTTGCCTGGAAATTTAACTCGCTTGCTGTATTAAATCTCTTTTAAAAAATAAAAAAATTCGCAGAGGTCATTATTTGATTGAGGAAGTTATTTCTGAAGCTTCTGTAGCTACTTCCCCGCAGACAGACATCATCATTAATCAGTGCCTCACATGACTCAGTTACAAAGCGGTTACTCAAAAAGACCGTGAAACTTCAGCTATGCAAGAGTGCAGAGTCCCATGATAAGGAAACACAAATAATCTTCTGCCAGGAACAAGTGATTTAAAAGAAGAAGAAGAAAAGAAACCGGCTCTTCTTTATTAAATTTGGATATCCGATGTACTTGAGACAGTTAGTGAACCACAGTTACTATAAGAGTGAGACTTAGTTTTTGTGTGTTTTAAGGTGCCATGTGAGAATAAACCTTCCCTTGCCGTGCCATGCTTGCCACACAGATGCCAGAAACACTACCAGAGGCCAAAGATGTCAAACAGGTAAAAATCCAAAATATTTTTCATATGCAGCCAAAAGGTTTGTGTCAGTTAATGTCGATGTTCCCTCACTTCTTTAAAAGCTTTAAAAGTGATTGTGACACTCAGGAAAGCCCGTTGTAAATTTTGTTGCTCTAATTATGCTCGAGAACATTCGGGAAGCCTTAAGAGGACTTCTCTCTCAGTCTCACTTATTTGCTGTGCCATTAACTTTATCAGGGTTTCTAGAATGTCTTAAATGTCTTGCAAAGTCTCAAATTTAAACTTCTCAACTGTCCAGATTTTCAATTTGTATTTCAACCGATCTGTTATGTTTTAAGTTGGTATATCTTTGCTTTTATTTTTTCCCTTGATACGTTTTTAAGAAGTTATTAGTTTTTGTTTGCTTTTGAACTGTACTGGCAGCAGTCATTTGCTCAGTATGTTCCTCTGATGAATTAATATGGGTGCTTTCATGCTCTGATAAAACTATAATGATTCAGGATAAAGATATCGTGCTCCCTTAAATCAGGGCAACAACCAAACCTGTCAGAAGGAATTTGTCATCCGATGCTCAGCCTTTCTTACAAATCTACTAAATACATTGTCTGCAAAAACTAGCTATATCCAATACAAGTTATTAAGTTATACATTTCACTTGTTTGTGAGAATTCATTTTGTTTTTAAATTAAAATCATGATGGACCTATAAATATTTTTAGAAGGTTTAAATGTTTCTGAGACTTGCAGAAACACTGTTAAACAAACATTACTGGGTGCAAAGTTGATAACTAACGAATGCCGCAAAAGTACATTATAAGAAATGTAAGAAAGGACTTTGATTAGTCAATAATTCTTAGAATGAACTCATATTCTCAATACAGTGTATGACCACTACAACATACAGATAGTTCACGTTTTATCCACTAGTAGCACCATGTGCTTCCTGCTTATAGCTTTCACAGAATTTCTTACCTATTTGGTCCGCTAATCATTTTTTAGCAGAAATGCATTGATCTGACTTCCTAATACAACTGCTAGGTTATCTTGATGTCTCTGTAAGAATGGCTAATGCCAAATTTTTTAAAATATTTTTTTCTGTTTTCTTGATAAACAAGGGGAAGAGCTGTCTTTGCATTACAGGTATTGTGACAAAAATAAAATAAGGATTCCTCAAATACAACCAAAAATTGTAGGACTGTCTCTGATATCTATTGATACAGTGAAACCCTCCAGGTTCTAGAATAGAGGTTTCTGTTCTTATGAAACCCAACTAAAAGGTTTACTTTTAGTTGGGTTTCATAAGAACCCAACTAATCTATCAAAGGTCATTTGATAGATTAAACTATTGCTCACTAAATCTTTTCATGACTTTTTTGCCAAAGCTGTCAAACGCAAGTAAAATTGACTCTTAGGTGTTAGTTTGTTAAGCCATTTATTCACTGATACTGTACAGGAACTTAAGTTAGCAATTATTTTATTATGAAGACGAGAAGTGACGCTTGCGTGAGATAGCAGGAAGCATACATAACTCTGTGGTTAAGCTGGGTTTTAGTATTACTTCTACTTAGTTGTATACACAGTGCTTCATGGAACATATTCACTTTAACAGCAAACATTTTTCTAAAATGTTCCAATTTGGCAAATTTCTGCATATTTATTGATTTGTAAATATTTGAACTTTTTCTGGATTTCTGCTTTTGAAATGCTCCACATATGTCTTTGTCAGGGGTATTGTCTTTACCTGTACGATCCATGTTGAACTGCCCAATTTCATGTTTTCCTGGCATAAAGTTTTGATTGACCAACAGGCAAATGCTGATCTTCTCTTGGGAGAAAGAGGAAACTGAGTAAAAGCGACAGTTCTCACTTTTTGAAGACATTATTCAGCTTTGAAGAATTTATTGTGATGGGCATTTGTTATTTATACAGAAATTTAGGCCTGTCACGATAAACGCTAAATCAATTAATCGGACGATAAAAAAACCTATCAAGATAATTTTAATTATCGTCTTTATCGTTTCTGCCTGCACTTTTTTCTTTCTGTTGATGACACTGAATGAAAAAAGGCTCAGCTCCGGTGCTCTCCACTGACCCTCCCTTCTTCATTTCCTTAGTCTAATGTCCAGCGCACATTACACTAGTTGTCGACCCATTTTCAAACCCTGAGAGACACGGTAGTTGACAGAAATCCTAGGTATAACGGTTCGATCGGGTTCGTCGTGCCGTGTAGTGTCCAACCACATGGGCACAAATTAACGGCTGCAAGTCCAGTTAACTAATTTTAAAATCAGGCATTAATCAATGCTTTACTAGAATCTACCTGTGATGGTTGTGGCTAGAGTCAGCTAACGTCCTAGCTGAATGAAAATAATTGTAACTTATTTATGTTACGTTAACAAAAAACAGCTGAAAACCTCCCGGGTTCATCAACTGCGGTAGCAATTTGGCTCCAACTCCCTCCTCCTGTCATTTCTATATTCTTTGCACAAAACGTTAAATAAATATTAATGTTGTTTCCACATATCATCTCTGATGTCCGCTGGACTTCGGGCTGCACCATGTCAGCTGTTTGGGATTCCCCTCCATAATTTCCCCTCAGAAAGGAGGAGGAGAATCCTGCTTTCTGATTGGCCACCTGTCACATTCAGCGGTAAGCTCCCAGTCGGGGAAAACCCCTGATTTATAGATCAGAGCGCCACACGATCTACAGTAACCACCACACATGGAGGATGATCTACAGTAACCCACCACACACTGGAGGATGATCTACAGTAACCCACCACACACTGGAGGATGATCGGTTAGATCGGCCAACGATCTAAGATTGTCATAAGGGGAAAATTGGGGCAAAAAATGGTCTAGTGTGAACTATTTCATTAGGAAGTCGGATGTGCCTGTTTTCTCTATTTAAATCTAGAGATTACTGAAGGGCAATACAGACTTTATAATCTGCACTGTTTTGGTTGAATACAGTATTTATTTCCACTTTGGCTTTATGTTTAGTTTTTATTCAAGTATGTTTTTGTTTATTTAGTTTATCAGTTCCAGTGTTGCGTGTTATTTTGAAAATAAATATCAGGAAATTGCATGTATTATTAATCATTTCCATTAAATCAGTGTTAAGATGTCTTGAAACAATATTATCGTTTATCGCAATAATTTTTTTAGACAATTAATTGTCCAACAAAATTTGTTATCGTGACAGGCCTAAACTTAATTGTATTTCTGTAAATCGGCTTCAGTACAATGATATTATTTTGACATAAATGTGAACATTTTATAATTCTGCTCTTGCTACATGTCATATGTAGCATATGTAGGAGCGTATGCAGATATTTCACTGTGTGGATTAAAAATATGATAATGATCAATTAAATAAGGAAGTTGTGATATTATCTTTAAAGCAGCGTCAGTGCGGAAGTGTCTTATGCAGTAGTTCAGATGCATCAGTTTGAGTTTCTTTTCTTTATTAGGTTAATCAAACTAGCATAACATACGTACTGTTTTTTTGTTTACCTCTTTACGAAGCATACAAAAATAACATATTATATCAGTATGTCTTTCCACATTTTGCTACCTGACAGTCACTGACTTCAAAGTATCCAACTAAACTGATGCAGCTTTAATCAGAGAGGTATTCTCTCTCTCTTTTTCTATATTTTGATCTACTTTATGATGGTCTACCACATTAAATCCCAATGAAATACCAGCCGCTAAATGACTAAAATGTTGAAGCCGTAGGAATACTTTTGCAAGACGTATGTTTTGAAATAACAAACGGAAATAAGATGTTCTTTTAAGAGCAGCAGGAAGCCTCTGCAGTGCTCAGAGTGAACAGCTGTCACCGATTTCAGTGTTGCTTAAAAGAATCAGCTTTTTCACAAACTGTTGGGCAACATTGCTTTGGATTTTATATTGCAATGATGTCCTTCCTTCCATGTCAGCTGAGACATATGGTATTGAATAACCCGTGGCCCATATTTCATAAGAATACAGCTTTGTCGACAAACTCTAACCCAGAGTACAGTTCTGTGTAAAGGTTGTAAAGCAACCTGCCTCTCATCAGCTTCGTTTATTATTTTGATTTTATTTGAGGGGTGGAAGAAAAAGTTTATGTTTCTGTCCGTTCTATGTTCTCACCCAGATCAAAGACAAGTTGGCCCAGTCTCTTAAAGCCCTCCAGAAACGGTACGTGACATCAGACGCCGTGGTCACCAGCGAAGACGCAGACGCTAACCTCCTTTGCTCCGCTCTGGAGGCCATTTTCATCCATGGGATCAAGAGCAAGTATATCCGCTCCGAAGCCGGAGGCCGGAATAGGAAGGGTGACCGAGGAGTTCTCCCTCAGCCTTATTTCTGGAGCCTCCTCAAGACTGTCACCCACCGGTAAGCAGAAATGGAGAAATAAATCATTCATAACTGAATGTGGAAACACTAAACACTAAGATTCATTTATTGAAAAAAAACAATTGCTATCTGTAAAATTCTTAAACTTGTTTTGTAAAAAAAAATTGCAGTGACGTGATCACGGAGCTGGAGAAGATCAGCTACCTCGGCACGGACGTGGGCCGCTGCAGAGCGTGGCTGCGGCTGGCCCTGAACCACGGCCTCCTAGAGTGCTACCTTGCGTCTCTGTTTCGGGAGAACTCCAAGCTGCTCGCTCACTATCAACCCAGTGCCTTGCTCCTGAATGCAGAGGAGCGAGAAGTTCTGCTCAGCTACCTCCAGGGTCTGGCCTCACTCACATTCAACCTGTCCTACAAATCCTCTGTCCTTAACGAATGGACCACCACGCCTCTGGCTCTGGCGGGACTCTGCCCTCTGTCCCAGGCGGACTTGCTCAATGGCGCAAGCCAGCTCGCCCCGAAGCCACCGCGCAAGGAATCGTGGGACACTGCGTCTCAGTCTTCGGGTTCATCAGATGCAATGGATGTGCAGAGAGTCTACCCGACGCCTCCTCCTGGCGGAGGGGTTCTGCAAGGAGAAAAGGTGCTGTATTCATCTAATTTGAGTCTGGACACCACAGGGTCCTCCCAGCTCTCCTCCAGCTTGAGCTCCGACAGCTACCTGCAGGGACAAGACCCCCGCAGCCTGAACGGAGAGCAGTGGTCTTCAGGCGACTTGGACGCCCCCATTATTGTCAGAAACTACATCAAAAGGCATCAGAAAGAGTATGTTTGGTTTGCTATTCTTTGGTCATGTGGAAGAATGATGTTTTATAGAGGCATTTAACAGGAAGAGTGGAAGTTTTACCTGATTTGAGAACATTTTTGTATGATGGCAAAACTAAAAGGAGCAGCAGTTATCTAAATCAATCAAACATTTGTAGTGTTTACACATCTCTGTTTAAAAACTCTTTTCTTCTACATTGATATGAGTCTATCATAAATCATTTTAATGCAATTCTTAAGTAATATTTTAAGCAACAAAACTACCAAGCTAAACATTATGAAACCTTATTGAGATGTGGAAGCTGATTAGAGGAAAACGTGCTGGTGAGGTGGAACTTAACCAACCTCGTTTTTTGGATTGGTTGAATATTCAACAATAATTATTTTTTATATGCAACTTCCTCAATCAAATGTAGAGATATGATAAATACTGGAATTTAATACAACATGCAAGAAGGGTTCCCTAAAAGAAATACACGCAAACATGGATGACTTCAATCTGATACAATCAAGTATCAGATTGATACTTGATTGTATCAGATCAGTCAAGTATGATTGATACTTGATACAATCAAGTATCAATCAAGTATCAGATTGATACTTGATTGTATCAATCATCTGATACAATCAAGTATCAGATTGATTGTATCAGACCACTATTTCAAGGGTATTCATTCCATATATTCAAACTTGTGACAGTATTGACAGTATACATATAAAATGATATCTTAAACGTTATCTGAACCTGCCCTGACTTGTGTATTTTTTCAGTGTGCAGTCTGATTTCCAAGAGAGTGGACAGTGCAGTCAGGATTCGATGCGTGAAGACTCGTTCGTCTCCAGCACAGGAGGCGAACTTTTCTCGGAGAACACGACGTTCAGCGGCTCAGACAGCGAGAACCAGGGTCAGGATATGTCAACACAAGACCCTGAAGAAGAACAACTCCAAAATCCTGACTCAGAGCCACCTCCACCCTCTGACCAGATGGCTTCCTGTGATGAACAACTTGATGTCCGAGCAGCACATGAAATGTGTGGAAGTTCCTCTTCCGAATTATGCTCCGACACAGCTGTGATCTCCTCCGTTATCAAACCTACTGAGCCTGTGGAGGAAGAACATGTGGCTGTTGTTCCGAAGAGCGCAGAGCCTTTTGAGGAAATGAAGCAAACAGGTCCTTCAGAGAAGAGAAGCTCCGAGTCACAAACACGCAAAGGCTCACAGCGCGCAATGAGCATCATCAGCAGGAAATTGTCTACAGATTCATTACCAGTGAGTAAATAAAAAAAAATACAAATTACTCTCAGATGAGAATCACAAAGTAAAGCTCAAACATCAAGTCTCTCTTTAAAATGTACAAAGTTAAAATCATGTGTATTTTATATAAATGCATATATACATACATTTGTTATTTTGAGTTGCTTTTCATTATAAACCTTTTTTAACATAATTATTTCACAGGATGAAAGCAGTGCCACAAACATAATTTTGACATGCATATTTAGCATTGTACATTATTGAGATTAATAATGGATTATTTTATTTAAAGGAAATAGAGTGATTAAGCTTAATAATCATATTTTGTGAGTCCTCTTTAGCTGCAGGTGGTTTTATACGAACAGAAAGATAAACGGTTGTTTCAGAACATGAGAAATGCATTGCTGTTTACAGAAACTAGCATTAATACCCTTACTACTTAAAAATAATAATAATAAAACTAAGTGTTATTTTACCTGTATAAGAAATTCTAGCAGGTCATTTGAATCAGGAAGGAATGCACATTCTCTTTGGAAATAAAAAGGTCAGGTGCAAGAGTTGTTTCACGTTACGAACTATGAATTCAGATGGATCCGTGTTCAAGTATCACAGCTTTAATGAATTAAAACTCATTGAAAATACAGTTTGTTACACTGTTTATGAGGAAATGGCAAACAGGATGTTTGACTATAATTTCTGGAATGTCAGTGTGTCATGGTGGAAAAATCAAAATAGCTCCTGAAAAAAACACGGAAAATGTTGGTTCTGGCTCTAAAAGATTATGAATCGTCTCATTAGTCTTAGTCTGTTGGCCAAAAAAAATCCCCCAAAAAAACCTTCCTGTTGCTGATAAGATCATGAAAGTCTGAGTCTGTGTGCCATCGCCATGCTGATCAGAAATGAAACTGCTTCTGTGGCCGAACAGAAACTTACTCTGTTGCGCTCTAGAGTAACCGCTGTAAAAGTCTCAACCCTTTATTTTAAGTTAATTTGAGATTTCCAAACAGAGACGACTGCAGGATGTGTTGTAATGTCTTCCCCGAAACAGAGAAGTTGTGCTTTTGTTGCTCCACCTTGGCAGTTCTGCCAAAGTTTGACAAATATTGTCAGTCTTTTGCACTTTGTCAAAGTTTCATACACAAACCTCAGACATATGATTTAACAGGAACAAATTTCACAGCGGTTTGCTCAAATGTCAGTCCTGATGTTTTCTTCACATGATCCTGAGTGGTTGATTGTTTTTCAGAGAGCTGTGGGGACGTTGCAGTTTTATAACTCTGAATAAAAATATTTTGTTTTTGCAGAATTCGCGGTCTTGGATTTCTGAGGATGACATCTACAAGCCTGACCTGGTAGTGGTGCACGATAATGAGGAAATGTCTCCCACAGCTCACCTGAAGGCTTCCCAGTCTCCTCCCAGTGTCGTCCATCGCAGACAAAAAGGTATTTCCCACAGTTTTTAGTAAATGAGACCCCAAAGGTCACAAACATATCAGCACATTTACAATCATTTTTACCAAAACACCAACTGATCACTAAGCTACTAGAAATACTGTGTATCATCCACTTTTCCCATTGGAAAACATAGAAAGCTTTGCAGAAGTCTTCTTAAACCTTCAACTTCTGAAATGTATTTTCATGTTACATGTTGCTAAAACTTGTGATGTGAAATGTTGGTGTCTAGATGTGCAATCTGGTAGAGACATACCCCAAAATGCAGTGAAATATTTACTCACAAGGCAGATTACGAATGCAGACAACACTTTACTTGGTTTTATTTCATAAAACAGTTTTAAAACCATGTGTTCCTTCCAGTTCCCAATCAAGCACTACTTTTTGTTAGTCTGTTACATAGAATCCCAATTAAAACAATTTGTGTACCCTGAGAACATGCAGTATGCATTTGAAACTGATTCTACACACAGTACCTGAATTACAGAACTTCTGTATTTTTTTAGCTTCTTATAAGAAATAAAATGTAGGTATCCAGATTTATCAAACGAAACTTGTTAACAGTTCCTTAAAACTACTGTATTTTTTGTGGCATATTAAACACGGCAGGTTGTGATAGATTTTGGAGTTATGGGACTTTAGTTAAAGGGGAAAAAAACTATAAAATACAAAGAAGTTTCATTAAGCCTGAAAAACCACTGGTCATACACAGTCCAGTCACATTAATGTGACCACCACGTACTTTCCACTTCAGAGTTAAATAACCAATCACAGAAGGCAGGTGGCAGCACAGTGCAGTTGAGCGTATAT
The DNA here is from genome assembly GCA_033032245.1 of Poecilia picta. NCBI lineage: Eukaryota > Metazoa > Chordata > Actinopteri > Cyprinodontiformes > Poeciliidae > Poecilia > Poecilia picta. The sequence continues at coordinate 11,874,158 of CM065371.1, read as the reverse complement.
AAAGGGTGTGTGTGGGCTTCGGAAAACATTTCAATCGTTGGCGTAATGCAGAAACGAAGCGATTTATCCGACGTCCAAAAGGGCATGATCATTGGCTTTCGGGCCAAGGGTGGAAGCATTTCCGAAACGGCTGAGTTTGTGAACTGTTCGCGTGCCGCCGTGGTAAAAGTGTACCGTGCATGGCAAAATGGGACTGTCCAAAATCAACGACGTGGCAAATGTGGTGCACCACGGGCCATAGATGACAGAGGCGAACGACGGTTGCGGAGATGCGTTCGGGCAGATAGACGGGCTACCGTTGAGCAACTGACCACTAAAATGAACCAAGGGGCTACCACAAGTGTCTCCCAAACCACTATTCAGCGAACATTGCTGCGTCTGGGCCTCCGAAGCGGACGCCTGGTTCGTGCACCTATGCTGACTGGTGTTCATCGACGACGAAGGCTAGAATTTGCACGCCAGTACAGCAGCTGGACGTCCACTGAGTGGCGACAGGTAGCGTTTTCAGATGAATCGCGTTTTATGCTCCATCGGACAGATGGACGTTGGCGTATAAGGCGTGAAACCTCTGAAAGGAACCACCCTGCAACCATTGCAGGAACGGTCCAAGCTGGAGGCGGGAGCATTATGGTCTGGGGAATGTTTTCCTGGCATTCTCTGGGTTCACTGATTATTGTGGAAGGCACGATGGATCAATACAAGTACGCATCTGTCCTTGCGGACCATGTCCACCCCTACATGCGCATTGTTTTTCCTCAGGATGATGGCATCTTCCAGCAGGACAATGCGAGGTGCCATACAGCTGCCAGTGTACGTGCGTGGTTCGAAGAGCACCAGGATGAGTTTACCGTCCTCCCCTGGCCAGCAAACTCACCTGACTTTAACCCAATCGAGCATCTGTGGGACCATCTCGATCGAGTTGTTCGCGCCATGGATCCTCAACCGCGTAATCTAGCGCAGCTGGCCACGGCATTAGAGTCGGCATGGCTCAACATCCCAGAGAAGACCTTCAGGGACCTAAGTGACTCTCTTCCTGCACGTCTCGTAGCAGTTCGCTCTGCGAAAGGTGGTTATTCTGGCTTTTGACAGATGGTCACATTAATGTGACTGGACTGTGTATGTAGATTTCAAGAATGTCTGAAACAAGCTTGAAAAACTTTGGTATGACTCAGGAATGCTGCACAGCATTCTTATTGAATTAAAAACACAAGAGCCCAGTTTAACAACCTTACGTAAGGATCTGTTTAATCATAGCCACTTTCTGATCAACACACACCTACCTGTGTGTTAAGTCCCACCTACTTGGCTCAAATGCCATGTTCATGTCTTTTCCAAATAAAGTGTGGCTAAGAGAAACGGGGTGTCATCAACTATAAATGAAAGATTCCAAAAAACTTTTCATCGTCAAAAGTATTTAATGTTTTATAACAAGCTTCAGTTGCATTTCCCTTCTGGAAATTATTAGCAGTGTTTGTAATTATGGCACTGACATATAGCCAAATAAATGTACATATTTTAAAGTTTTGATTTTTTTTTTTTTTTTATCAGTGTGAAATTATTTAATTATAACAAAGAGAGACACATTTTTAACACATCTTTACCAAGTGTACTAATAAAAGTGGGTGGAGCTGTTTATATTTTTTTGTCACTCCAACAAAAGCGGGAAGAAAACTGACAGGAATGTAATCGGTGGAATGACATGACAGCCAAACCCTGAACTAAAATTTTCCAACGTGTAAATTCCATCTGGCTTTATACTGTAAAGCAACTTTTGTTTCATAATCACAGGGAGCGGACACATTCCAACGAAATATGATGAGAGTTTTTGTTGTGAGACGTCACCTGTGTGAGTCGGCTGCACATTCAGTTGAAAAAATGAAATCTGAGGAATCGGTTGGCCTTTTCTTGTCGTTCTCAGTGAGGTTAACAGAGGTCGCTGACGTCTAGAAATTTTGCTACTGTGTTTCCACGAAATGTTCTTACAGCTCTGTCATCTTTTTAGTGAAGTGCACCAGTCCCACAACATGGTACCTCCATTCCTGTACTTCTGTCTTTTTCCTCCAAATATACCAACGACTATTGTGGTGAAAATGTTCAGTTTTGCTTTCATCAGATTACAGGATGTGCAGGATTTCTTTTACTGATGACAACATCTTCTCATCTGCTTCTCCCAGCATATATTCAAGATGTTTGGATTTTGCACTTGGGTTGATTGCACACACTTAAAAACTCTCTGGGAAACAGAAACCTACCTGTTTCTTGATCGCTGGGCATTCCCACAATGTTTATGTTTGCATGTAATTGAACAGGTGAACCTGAGACTTTCAGGAATCTGGAAAATGCATCCAAGGTTCACCAAGAGTTGTTGACACCTTTGGACTTTCCCACAATATCATATGTAGAAACAGTGTTTGACTACTATTTAAAGTCAAATGTGAAGCTATAAGAGGCTTACAAAGCCATGAGACCATTTAGGCTTTCCAGAATTCTTTAAGGACAGTAATTTTGGTGTTTGGGAGATCTGATTTAATGTCAGGCGTCAAGAAAAAAGGTAAGTGTTTTATGTTTTTTATACAGTAGTTTCAGCAGGAAGTGTTGAGCCTCTCTTTCTGTTTTTTTGTCGTAGGGCTTTTCAACCCCTTTCGAGGCCTGCTGAAGCTCGGCCACTTGGAGCGACGAGGCGCAGTGGGAATATGGCGCGACTACTACTGCGAGCTCTCGCCCTTCGAGTTCCGGATGTATCTGAATGCAGAAGATCGGGAATGTTTCGACAACTGCTCCCTTCTGCGGTGCGAAGACATTCGTACCCCGTCGTCGGAGGGCCGATTCGAGTTGGCCTTTCCGGGGAAACGGCTTTACCTCCGAGCAGCCACTAAGGACGAAGCAGAGGATTGGGTGGACCGTATATGTGAGGCTGTAAACAAATGCCGACCAACGCCGCACAACGATGAGCACTGGGAAGTGTTGCAGGGATCTGGTGAAAATGGAGTGGATGAGCGTTCGGTTTCATCTGCTTCCTCTGCTCTCTCAAGCCCCGAGCGACGCATGTCGTCGTCTGACTCGAGCGAGACGGCTCCGCCTGTCCAGGAGTTTGACTGGACTCGAACTACCGACTTAGAAACGGATGCTCTCAAAGAAGCCGTTCTGTATCTCTCCACAGATTCTGAAGCCAGGACTTGGGCCCCTCTGGTTGTTTCCCTTTCTCTGGAGGCCCTGAAAGGCTTTCGGGTGCATGAGGAAAGGAAGGTGTTGGGGCTAAATAATCCCATTGCTGAAATAAGGGATGTAGTTCCAGACGTGTCCTTGGGAGGACCAGCCTTTTTTAAAGTCCTGACGGTGAGAGAGACGCTAAGGTTCAGAGCAGAGAATCCCGAGGAAGCTCGGTCCTGGAGGGATTTGATCCGCGGAGCTTTGGACTCGTATTTGGAGAGCGGAGAGGATGTAATTTCTGAGGAACCTCCTCCAGTCTGGAGCACTGGAGTGAATGGTAATCTACATAGACTGGTGCAACATAGACTGAAAGAAAATGGACTGCTTCTGGTACACCTCTACACAGTTCCATCAGAAAAGGGACTGGACGCTCAGAGCTTCAAATGCTCAGGTTTGTTTTTACGTTTGTATGTTTTGCTTATTGTTTCTCAGCTGGCTACAAGGAAAAATCTTACATTTTTTTCCCTAAAAAGTAGAAGATTTGACATGATCCAAAGTGATGTGAACTAGGCTCTGTGTTTAACACAATCAAATGTAAACTACTGAGCATTATTGATGAATCATTGGGTGTTTGATTGGACAATGCCAATCATTTGAACGTGTTGTGACTGCATCATTCACAGGCTGCCATCAGCAGATTGGCCCGTCCCGAGGCAGAGCCCGGCTGTGTGACTTTTCAGGCCAGTACTACTGTGAGACTTGCCACAAGGGGGACACCACCATCATCCCGTCACGAATGGTGCACAACTGGGATCTCACCCAACGAGAGGTAGAAGAAAGTCATTCAGATCACTTTTTATACAAGGAATGAATAAATCTGATAAATTTGGCTTTCATTAAATAAAACATTTGTTTGCAAATTGTACTGTTAATTTTTATAAGTTGTAAAAAAGAAAAACAAAACAATGAATTGTCTCATGTTATCTGATTTAACTTGGTGGTTTCTTTTGTTGTTTTTCACATTTTTTTTGTCAAGTGGTCATCGGCTACTGTGCTCGTTTTTTGGGTGGGGTGCTGGTTTGTTAGTTCTCCAAACTACTTCTGCTTTCATCTTTTCTTTTTTATAAACATATTTCTATTGACTAGAACTATTGTTAGCTGTCAGCCTGAACTGCGTTGAAAAGGAAGAGATGGAAAACTTTACAAATCCCAAGTCAGGCATCACTTTAAATGTCTCTGTAGCAGAGAGCTCTGATGCTTTGAGGGCTTTGCTGCATAGCCTGCCGTGATGTATAAAATCTGTTCTCTCCCTAGAGTGTGTTTTTTACGGTTTTTCCTCTGTCCAGGTGTCAAAGAAAGCTCTGCGTCTGTTGGCTCAGATTGAGCAGGAGCCTCTGTTGAACCTGGAGCTTCTGAATCCTGATCTGATGAGCCATGCAGAATCCATGGCTCAGGCCCACAGCCTGCGAGAGAGGCTGCGCCTGCTGGGCGACTACCTGCTGACCTGCCGCAGCGGGCCTGCAAGAAACTCCATGCCAAGTGTGTTTGCAAATCGATCAGGGCCTACTTTCACTCTGACCTGATTTTTGCATTTTATTTAATGGCTTTCAGTCAAGTAAAATTTTAACTTGGGCTCAATTCAGATATATGATTATTTTTTTTGCATTTTATTTTAATATTTACTTTATCTCCGTCTTGTTTCCAGAATGGGACAGCGAACTTACCTGTTGGAGTCGAGGCACCTGTATAGCGTTCTGGATTTAAGACAGGTATCGTTTTGTTTTATTTCTTTATCTTTTAATGTTTCTCCGCCCATCTGTAGCCCCAGCAGATCTGAAGGTGTGTATTCAGAGTATTTGTTCTGTGTTTCAGATTGCAGATGGCCAGTATGGAAACTTCCTGATCTCCCTGGTGCAGCAGGCCTCTAGTCACGTGCTGAACTGCGAGCTGTGCACACAGCGAGGTTTCATTTGTCAGATATGCCACTCTAATGACATCCTCTTCCCCTTCCAGTTCGACAGCACCACCAGGTATATTATTAGACTTCTCCACAACTTCCTCCCTAACTTGTCTGTGTTTTGGGTTAAATTGAAGGTTTGCATGATTTTGGGTTTTCAGATCAAGCTCACCTGTTTTCCTCAGGGAGTGTAAATGCCCCTTTTAACTCAAATTGTTTTCAATGCTTTTCTTCTTTTTTTTGATGCAGATGTAAAGATTGTAAAGCAGTGTTTCACCTTTTCTGCAAGACTGAAAAGAACCCTTGTCCTCGCTGTGAGCGAATGAAGAAATACCTGGAGAGAGATCTACAGGAGTCCCATTGAACTTTAATTGCCAACGGAAAAGAGAAGTTGACCTTTTATACGAAGTAACCTAAAGTGCAATTACGAGAACGACGAGCCTTCCCTAACTGACTAAACACTGACGAGATACGATGAAGGGGTTGCCGTGTTACAGTGACTAAAACTTTGCACTATTTAGAGGCCAACATACAGTTTGGATGCAGCCAAATAATAATGACAAGTGAATTTGTTACTTCTGCAAACACTGATTCAGCCATGGCATCAAAAGACATGCAGGACACAGGTGACGGCACCTGTCACAAACAATACCTAACACATTTGTACACCGTCACCGAGTCAAATTCACTTCTCTTAACTGTTATGTAACATGATACTCTCCATTCAGTTTTTGTCTTGATATGATGCTCACTAGTGAGGATGAAATATTTGAAGCCATTAAAAAGCAGGACTTGAAATGATCTAATGATTTTAGTTGTGCCTTGTGTTTATTTTCAAGCTTGCCACTCTAATGACTCAATCATTTCCTGTTGATTTTAAGCTAACACAGGGCCAAGTTGCAGAACAAAGCTGTTTGTATTGAACAGCAAGCATTAAATATATTGTAATGATATCATTTAACGAAATGTCTTTAATTTGAAACACAGAACTCCTCTTTACCACACTTTACTTAAATTTACGTTTTATTTGACGGTTAGACTCCCAATTAGATGAAGTAAAGTAAATAAATGTACAAAAGATCTTGATTTGCATATATTTTGATGTAGGACATTTAGCATACCTGCACTTTATCAAAGTTGGATATTCCTCCAGAATGTAGCTGCAATATCTTTAGTTATATTTTGCTGTGCAGACTTTTGTCTTTTTTAGATTTTGTTTATTCAAAATTTTTGCTACTTTGTTTCAATTTCTTCAGTGTGCTAAAATACTAGTAAACATGACTCAAAACTGCCAAGAACAAAAAAAACAATAATTTTGATATATGCGTAACATATTGCATTTAAGAGGAGCATGGAAAATACAGCAGTACTGTTTTTGACAGATTGTGCTTATTTTATGTCATGTGTGATGTATAAAAACGACCATACTGAAATAAAAGTCTATTGCAATGAGGATTTGGGAAAGCTTGTGTTCATTATGCGCTCATTAATGAGTCAATAAAATTAACGCTGTGTCCATTGCCATGGAGATCTGAAGGTGCTGATTAAATGTTAATATTTTAAATGTGTTGATTGAAATTATTGGTAAATGCAAAACTAATTAAGTGCAATCTCAGTGAATGCTTTATTTATTTGCAAAAATAAAATAATTTCAGCATTTATTTTTGCCCTTATTCATCCATTATCTATCCCACTTGTCCTTGCAGGGGGGCTGGTGCCTATCTCCAGCTGTCACTGGGGGCCACACCCTGGACAGATTACCAGTCCATCAAGGGGCCGAAATTACATTCTTTATTACATAATTAAATATAATTAATATTGATAAATTCAGCCGCATTAATTAAACGTCTTAATTTAGAAAATTCATACAATCAAACAATTAAAAATTTAAGTCGTTTGGTAAAGTAATAGTACTTTTTCTTTATTATTTAGGCAATTGTTTCTATGTTGAAATGAAGAGTGACTAAAACTGTTGGATGTCAACTAAAAGCTGACTTTGGTTAACTGAAGCCTTCTGCTGGGCAAAGCCGACGTATTAAATGAGTTTATTAAAGTATTACAGGCCCTGGGCGTCACCAAGAAACATGCGTACAGAAACAGATATGTGTGGTTTTTTTAATCACTTAAATGCATTTTTGTATCTTTTCGAAAATATAAATTCCGCCAGTGCATTTTATAAAATCTAACAAAATGTATCATTTAAAGAGTTAATTTGTTTGCATTCTCCTCCTCCTCTCCTCTCCCAGCATTGATCTCAGCAACTTTGTAATTAACTCAAACTCAACAAGTGTTTACATCCATGCTGTTGTTTGCAACGTTTCTCTAATTCCGGATAGCGCTATTATTTAAGAAGGTGAGCCCGAGAGCGAATTGGTATCGTCTTCAGCAATACAATAAGAGCATTAAAATGTAGGGATTCTTTCTTTCTCATTTGGTTCAGGTGTGCTCCCCCCTGCGCGCGCCCTATGGTTTCGCCTCCAGAGGTGAGCTTGCATTAAATATCTCCCTAATGGGAGGAGTAGAAAACAGGAGAGCGAGCCTGAAAAACACGTTTAGCCAAATTCTTCAACACGGTCAGCTGTTCCCTCTCAGCCGCAGGCGGCCAAACAGCCTCGCTAAGCCTTTAACTTCAGCTTTAAAGCCTCTCCACTGACAGCGGGTTTTTTTTTACTTTGTTTTTAAACTGAGCGTATTGGACGGTGAATCAGCGCCGAGTCCGCGTCTGGGGATGGATTCGGCCCGGAGGGAGGCGGCTGTGCAGCGGCTGGAGAGGAGCAGCCACACGGCGTTCATACACGGCAACACTCTGTATGTGTGGGGAGGTAACCAGGTGAGAAAAGGCGGATGTCAGTTACCTGTTCAGGTAGGAGGAAGGAACTGTAAATGTGTCTCTGGATTATTGTTTTTTTTTTTTTTTTTTTTTTGCCGAATATTCAGGACTGTGCAACGTCGGGTCTTTAAGGGATGTGCAACATGCTGTTGTTCATTTTGTTTGTAATAAAGAAGTATGAAATGCACACCTGTCTCTATGATAGGTTTCAGTGGGAGTAAGTATTGCAGCATCAGTAGAGGTGCAGTTGTGCTGTGAACACCTTCCCGCCCCCCCCCCCCCCCACCCTTCATATCAGCTGCTCCAACGAAGTTAAGACGGATGAATAAGATCTGGAAGAAACAGATTAACTTTGAGTTGCAAATTATTATTATTTTTTTTAATGTCATTTTTTTGACTTCATGCGTCCCTGTTTCAAATGTATGTTTTCACACACGCTATTTTAATGTGTGTTCCTCGGTGTTTTCTCAGTATACGAATGATAAATCATCATTACTAAATATACACTCTCACATATGCTGATGACACAGGACTGTATTAATGGAGCAGGGATGTCCAAGTCTATTCCTCAAGAGCAACTTCTAGATCCAGCTCTTCTCCAGCACACCTGAATCAAATGGATGACTTGTTACAGGCCTCTGAAATGCTGCTGAGCGACTCCAGCAGCATTTGGGTGTGTTGAAGAGATGCATTTAAAAGTTGCGGGATAGCTTAAGCATCACAGATGTACAGAATCTTATTTTAGTTTTTGGTGCTCTCTTAACTATATATTTTGTAGCTGTATATTTTTACTTTATGCACTATTGAAATTTACAGCAATTTTCTGAAGATTAATTGAATTGAATGACATCAAGGTGACCATTTAGGTCAGAAATTAGGAGCTTTAAAGTGCTTAACGTTCACACGACACTTTTGGAGTGATGGTAAAAAGTAAAGGCGTGCTTTAATTAAAACTTAGCAGATTTTCTTTTGTACATAAGTATTTCACATTGTGGTCTATGAGACTGTTAGAAGGTATATTAGACATAAGATTTGTACCTGAAAAGGAGATGATCTGAAAGAAGATTGAAAGTATCTCTAAATCAGAAATGATCGCTGAAACTAGTGCAGGTTGAAAGCTGAAAGTCGCATGGAACTTGTGATCCTTCATTTACACTAAAACTAGTGAAAAGTGTGAGAATAGACAAATCATGCATATCTTGCACACTATAAACATTGGTGTCAAAATATCCTTGAAGCTATATCGGAACCACTGCACACTTATCATCTTTGCGACCTTCTGCAGAAGATGAAAGGAACATTGAGGTCTGTCTGACTGTCTTTGCTTTGTTTCCTTGCAGGTAGTTGCTGGACAGGATGTTGTGTTGCCCAGTAGTGAGATATGCCTCTGTGATCTGGACAGTGGGAAGTGGTGAGAAACAAGGCCATATTGAAGCCGTGTCATTTTGACCTTAAAGTTAGGAATGCAAACCGGGAGGTTTCTTTTTGTTAGAAATGGTGGCTTGAGAAACTGAAAAAAGTTGGTTTGTAGAATCGGTAACAAAGATTGCCTTAGCAGTTCAGAAAACTGCAGTCAGTTTTTCTAAAACTGTAACCAGTCCTTGGCAATGATTACTTTAACCCCCTTATTTTTCTTTTTCTTTATTTTTTTGTGAAATAGGGAGTGTAAGGAGATCACTGGAGAGAGTCCCACAGGCTTATCTGGTTTCTGTGGCTCCAATATTAACAGCACTCTCTACATCTTTGGAGGATGCGACTCTGACGGATATTCCAACCAGGTGAGGCACTCGGACATCAAACTGAATGTCTCCCATTTGCAGGTAAAAAAAACCCCAACATAAAATCTATAGAAGTCATAAAAATCCAGAGAGGTTTCCGACTGCTAGAAATGGTGTCCGACCAACTGTAGCTTAAAGTTTCATAATGATGTTTGAAAAAGCTGGAGGAAGTTTGCCTTGTGGGTTTTTACAAGTTCTGTGTGTTTGGTTAAGAAATGCGGTGATTTCAATCTCATGCCAGACTGTGTTGACACTGCAGATTAAGCTCCGGCCGGGGCCACAGCTTTTGTTCATATGCCCTGAACTGATAATAATAAAAGACGAAATTAGTTGTAAAATTTAGATCCAAGTATTAGACTTGGAGCAATGCGGTCCGTTTCTGTTCGCAGATGTTTAGGGTGGACGTTGCTCAGCCGTGCTTCTCCTGGACGAGAGTCGCCGAGACAAAGGGAGTGACTCCCTCACCCCGGGACAATCACTCCTGCTGGGTGCACAGAGGCAGGTCAGTTCAGCCTGCAGCAACTGCACCCCATCAACCCTAACCCTACCCCATCATTGGCATATAAAGAATAGACACATATATCTAAATAAGAATGAATATTATAAACATAAACTTCAGTAATAAAAGTTTAGAAATAAGCTGAAACCAGTCTTAAGCCACCTCATTACATTTTTTTTCCCCTGTTGCAGCTTGAGGCTAATAAAGGCAAGAAAATGTCACCCAATCTATGAAGGTCTCCTTATACTACTGAGCAGATACTTTCATGTTTTTGATTGATTGTTTTAAATTTTTCTTCCTTCCACTCATCTTTCCAAGTTGTCAATAAATGTCATCTGGACAAGTGTGTAACACTGATGTATTAAAAACTTCCATCAGTCTTATGCAGTATTCTATTTTTTTTCTGAGGATACATTTTATATCTTCATTAGCTATAAGCTGTACTCATAAATAAAATCTAAGAAAAAATGTATTGCTTTGTGTGCAGGGAATCTGTTCACATTTTGAACCATCCTATTTTTCTATCAAAGTTTACTATGAGGAACCCGCAATCGGTGACATGAGCGCCACCACTTCCTCAAACGCTTACCAATTATTTTTTTTTTAAACATTTTTACATTCCATTAAGGGATGAATTAAACTGCTAAAAGGCCATTTTCAGTTGCTTCTTTCAGTATTCCATGCTGATTGTAGCTTATTGTTCTTGCAGACTGATCTACTTTGGGGGATATGGCTGTAAGACTCTAGCAGAGGCACAGAATACGTCATCGTCAAGCTTCATCGTAGAAGAAATGTCCTGGGTAAACACCCAGCCTGGTAAAGTTCAACATTTTGTTGCTTTGGATCATTTTTCGTAAACAAGATTCCCACTTCTGTCACTCTTCTGAGGCGATGATCGGAAACACTTTGTTTCGGTGCTGGGGATGGAACAACGAGGTCTGCATGTTTGACACACGGTCCTCTACGTGGAGCGCACCCGCGACTCAGGTGAGGTGGAAAATGGTGGACGGTTAAAAATGTTTTGTCTGATGTACCAGAAGTTGAAATTTAAATCTGGTTCTTAAAGTCATCTTTTTTGTGTGTGTGGTGTATGGAGGATCATGTTTATTTTATTTTTTGTGGAGAACTTGGGATTTGATTTTTTTTTTTTTTTTTTTTTTTTTCATGGAACAAATTTCAACTTTGCACAGCCCTGTCAACAGAGGAGACTAAACTTATAAAGAGACAAAAGCTAAAATAAAAACAGATTTTTTTTTTACTTTACCCTTCAGTGATAAGGACTCTGTGGATCCCTTATTGAAAATATTCCCTTCTCCCCTCTGCTGACTCTACACATTTATGACTCGTTCCCTACCTTTAAAATCAATGCACCCTGATTATGTTGTCTGACAGAATTATATATATATTCTGTCAGAGCAGCTCCTCTGACAGCTCCTTATTTCTGCCTGTTTGGTGTCTGAAGGCTAACGTGAAGATTTTTATTTTATTTTATTTTTTTTTTAAATCTCATACAGGGTCCTGCTCCTTCTCCCAGAGGCTGCCATGCCAGCTCCATACTGGGAAACCAAGGTTACGTCACTGGTGGAGTGGTGAGTTTTTCGAGCAACTGGAAAAACTCAACTGAAGCAATCTTCTCATCGCAGCAGGCATTCTTTAGCAAGTCCTTCTACGAAAAGCTTTCATGCTACAACATGTTATGATATTCAAGATAGCTCTGTATGGGATTAGACTTCCCTCTTGGTAGTGACGGTTTGGGTAAAGCCCTTTCCTGTTTCAGTAGCTCTTTCCTGTTGTGACGGGACAGTGGGCCCCATCCACAAAATGCAGATCCTGTGATAAATGGTTCTCCTCTGAGCTTGTGTCTTGCCCTGTCACCTAACCAAACCTAGACCCCACTGAAGTTCCTGTTGTTTAGTGTTCAGTGGCCCACAAAAATGATGTACCGTCCTTTTGTTTGCAGGAAACTGGAGAGTTGGACATTTTCTGCTTGGACCTCGAGACCTGGACTTGGAGTAGATTGTAAATATCTCCGTGCTCATATGGATTGACTGTGCCTCTTTATGAAATGCTTGGCTTATAATTTTACTGTCTTTTTTTTTTTTGTTCCGATTTACTCAGTGACGACTTGCCTTGTGTCTCACCCATGGGGCGCTTCATGCACACCATGAACTCTGTGTCGGACCAAACTCTGTTCGTATACGGTGGCCTCGGCATGGACGGGAAAACCCTGAGTAAGTCTGACTAACTTGAGGACCGTGAAGTTTGTCTCCTTCTGATTGGGTTGCATGTTGACTCCAAAACACCGTTTATGTAATCACTTCCAGATGATGCCTGGCTGTTTAACACACAGAAGAGAGAGTGGACAAAGGTGAAGCATCCACACGAAGATAAGCCCAGGTAACTGACCCGTTTGCTCAGAAGGATTTCTTGTACAGTTGCAGTTCTGTAGAATTTTGGACTTTGGATCCTGATCTGTTAACCAGTTGGGAGGGAAAATGCTCCCAAATTCCAGAATCCAAAATTTAGCTGACCAGGGATACTGCCAAAGAGCTAATGGCTGAAAAGGTATAAATTTACCAAAAGATGGTTGTCGGGTTCTTTCACTTTTTATTGACTTTCAGCTATAGATTCTGTTTGTTTTTCTTTTTTTTTCTCCAGGGTTTGCCACACTGCTTGCCTGGGAAGTGACGGTGATGTTGTCGTCTTTGGTGGAAACAGTGACTTCTGCGTCCTCGTGGACTCTGTATGTGAAAAGATAATCAATCCAAACTCCCAACCTCATTTCTCTTGTTTTACAACATGTTCACATGGAAACCATACCCTCCCTACCCTTTACACACAGCATCAACAGGCCTCAGCAAACGGCCGATGTGCCTTTTAAACCTAATGGGCACCAGAGATCCAAGCAGTTGCATAATTCACTTTAAGGGGTTTAATGCTTCAGATTATGAACCATGTTGTTGTTTGGTCTTCACATCTTTATTAATGCATGTGTAAACAAGGCAGTCTCAGGTGTGTTAAGTGTCATGCGTGTTCTAAAGTGAAAAACATGACCATAGTTTGGTCTGCTGAGCTTTGGATATCTTCTTTTGAGTCATGCCTCACACATACAATGAGATTTTTAAATTATTTTTTTTATTATTTTTTCCCTTGCTGCTCATAGGTGTACCTTTTCCATAGGTACACTTATGTATTTATGGAAAAGGTACATAGGTGTTCACCTTTTCCAATGCTTAATGTTCAATGAGGCGTTAACGCTTCAACCTTTTTTCCAGGTCTCTGTTATGAGGGCTCCAAGACAACATCACTGCAGGGACGTTTTAATATTCCAGACGCAGCCGTATTCTCTCTGCAGGTATCGCAAACCCTTACTTAAAATGCCCAGTTATAAAATCCCAGCCTGGCCTCCAATTCTCCTTATGCTGTCACCCCTGCATGTTGTTTACAGTAGAACTGAGGGGGAAACTCATAGAAATGTAAAATATTCATCATAAAATTGAATTTCCTGGCCTTTTTTATATGTAGAAGCACCATTTATTTCAAGCTTCCTGTGCTAACGCGTCATAAAATCATTTAATCCAGAGATGAGTGGAGAAAACCTGGTCTTGTCTCTGAAGTTGCTGTCAAAAGCTTTAGTTTTCAGAACTTTTCAGGCTACATAGGTATTTATTTCGTGAAAAGTATTTCTCATTTAATGGATGAAATGTGAAAATTAGTTCATCACAGTTTAAATGTATACCGCATTTTCTGAGAAAAATATTTTAAAACATTTTTGTAGATGAGTTCTTTCACGTATTGTTTATAATGAATGTCAAGTTGAGATTAATCTTTTTCGTTAGGCCATATACCCCAAGAATTGAGCTCTTGTTTGCCTTTGTCTTGAAATTTCTTTTAAAAAAGTTACTTTTTAAAAATGACTTTCATTTCTTTTTTTCACAATTAGCCGTTTAACAGCTTAGCAAAGTAGACTTTCCTGAGCATATCTAGGATTTAACTGATGGACTTTCTTTGTTCCAGGTTGTGTGAAGATTTCATCAGTGGAAACTCTGAGCTCTTCAGACTCGACTTGTTGCCGTCGAAGCTACATAAAAAAATCAGCAGAAGAGCTGCATGTTTGTCCGCCATGAAGCTGATGCCTACAGCGTGAAGGACTGTTTTTACAACAACACTACCTCTGTCCCTGCAGATCATTTTTGTAAAATGTTTTTTTGATGACTTTATGATGGTTCTTTGGTTTTGTTGTTTTTTTAACTTTAAGATGATTTGTAAAAACAAAAACCCTTTTTATTTTAAAATGTTTGGGTAAAATTTTACTGTGACATGTTAAATTTTTTTTGAATAAAGCTGCTTATATTTCATATTTTCCTTTCCAATCTTAGAAGGCACAGAATGGCAGATGAGCAAAATTGAAGTTTTAAGAAGGAACAACAAAAAAATAAAACGAGCATTTATATTTCAGAAATGAATGCATCATGAATCTACAGCCTGCAACTATTAAATTGAATAGTTGAATAATTTTATTTTTTTAACTGAAATATCCCAAAAGTCAAATTGCCTGGAAAAAACAAACTCTTTAACATACAGCAGTCAGTCTAAATCCACATTACAAGAGTTTGCCCCCCCCCCCCCACTGTGTGCTTCACCCGGTTTGCATATCGTTTCTCAAATAGGTCGGACATAATTGGCCGGCAGCATTCCCCTCTTCCCGGTGCGCTGGTTGCATCCGAACATCCAGCCCTCGTCGATTGGCTCGACGTCCAAGACCAGATCGCCTTCCTGCAGAGAAACTTCATCCGCCTCTGCTGCTACGTAGCTGTACAAGGCCTGGTAACGCTTCTGAAGGAAAAAGGTGTGGGGTAGGGGAGGAGGGTTGGGTGGAATATACATGATGTGCAATGTCAAACCTGAGTTGAAATGGATTGATTTGCATTTGATTTCCCTACCTATCGGGTGTGCACACCCGCTGTGTCCAAAAAATGAAGCGGATGTTTTTGCCTGACATTTCTGGAATGGATTTCTAAATGTTTTGTCCTCGAAAGGTCCCTTGTCTCATTTGATTGTCTTCCACATATTTACTTGAACCCATTCATGGCTTACAACAAACCACAAAGTGGAAGTCCAATAGCCCTGTTTCAGCCATGGCTTTCTTCTTCCTAATCTTCCATAAAGGACATATTTTTTCTGAAAGGCATTGCAACTGGCAGTCAACAAATTCTCCCAGAGTTGTAGATCTCTGCAGCTCCTCCAGAGTTACCACAGGTCTCCTGGCCCCTTCTCTAATCCTCTTTGAGTAACCATGGCATAATATTGAAGCTGTGCCAGATGCAGGTGAATTGTATGCCACGCTTTTCAGATTTTATTGAAGTGAAAACCACGTAACAATTTTCTTGACACCACATGCACAACGTTTTTGAAGGCGTCTCCCGAAAAGCCAAAGAAATTATATTGAAAATGTGACGAAATGAGAGAAATGCTTTTACTATGAAATGTACAAAAAAAGTCTTGCAGTCTAAAAGCAGAATATGCTGCTCCTTAATTCACCGTATTAAGCATGTTTTGGCTTAATGTAGTGTTTTATCTCCAAGAACAAAGGCAGCAACAGTAAATTCAACTTTTCTTTCCCAGCAACAACAACCCCGCCTTCCCCCACTGCCCCCCAAAAAATGTCAGCGACAAACCTGCAAACATGTTTTTGATTGAGGTGAACAAAACTTCCTTACGTTACCTAAATACATGCCCTAAACCAAGCTCTCAACATATGAAGATCAGCTAATAGCCTCCCACTCTGATTTAAACACACACTGATGTTATTGCCTCACCCCTCCACTAGGTGGCGATGCAACATCGGGGCGCATCTGTCCAGCAGGCTGGTTGAATCTTTCAGGGTTTGACGCTTGCAATTCTTGTTCTGCACAGACACAGACATTAACCATGACCATGCTTGCTTTAAAAAAATAAAATAAATTCATAACAAACACAGAAACATCTCACCTTGTCTGTTTTCAGGAGGAGGCGCATCACTTCGAATCTTACTTTTCTCAAACTCTTCATGGTACTTTATCTGCACAAACAATATGTACATATAATCCACAAGAGGGCAGTAAATGCTTACACTGAACTGTTTCCTTCTCGGCAGGGTTTTGCTTTAATGTGAACAGTTCACCATTTTAGGAGATGGCAACAAGAGCAATATTTGCACTGTAAATCAGGTGCGGCAGCTTCAGCCCACTGAGAGCGTAAGGAGAATTAGGGAGAGGGGAGTTAATGCCACTGTAAAGTTCTGCAGAAGAAAGTGCAGAACAACAGTGGGGAAAAAAGGAAAAAGAGAAGGAAAAAATAAAGATTGTGGCCTTTTGACATGCAGCTTAATACCCATCATTCCTATCTGTAACAAATGCTCTCATGAGAGAAAAGGGAAGTGTGTGTGGTGTGTGTGTGTGTGTGTGTAGAGGAGCTTAGTTTATGTCCACAGCTGAGAGATTTTGACCATATAGGGCAGCTGCTCCACAGAGGACGAGGAGAAATGTCAGAAATGTGCCTTTGTGATTCTGCAGGATTGTACTCTGACTTCCTTCGCTGCCATCTGCAGGGTTCCTGCACTTTTTACATGTCAAGGTTCCACTTTTCCACGCACAGATTTCCAAAGCTCCTGATCCTTATGAGTCGTTTTAATACAAAAAGCAAGCTACGAAAATAAAATCCACTAACACCGTACATTGGAAGGAGGTGACGGATGGATTGATGGACGGAAGGACGCAATTCCAGAGAATAAGACAGGAAACAAAGTCTGGAAGTAAAACATACTTCTAGACCTGAAAGAAGCTCAAACTTAAACTCTACCTTATTTTTCAGTTCTGCTTCCTAAATCTTCCATTTCGTGTGGTAGTTGGCTTGATTCTGTGTTTGTGGATTAGAAAATCTGGCGTTAAAGTAAAAACTGCACTCACGTTGCTAATCTGGTCTTGCGTCTTCTTCAGTCTCTGCATCTCTGGTGTGTCGAGCACCACGCTGAAGCCTTTCCCCTTGTTCTTCTCAAAGTCCTCCTTGTAAAGGGCCTGCAAACACCAATCATCTTTCAGATGAATAGCTGCTTTATTTGTTGCCAAGTGTCACAAAGCTCTTCGGTATCGATACCACAAAATACTTTCTCCTTTAAACTGGAACATTTAAAGTATTAGTTTCATCTTGCTGAAGTATATTTCCAGCTAACATCAAGGAGGACAGTTGGTTTCTTTGACACAAAGTTGTGTGGAGTAGATGTAAGCAGTTATTGTCTAACACACTGGATACACCGGCTGCACACCCACAGTTAGGTTCACAGTTCAGCATTTGCAGATTCACCTGTTCTCATAGCAAATATCTTAAAATATTTGAAAGAAAATAGAAATTGGGAAGCTAAAATAACTAGCCACAATGTTGACACATGATTGGCTGGTGCATATAAATCCAGAAGAACTATTTATTTTCCCAGGCACTGATCGACGGTAGGCCCAAAAATAGAAAAAAGAGAACACTATATAACTTCTGCAGTAGTAATAATGCAGTTTCCACAGTGTGATCATATTACACTAAATATATTAAGGCATATTTGGTGTTTGAACCATTAACATAGACAATTAAGGACTTTTAGAGAGGGTCTTAAGTGTTTATGGATTTCAGCTAATTGGAAGCAGCTGTGGTCACTAACTTCTACAATACCATTGGTCTGCTGTACGTTTTTCTAATTTCTTAAAGAACTTTGCTTGACTGTGACATTTAGGAATTATAACATGTATTAAAAAACAAACGTATTTTTGCTTGCGTAAATTGTTATTGTATGAAAGAAGTTTTTCAACTGAATTTTGAAAAAAATAGTTATCCGAACTTCCTCACCAGATATACTGTCATGTAAATTTAAGATATTTTTCGTTTTTGACATATATCTGGATATGGATAAGTACAAGCAAAAAAAGCAATGATGGTTTATCTCCTTTAAGAACGAACTGCAAGCAATTCACCTATCATTTACAAAACTTGATCTGTAACTCCAATGAAGGGTTTATTAAAACAACTAAGCTTAACCTTTAGTAGTTAAAATGAACGTATTCATCGTAAAGCCAACAGAAGCATAACTCAAATCAAATATTTTACAATTAATGCAGAAAAAAGCCACAGTTGAGCTGTGATTTAAGAGGCAATTTGTCGCAGCTCCCTGTGGGGGGGAACATTTTACAACATTAAACAAAGTCGAAATGTTTATTTGAAGCTAAATCTGAGATCCCTGCACTCTGCACACGCGCACATCCGCAAAGGCACAAACACAAATGAGTCATGTTCTTGCTATGAGGAACACGCCACTGCGAGCGAGTTCAACTGCAGAGACTTTTATGGTTATAAACAAAGACGTGAACCGCTTTGTCCAGAGGAAACGGGGAAGGAAAACTCTTTGGCTTTACATTTGATCCTTACAGCTTTGTAATATGAAAGCAATTACTTTAGTTGGCTGTGAGGAATTGCTTGTAACCAAAATAGATCTCCTCCTGGGATTCTTCGTGTTGTTGCAGCTGGCGTGAAAATAATAATCGTTTGAACGGGGTTTTGTGGTTTGTCCGCTCTTCCCAAAAAGCAGTCGTAAGTAAACCTCAGTGTGGGTCAGAAATACTTGTCATGTGTTGTAGTGCTAAAACACTAGTTGCCACAGTTCTTTGGTTTATTCTGTGCCTCTGTTTGCAATTTAATCTAAAGCCGTTCCTGTGGTTCGGTCTTTGATCCTCTTGTTAAAGAGCTTTTTTAATCTTGGCAAAGTGTTTTTTTTGTGTGTGGGTAAAATAAAGCTGAGATGGAACAGAATGAAATGAAAATTGTTCACATCACATCCCTTGAGATTTTTTTTCTATATTTTTCAGGCTACAACTTTACAAATAATACATAAAGTCATAATGAAACACATTTTAGTGAAAAACATTAGGATGCAAGGTTTAACCAACACAAAACCGAAGCTTGTGGTGTTCATTTGTCTTCAGCCTCTTTTACTCTGGTACCGTTAAATGAAATTTAACGGTACCAGAGTAAAAGGAGTCACATTAGGAGACTCTGCAAGAGTCTCCTAATGTGTAAACAGTCTACTTGTGTGTAATCTGATCTTAGGGGTAGGTTATGAAACAAAGTCTATGGCTTTCAACGTCTCACAGAGCTCTGCTCAATCCATCGTCTGACAAAGGAAAGAGAGTAGCAAACGGCTCCGGTGGGAGAATCTGAGATACCTTCTCTGTAACGTTAAACTCAACTTTTCTCCCATCCTTCACCCTTTAAGCCCGCTTCGTCTCAGACCTCAACTCACGTTGCCAATCGAACAGCTGCTGGCGAGGATCCCACAGCTGTTTGGTTCCCCTTGTTTTCAGGACCAGTGGAGTGCCACACCATGGTGAACTGGGACCGGCTGTGCGCCTGTACTGCCAACTCATTTATCCATTTGATAGTCAATACAGTTCCCTCAGATGACCTTCAGAATAGCCACTTCCACCGATGCATCAGTTCATGTTAGGCTTTTATGTTGATGAAAGCGAGTTTTATAGTGTTATGGTCAATATTAAAGGTTCAGTCAGGTCCATTTTGGAGGTAAAGGGGCAGAACAAGACATCGTTAGGCACAACGTTACACTGCCTGATAAGTGTATGGGTTTTCATCCAACTATCCTCTGTGTCAAGTTAAAGATTGTGACTGAGAAGCACAAGTGGTTTTCAGTCTCATGAAACCGCAACCTTAAATGGACGTGGCATTTTTCATCATGTTGCGAGACAGGGGAGAGTCTCCAAAGTTACGCTGCAAGGGAATCGTTTTGAATTTGCGTGACTTGGAGGACTTATCCCTGAGCTCAGGTTAATTAGCTGGCAGGAACAGTGTGATTAGATCAGAGCTTAAGAACAGAGAAGGTACAGAGGGACTCTCGTTTAAAGAGCAGTTCACTTCAATATTATAGCAGCAGCTGAGACGCAAACATCAGGGATTTAGTCAGTGGCTGTAAAAGAAGACAAATAATCCAATAACAGAGAACACTGATGAACTGAAAGATAAGTCTGATTTACCTGCCGGAGCAAACGTGGAGCTGGACGAGTGAGACGATTAAAAAGAGAAAGTTACACCAAAGCCTCGCCGATGACATGAGGTGAGAAAATGTACGGCTCGTCTGTCGGCAGGAGGAAAGCGAGAAGGCAGAGAAAGAGGCCTGATCTCACCTGGCTGTTGAGCAGGCTCTGTTGTTTCAGACGAAGATTCTCAGGGGTGTCGGTCACAATGGTGAAGGAGGTTTTGGGATAATGCCTGATAAATGAGTACATAAAATAAAAAGCATTAAAGAAGTTGAATAAATGAAGTAAATTCACACGCATTTTCTGTATAAATTAAGTCACAGAATAAGTTAAGAAGAAATGCATAACCTTGTTTTTTTGGGGGGGGTTATCTATATTGAAGTGCATACAAACACATAATACCAACTTAATGTCATTATTCACGTTTGTGATTAGATAGCTTTCTGACTAGGATAATTCATTCTTCGTATAAAGTTCATTATAAATATGAAACCGGTTCATTTTAAAAAGGTGAATTATTTCTGTTCAATGGAAGTTATAGACCAACAAATAATTAGTGCATACTTATGAAGTCAAAGAAAAAGTATGCAATTTTCTTTATATTGAAACTGTTTTTTTGTGTTTTTCTCTCAAAACAACTAGTAAAAAGGAAAACAAATCCAGTAAAAGACCAACACAAGGCCTGAAAGATGAATCCTCGTCCAACCGATGTTCACTTGTGTGCCAAGTTTTTTACTAAAATATCAGTTTTCTCTCTGGTAAACTATAAATAAAAGAACGTGAGTGAAGTCTAAGAAAAAAGTACAACTCAAGCTTTCAATTCTCGAGTATTCAGTCTCTGCTCCATTTAGGGATTGTGAAATTATTCAAGAACTTAAATTAATTGCTTATAGTCTTCAACTTTCATTGTTCGCTATGAATGCACTCACATTGTACAGTAGGGTTTCTTCTCAAAGCCTTTGTAGTTGTTCATACTCAGGGCCATCTTGCAGACTTCACAGCTGAAACAACCTTTGTGCCAATACTGGGGGGGGGGGGAAGGCAAAATAAAAAGGTTTACAAAGCTCTAGAAAAAGAACACAATCTATATCATCATCACATTAAAAATTAAAACACTTTGTTTAGTTGCAATATTCATTTTTTTCTTTGTACCCCTTTGATCCCTTTCGTTTTACTAATTTTTTAAGAGGCTTTTGAGAAACCGGACATGGTTGCTGTTCTCCCTCGAGGTGCTTTGTTTGTGACAAACATAGAAAGCCATCTGGATCAAACTCAAATGCTGAAAAAGAACATTTCTCTGGCTTTAAAATTTTAAATAACAAACAAAACTGAATGTGTCCAAATAAATAATAAAAACAACAGCCAAAGGAAGAAGTGATCCCTACAACAAAGGTGTATGTTAGAGTTATTTGATTTATTCAAGCAGTTAGTTGGAGGTGCAGAGATTGGCATAAAAGTATCAAATCCAGAATCCCAACAAAAAATTAGGTCAACAAATGTCAACTCCGAACAACACAGTAAGTAATACGTGAATAAGGTCAGACTTCTACCATCTTACCTTATCAAGGCAGTTTATTTTTTCTGTTGGATAAACTGGCTTATTGCATCTCCCACACGGTGGATTCATGGCAGCACAGCGATTCTTCACACTTCAACAACAATAAAATCTCTGATCAAAAATAATAAAATAATGCAAAACCTTTTAATGAGTCATTGATGGCCAGCAAAAACAGTTACTGTCCCTGCGTTTTGCATGAACACATTTCTGGTAATATACTACACCCGAAGTCAAGGAGGAGTTAAATCTGCCTGGAGCGTTCACTTGTCCTCGTAAGATTGAATTTCACCACATTTTATGAGAATGTAAAGCTAGCAGCAGGGCTATAAAATATTATTAAAATTGCACGCCCATTAAAAGCATAACTTAATACCAACACTAGTTTCAAGAGTTATTATTAATTGGATTTTTTCTACAATTATTAAATTTTTCGTAATCAAATACAAACGCTGGTTGGCTTTGAACTTAATGTCTATGTTTTATTATGTTGCATTACTCATAATGCGGATTATTGTGGACTAATTTATTGATCGATCACAACAAATAATTCGAATTGTTTTCCCCCTAGGGCCAGAATGCAGCATCATCTCCATTCAAGTTGTTAAAAGAGTAGTCAAATTTGTTCTGGGTGATATATATACAATATCATACCCCGTATTTTAAAGAATATTTTATGTACGTATTTTATGCACATAAATGACACAAAACTCGCTGCACTGGCGTCACAATATGACGATAAGATGCAAGGAGATCCCTGATGAAAAAAAAAGTACTTAAGTGTATGAAAATCTTAATTTTATAAATATATTACAAAAATTATAGAAAAATAAATTTTAAGTGTTATTGAAACAATTTATTTTGTAAACGACTTTCAATCAATCACGTGTTTGAGATATTTATCATAGCTAACTATTATTAAGTTATTACAGTAAGTAAAGACAGTTTGAATGCAGATACAGCACCTTAGAACGTAATATTAAAATATTTATTCGAAAGGTAAACAGGTTCTGTCGTAGTATTCAAAATCCAATCCTCGGTAATGACTAAATGGCTCCATCTTCTGGAAAACAACATAATAACAACTGAGTCCGCCATTGTTCTCGCACCAAACGTCACCTACGCTCCATGTTAGCGCCATATTGTAAGTGGCATTTTTGTTTGAAACGTGGGCAAAAAAGATGAAACATGCAACATGAACACGGATTAACTATTATAATTGAATTATATTAAAGATATATTGTTTGATGTATTGACAGAGCTTAATTAAGGTAAGTTTAAATGTATTTTAAGCATGTTAACGTTCAAAACTTATTTCGATTTGGAGAAAGATTTACTTTTTTGTTTCAGTGGTAATAATTATATTTACTATAATTAGCATGATTGTAGTGTGTAAAACGTAATCAGCAAAATGAGTTAAATGTGAAATGCAGTGTTTCTTTTGAGGCAAAGTTGCCACTCACAATATGAAGGAAGCGCTGACGCAACGTGTCTATCAGTAATGTAGTCAGTGATTTCTATGCTGAGCACGAAGTAAAATATACATTTACGTGAGAAATAGATACATTTAGGAAATATCACACTACAGAACTAGCAATTGTTTCTTCTCTTAGAATCTTAAACATGTGGGTTTGTCACACAGGATCGTGGGGGTATAGCTCAGTGGTAGAGCATTTGACTGCAGATCAAGAGGTCCCCGGTTCAAATCCGGGTGCCCCCTGCTTTTGACCACATGATTCCAAATCTTCGGGAAACGCTTAACTAGTATATAAGAACAATTACAGCATTTGTTGTTATTTGTACATAAACAACTTATATTTAATTCATTGTAGCATTTTCCAAAGGGTCCAATTTATTTTTTAGCTCCAACTTATTTTTCAGCTGTTTATACCAATAAATATTTATGCTAGGTGTATTTCTGTTGTAAAATCAAATAATGTGTGCTTTCCGATCAGATGCGTTTTTGCCATAAACTTAAGATTGAATTTTACCGCATTTTATAAGAATATAAAGCTAGCAGCAGGACTATAAAATATCATTAAAATTATATTTTACAAATAATACAGGATAGAGTGCATTTTTGTATAAGCAAAACAGATTAAAAAATGTGCAGTTTTTTTAGTATGGCTTCCAATTTTTAGCAGCTGTAGTAAAGAAGCAGGGCTATGAAAAACTGCTCGGTAATCACGAAGAATATATATTTCAGTTAAATACATTACAGTCATTGTTTCTGTTCTTTTTAGATTGTACTTATTTGGCTCCATCTTGTGGCGGAACAAAATAAGCCATATCCGTCTTGTTTTTGAGTGAAATATTGACAAATGTTTAAAATTCTAATAAAGGGGGGTAATATGTAAAATCAGCTATTTTGAGTTTTATATCATGTTATATTGTTATTCCCAGTTACTCAAACAATTACGTAGATGCAATTTTACCGATTTGTAATTTATCTGTCAAATTATATCCAAGGTAAGGTTGTGTGAATTTCACACTAGCCTAGATGATTTTATATGTGTTACAAGTAAACCTTTAGCTGTCCAAGCTTAGATTTCCATAAAAGCTCACATTTATCCTAAAAGTTTGTCTTGAAACATGTTTACCTTCAATACTCACTGTTGATATATTGCTACATGTCTGAATGAAAGGGCTGCACAGTGATGCAGTTGGTAGAGCTGTTGCCTTACAGGTTCTGGGTTCGATTCCCAGCCCTGGTCTTTAAGCATTGAGTTTGCATGTTCTCCCTGTGCATGCGTGGGTTTTCTCTGAGTACTCTGGTTTCCTCCCACAGTCCAAAAACATGACTGTCAGGTTAATTGGCCTCTCCAAATTGCCCCTAGGTGTGAGTGTGAGTGTGCATGGTTGTTTGTCCTGTGTTGTCCTGTGACAGACTGGCGACCTGTCCAGGGTGACCCCACCTCTCGCCCAGAACGTTAGCTGGAGATTGGCACCAACATCTCCCGACCCCACTAAGGGACAAGGGTGTAAAGAAAATGGATGGATGTCTGGTTTTCATTAAACATGCAACCAAGATCCACATTGTCCCGCAGCTTTTATTAGAAGACACTTAAACAGAAAGTTTTAGAGAAAACTCTCATACATTGGTTACTCTAAAATCCATCCATACAATAGTTGTCAAGAAAAATCTCAGATGTTCAATAAATTCACTGTCACATGAATAGCTAGATATCTGTTGTAGAGGAGTCCACATAGCATCAGTATGAACCAGTCAAATCTTGCGTAGAAGTTTCATCAAACAAAAACACTCCATAAAATGGATGATGACAGAAGAACATATAGATTAAGATGAGCTGTACATTGGTTTGCAGTATAAAGGCATGTTCGATTCATTCCCTGACGGTCACTTCCATCAATAGGTCTAGAAGATCATCTTCATCTTGTTAAACCTCCCAACCATTGGATCACATGGCTGTGTGATGGCAAGACAGCAAAAACAGATAAAAGAAAGCTGGGAAGAGCTACAAGAGCAGGTACAGTAAACACTGTCCAGCCACAATGACTGGAGTAAGGACATCTCGTGTCAGTAATCTGCCTGAAAGTCTTTTTTTTTTGTTTGTTTTTTATTCCTTATTTTGTACCATTACGTTGCTCAAGATGGCACGCTCCGTTTAAAAGTTCCAGACATTTAGCAGCAGTGCTCTGCTTCGATGAAACCTTCCTTCTCATGAACGCCAAGTTCGACTTCAGCGTAGGTGGAGTGACAGCTCTGGTTACGAAACTTCATGGAGGGCCAGTAGTTATTTGTGCGTCGCTAAAAAAAAAAAAAGACAACAGCAGTTAATGATTAGTAAACAATGATTTTGTTCTTAATAATCTGTTGGAATTTTTGTTCCTTTTCTCTCACCTGCATGAGGTAGAACGGTGGAGCAACTGTGGGGTGTGTGTTGATGTAATAAACTGCCAGTAATGTTAGCGTTACCAGCAAAACTAATGCTGCCACCACCCCTGCTATGATGGCTGTGTTCTCTGTTATCCCCCTGTGGTTCGGAGAACTGGGCTCTATATCTGAGAATATGCAGGGGAAAAAACACACACACATTTTCTTTTCTAAAAATATGTCTGTGGAATAAATTAGATTGACACAAACAGTACTGATATGTACATATGGGTGCAAACAACTGAAATGTATTTCTGTATGTAATTAAACTACATATGAGTTTCACTTTTTTTTACCTGAAGTACCAACCTTGGTCAATTTTTATGACACTCTGATTTACTGACTTTTATTCCAGTACTCAGCTACTCAGTAGTCAGTTCCTGACTTCCTCAGCCATTGATTTCATAGAAACTTCCCTTTTAAATTCGGACTGACCAGACTAAGATCAGGTGTAAGTCAAAACAGTCTTGAGCAGTGGTTTAGCTTTCTCCACACTTTGCACCTCATATACGTAAAATTTGCAAAACATTTGCAGAGACTTACCTCTAGTGACTGGCTGCTCTTCGAGGTCTGCTAAGGAAGTTGTTGGTTCGGGGGAGAAGTTATTGAATGAGCTCATAGTTGCCTCAGGCATCACAGGGTTGTAGTCTTCACATTTTCCTTTAGACTGTATTAACACACACAGGAGTGAAATAAACCGATAGACACCCAACTCACCTCTGCGATGTAATGACCCTTTGGGAATCTCACCTCCTCAGGGCAGTTGTAATCCAGCCACTCTTGTCTGTGCCGGTCAATGCCATCAGAACATCTGAAATTCAGAAACAATCAAATTAGAACAAATTGGATCTCTGTGGCAACAAATATCAATCATTTGTGCTGTAACTCACCGCTGGAGTGTGTTGCACCATCCACAACCAGTTGTCAAGTTGGATGCCAGACAGAGTTCGCAGGTTGTGTGCTGTAGACAAGCTAGGGGAATCAGTCACAGGAGTCCACTGTTAGAACATAGAATAATGATGCTGTGCCATTGCACACAGTCAGATTTGAGACGGTTCTTACTGGGCAGAGGGGTGAATTCAAAGGCAGACCCACTGACTATTTTCGTGGTGTCAATCTCAACACGATGGTACTCATAGATGGTACGCTGCTTTGCATCTGCAAGATGAATGACAACAATTCTTGTGTCAAATAGGTAGCCATTAAAAGTCGTGCAGAAATACTTTCTTGATCAAAGCTTCACGTCTTCTGGGGTATCACCTTTGCACATCTCTTATTCGTTCTTATTCGCAAAAACACCTCAAGCTCAGTCAGACTGGATGGAAACATTTGTGAATGAGCTACATGTAATGATATTATTGTGCAGCCCTATTGCTAATGTTGGAGCTTGTTTAAGGTAGCTGCTTTTATTGGTTTGGTGACCCTCTTAATCAGTTTCGATGTCTGCCTGACAAACCCTGGTACCAGAAAATAACCTTAAAAGATAAGCAGAGTTGCACTGTATGCTTTTATGCAAACAGTAAGCTTATGAATGCTCAGGATTAGGAAAGTACCTGAGAGCTGTGAAGCAGGGAGGATTGCCATGAAAGCATCGGACAGCCCGACTTTAACTGGATGCTCTGTGGAATTAATCTTCTCCACTGGTACAGGGACCTTCAAAGAAACGGCAATGGTTCGTTTTATCTTCAATATATCGGAAGCTTAGCAAAATGAAATCTAACCAGTTGAAGTCTTGAAGTTACCTCTCTGTAGTTGAAAATAATACTGCCATTACTGTGGAGGGCTGCCTGAAAAGTAAAGGGTCCTTCATTTTCTCTGTCCTTTAGTCGCACCTTGTCCCACTGCACCACAAACAGAGTACCTGAGAAGAGCCACAAAAAAAACAAAAAAACAAGTCCAGCCATTGGAGGATGTGAAAAAGCTCTTGAGCATCATATGTCTCCTTGAAAAACTCCTACCTACCGTTGTCCATATACCTCACTGTGGAGTTTGTAGAGAAACTGGGGTCAAAGTTGGCCATAAGGGGCGCTACGTACTGTGTTGCAGTCAGCATCCGATGAGTTATCTCGCCCATGAAGATGAACCCTTATGAAGAGAACAGATCGAAAGAAGCGAGTCGAAATGTGTTACAACTTAGTGTTGTCCGATGAATCACCAATCAAACATTTATCACAGGTGTGACCATGCATCTGTTGACATTTGGCGTTACAGCAACATCATACTTACCCCCCGTTGCTACAATAATTTGTCTGATGTTGTGTCCATAGAAAGGGAAATCAAAGGAGAGTGCTACTCTCTGTAAAAATGAAAAAAAAAAAATCTCAGTTCCAGTTGAACGCAAGAGAGTGAATTATTTACATGAGGATCTGCTCATCTCACCGCAGCCTGTCGGTGTGTGTTGGACAGGATGCCATGGATTCTGACTTGACTTTTATGCAGATTGTTCAGGTCAACCCACAACAGTTCAGTTTTTCTATCTGTTGGACCAAAACTCTCCCATATGTAGTATTTTTGAGAGTCCTCCTGGAAAAAAAAAAAAAAACAAAAAAACCCCAAACATTTAAATTTAAGGGCAAAGGTTGCTTTCTTTGAAGGTACTTAAAGCAGGTATAGGCTGAATTATTTTAGGTAATTAACTTCTAGATATGAATTTTGTTGTAAACTAGTTATGATTTCTAATTATTTGTCTTGTCAGAACGTTTAGGGTTGTTGTTATACTGAAAGGTGAACCCAAGTTTCAAACTTTTGCAAAGCCTAACTGGCTTTCTTCCAGTCTTACCATGTATTTAGCTTCATTATCCTCCCAGTAACGATGACCAGCTATCGTGTCCCTGCTTGAGAAAAGCACCCCACTTGAGTGAGGCTGCCACCACTGTGTTTTACCACCATAGGATGGTCTATTGAAGACAATTTGCAATGTTAATTTTTTTTCCACTAACATTGTATGTTGGGAAAAATTTTTAATTTCTTGTTGTAAATTGTAAATTTGACTCCTTGTGATTTTTTTTGTAACAGACATACTTATTACCACTTTATCTTAAAGGCTACATTTTTCTATGGACAGTAGTGTACCTGTCAGCAATAATACAATGTTTCCATTATCACTGTTCTGTTTCAAGACATTCATGACAGAAAAACAGATTTTTAAGCCTATAAAGTATGAGGACAAGCCAAAGAAAGCCAAAGTTTATCATCTGACCAAGCGATCCTATTGTTAGCTTAAAAGTATGTCCTCATTTCTCTAGGGTTTCTGTTCATACTTATGGAATATGAGACTTAGTATTGAAAACTGGTAAACATTTTGAACATTATACCTGCTTTGAGCTACAAGACATTTCTGAAAAACCTCTTTGAGCCTTCTGGTTCCTCATTCCCCCCATACATTTCCACATGGGGGAGCTGTTTACACTTTACACATATAGCTATGTCAACATACCTTTATGTCTCCACACAGATCTCCAGCACTGATGGCATTATTAATGTATGGTGCACTTCAAGGTGACAGAGAGCAATGGTTCTGGGGTTTAGTCTTGGCTCATAAAGTGGAGCAGTTAAATGCAGAGCTCTCCCAACCTCTCCGGCTGCTCCACATACAGCAAGCGACCCACTTTTAGCTTTCATCTTCATTGCCTGACACCGGCCTGTTTTTTTTTCTGGGTGGTGTTTGTGTTTTCTAGGTAGGAAATGAATAATATACACAGCTGATGGATTTCTTAAATAACCCCGGTTTGGACTTGTGGTGGTATGGGCTGGTTATCAGCAGAACCCTGGTTTTAAAGAGTTCCGTTTTTGAAGTAGTGCTAGAATTTCCCATCAGACTGTTTCTAGGGTTTTGTACCACTTCTAAAAAAATTCCAGAGAAAGTCCATGGACGTTTTGCAGGAATATAACTGACCATCACTCATCTTTTGCTAAACGCTCCCAGTCAGCTGGACGAAAGAAGGCAATTTGTTTGCTTGGAAATATATGTTGTGAAAACTAAATGAGTACCACTGCTCACTATTATTAAGGTAATGCTTTCTGAAGCGATGAGTGGCATCTCTGTTAAGTAGCTGGAGGCCAACTGGTCACTTGACTAGATAGCCCAATTAATTAAGCAGCTATTTTAGGCTTGTCATACTTGTAGTACACTATAAAACAGAAGAGCCAATAATTAATAACTATTACTAAATGTGTATTGGATTTTTAATTTCTACGTTTGTGTATTCGGAATAACAGTTTCCTTGATAATTTACATATCTTAAATAATATGTTAGCAGTAGGATATATATAATTCTTTGTTCTTTTTTTAATAAATGTTTAATTTTTTTTATTTATGCTTTTCAATAAATACTTAAAAATCATTTCTATTTTTAACAACATAATATCACAGTAAAAAAAATCCTATGGAGGCCCACATGTAATGGCGATTATATGTAATTGAGGTCTAATACGTCTCTAGAATCACAAACAGCAACAGAACAGCAGGAGCTCTTGTGAACTTGTCCGAGTTGAGTCATTTACGACCACGGATGTGCACGGCCTCACATACTCGTGGACGACCGCGCTTAGAACAAACAGTGCGAGTTGGCAGGTTGAGGAGTTTGTCTGTTTTCAATTTGAAATGAAAGGAAAGGGAGGAACGTACAGTGTATTTTATTTGGATTGAATCTTACTGAGGCCGACTGGGGTGAAAGAAGAGTCTAGCACATTAGACACAAATTATACCACATCAGGTATGCGCAGATTGAATGAAGCAGACATCTGTTAACTTCTTCAAGATTAGCTTAACTGAAGCCTTAGCTTCCCAAATAAAGAGGGTACTTGGTATGTATAATCCCCATTTACCATTCAGTTATACTTCACTTAGATGTCACGGTCTTTCTGCACTGGTCTTTCTGCATGGAGTTTGCATGTTCTCCCTGTGCATGCGTGGGTTTTCTCCGGGTACTCCGGTTTCCTCCCACAGTCCAAAAACATGACTGTCAGGTTAATTGGTCTCTCCAAATTGCCCCTAGGTGTGAATGTGTGTGTGCATGGTTGTTTGTCCTATGTGTCTCTGTGTTGCCCTGCAACAGAATGGTGACCTGTCCAGGGTGTAACCCGCCTCTCGCCCGGAACATTAGCTGGAGATGGGCCCCAGCAACCCTCCCAACCCCATTAAGGGACAAGGGTGTAAGGAAAATGGATGGATAGATGTCGCACAAGGTGACACCTGTGATTACATCTTCAATTTAAGCTGCTTCTGTTGAATCGTTTTTGTAAAGTTTCCATAAAGTTATATATTTAACCATAAGTTTGCAGAAGAGCTAATATAGGATTCTAAATTCACCCTGTCTTATTTGTAGCAATAGTCATAGAAATAAATGCACTATCTTAACAGAAAATTGTGTGACTACACCACACTTTTACTATTGTGCTCTTTAAATAAACTAATAGGAGTTGTTTGTAGATTATCTTGTTTTTCTTTTGTTATGTACGATGATTTTTTTCTACCCTTAGCAGTTTCTGACCTGCCGATCAGCTGGATCTATCCTGAGAAAACTTCTCACTTCTCTGGCCAACTGATTGGTGGATCACTGGTCAGTATTTTTAGTAATTTCCTTCAGTGTTTTTCTCAGCCTTCTGAGGAATGTCCCCATAACGAAAGACCTAAAAAAGATTATCCACCCAATTTCTAGATAATTTAGGAGAAAACGGATGTTCAAAAATGCAGGGCCAGGAGCATCTCACCACTGTACGGGTCATGTTGTCTGGAAGGGGACTGATATCAACTCCTCCTCCTTCAGCCTGTGCATTGCGGGCTTCTCTGTGTTTCTGTTGGTTCTGCTGGTCTCCCCTGGTTCGTTGAAAACTGGCTGCGTCTCCGTCCGTCCTCAGAGAAGTCCCTCTGTATGCATCTAGAACAAGATGTGAATTACAGTGACCGAATTGCATCAACACAGAATGATTCACGTTAAACAAGTTTGGCTTTCACATCCTGCGCTCACATCTGCGCTTTATTAGTTACCATGATATGGATCACTTATGGGCCAACTTTTGCAGGAAAAATAAATTCTACGTTTAGAGATCTTCCAGCAATGAACTGCTCAAATGGAGCAAAAAAAGAAAAAACACAGTGACATATCTTTCCATTTGTCAAGCAGAATGGGTCATGATTCATTATTAACTAAAACATTTTACCTAACAACATATAACTGACCTTGTTCAAGCCTCTGATGTTCATTGTGTGTAGTTTTGTCGAAACACAGCTTTTTATGCACCAAACACATTCTAAAAAGTATTTTGTCTGTGTATGGATTCAATTTTTTTGCTGACCACCAACAACAGTTTCTGTATTCATGACATCTGCTCAGCAGATTTTAGAAGGATGCCTAGATTTATTTCTAGCAGATCCGTGACTCATCGTTCAAGATTAGTAGATTCAACCACTTGTCCAACTGGGTGAATATCTCTCCGGTGTTCACTAAAAAGCTGAGGGATTGCATTCAGTTTACTCACTTTTTTGTGCCGCTTGTTTATTGATAAATTAGCTGAAAGAATTTTGGGAGCGAGAGAGAGAGGTGTGGGGTTATGACAACAATGAGTCTAAAGTTCAATCTCCTTTGGTTAGGGTACCCAACTCTGAACCCTGAGAGCTTATATCCTGAAACCTTTAGAGACGGAGCTTTTCCAATACACCTGAAGCTAATTATTTGCTAATTACCAGACTTCTGTAAAACTAGATGATATGCTGTGAAAGTAATCCAGCCTTTTGGCTTTAGAAGTGATGGAGCTGAGATGCCTCTCAAAGTAGCTGTGCAGAGGCTCTAGAGAGCTGGAGGCGGAAACCCCCTGAAGTGGGCCTGTGTATACCACTTAAAATGTGTTTACTATATTATTTGGTGATACTCTGGACTTTGGTCTTTCCCAGTCTTAACAAGATGTATGTTTGTGAAAAGTCACAGCTTTGTTGTGTCCCTTGAAGAATATTAATGTAAAACATACAAGGTTTGCTCCAAATGGAAACTTTTTTTTCCAGGTCCAACCCTACTCTTGCATCTTTACCTATTGGTACATACAATAAATATGTTTGGTGTTTATCAAGTTTCTACTCTATTATTTATAGCAACAACAACAAATGGTAAAACTGTGATAGAGCCTAATAATTTTGCTGCTTCCATAGGAATGAAGAAGGGAAGTAGAATCCAACTGCTGCTATTTCAATGCCTCCAATACTTGATCAGTAGCAAATGTGAGCACTTTTTTTATAAAACTTAAGAGTTTTAACTGTTTGCTGCTCTGGAGTATTCAAGTGTGTTCAGTGCCAAGGTGGAGAAACATTTGCAGTGACTTGAGAGACTCAACTGTTGCCCAGCAATATGAAAAGGAGCATAAAACAATTTCTAAACAATTAAAAATGGCATAATAGTTCAAGGCTCTCTCTTATGCTTATAACTTTTTTTTAGTTTATGTTGAATTTCATGGCATAAATTGAGAAATAAAAAGAAAAGATTCATGTGATGATGTATTCAGAGGGGAGAAGACGTCTTGAGAAATGTTGTAAAGCAGTAGCCTGGTGGCTGCATAATTAGAAGACAAGAGGGTTTAACTGCACTACAGCAAAGCGTCTGCCAAAGCATCATTTAGAGGATATGTGTCCTGCTTTACTTAAACTCTGGCAGGTTTATCTTTAGTGAGCTTTCTCTCACTAAAGATACGTCTAATATTGCACATATGGTAAATGAAGGGCAATGCAAAATGTACAGTCAAACTGCAGCTATAGTCAAACACTCATTGCTTTAATTGATTCCAACAAGGAGGGGGGGAAAATAGTTTAAACTGAAGCTAATATTGTAGCGAGACATGCAGGAGAATCCTTTCTTTTGCGAGAGCTGTTATCAACTTCAAGTAATTTGCAGATAGAGGGCAGGAAGAAATAAAAATAAATAAAAACCAATATAAATTCAGATCATTTACAGCTATAAAGGGAAATATAGTGCCTGCAGACCAGCCCTGGAATGTCCACTAGTTCAACATACTCAGAAATCCCAGAGAAGGAAGCCACCCAGGTGGCATGCTGATCAGATACTGGAACAATCTTATCTGACACCTTTCGATGTAGAGAATCAATGACTCTATTACAAGCTTCCTCTCGGATAACGGAGATTCTCTCCATATCACTGCATCCAATGGAGGAAGTTTATTTTAGCTGCTGGTGTCCAGAATATCGTCCTTTCAGATCTACGTCTTACGAACATCAAATGCCTGGTTTAACGACTGGGGCTAAAGCCTTACTGCTTCTCCTGGATGTGAGGTTCAACAATCAGTTAACACCTCCTTTCCAACAACCTAGAAAGGGTCTCCAAGTCAAATCCTACTGTCCTGCAACTTTTTGATGCATCCTTGCTCCAAAACACCCGAGTTAAATGACTGGACTACCTTTTTACATCATATTCAGATACCATGTCCAAACACGTGGTATTATGAAGCTCAGAATTAGCATGCCTAGGGTTGTGCCCTCACTTGCCACTACAGACTCTTCACCATCCAATCGCTCTTCTTCTACTCTTCTTCTTGGAGGTGTTGTGAATTTTGTTGCCTTTTCACACAGTTCCTGGCCTGGAGACAAACCCCGCCATTCTCACAATTCCATGCAAGAATGATTGTTACCCAGCTAAGAAGGTGTTTTTTATTCACAAAAATAGTGTCTGTATATGTATATGTGAATATATGTATTGCACTTGATTCAGATCAGATTCAGATTAAAGTTAAAAATTCTAAAGTATGAAAGATAATTCACAAGTGACAACTGAAAACAGATTGAACAAGTAAGTCCCATTTGGAAGGATTGTTAAGAAAAAAAAAACTATTATCTAAAAATAATACTACAGATGACTCTTTGTACAACCATACCATTCTGCCACTTAATTTCCACATCTAAAAGGAACAAAGGGACACTCAAAAATAAAATAAAATAAAATAAACCGGTAAATGAGTTTAATGAGAGCTCTCCAAGAGACAAAATGGGACAAGAAATGAAATGTAGAGAGGCTGTCATAGACTCAGGGGAGAAGACTTTAATGAGGAGTCTTGTATGATCACGATACAGTGGAAGCTTTTTTTCCCAGCTTCAGAGTATGAGGCTTCCTAATTGGGTCAGATTGACACACTTCACCGTCGCTGAAGACCTTTGAAGATGTCAAACAACACAGAAAAAAGATGAAGTGGGCTTTTAAGAAGAACGGACACTAGAAGTGGTAGATCAGGCACAATAAATTACTTCTTGCAGGATAGGTGCCGCTTTCTTTCAAAGAACTCCTTTTGACTATATTCTAATGCCCCTCACGTTGTAGTGCTTTCATTTAATGGGTCACTTTAAATTGGTTTTCTAAACTTTGTGGGGACCGAACTTCACTTTTGCTTTGAAATATAGCCAAATCCATCTTACTGCTTTTGGAAGCTTCTATCAAAAACACATCTACGGAAAGACCAAGAACGAGCCCTGCTTTGATTTTGTCTTGATAAGACTTTAGTAGCTCGAGGTCTGGCAGACACATGTGCATATGGATGCTGCATGGAGAATGTGCAAACTGTTGAAAAAATAAAAACATCCTGGTGCAGTGGAATCGAGTCCCGGAAGCCTAATAATTCAAATGACAGATGGAACAATTCTGCTGGTAAGCTGCAAATATCTGCACTGTAAATATGCACTCTGTGATGTTGCTGCTACTAAACGCATTATTTTTTTTCCTCTCTAAATTCAGAGCACTCATAATAACTGGCAATGTGGTTAAGATATATGCTATTATAGCTGCACAATGCCAGATTTTTCCCTTTTTAAAATTTTTTATTTCCAACATATCTCTGTGTGCCAGAAGTGCTGACCTAATTTGGAATCAAAGCTCTAATCCTGCAGGCTCATATGGTGTGATTACAAATGTGCATTAGCTATTTTGAGTCACCTGCGTGGCAGCAGTGTCCATTTTATCGGCCTCCTCAGATGTGTCTGCAATGCAGCAACACACTTGCAAATCTGGTGGGTGTTGGGACTCGCATCAAAGTGGGACACGGCATGTTCAGCCATATACGGCAGCTATACATGTACAGATTCTGGTTATTCACTCCAGACCTTCTACTCTGGCTTTTTTTTTTTTTTTCAAAAATCTCTGTTTAATGTTTCTTTTTCAGGATGTTCATTTTAATAAACATCTAACCAACTTTACAGACCCAACAATCACTGTCCACTTTATTAAGTACTCCTGTTTATTTGTCTGCAAACACACAAATGCATTTACGAATTTAGAAGGGGTGAAAATGACTTAAGAAAGCTCAAACTGAGCATTAGAACTGGAAGAAAGGCGTTTTAAGTGACTTTCAGCATGGCATGTTTGTTGGTGCCAGAAAAAGTGAAGTATTTCAAAATCTAGTGATTATCTAAAACTTTGACACACAACTTTGGCCATCTTGTGGGTTTATAGCGCAGGTTTGCAACTTTGATCCTTCAGCTCCACTGTCATGTAACGTCTGGATGCACCCCTGCTCCAACACACCTAAATCATAAAGCTAAATTACATAATTGAGGATGTCAGCAAATTTTGCATACCATTCATTTGATTCAGATGTGTTGGAGCAGGGATGCATCCAAATGCTGCACTGGATAGCTAAAGAAAATTATTCTAGTAAGTGGACAAAAAGTGCCTTGTTAATATCAGTGGTCAGAGGACAAACTGACATACTAGTTTTAGATGATAGGAAGTGTTATTGCGCAATAGCCAGCCCCACCTTAATCCTCTCATTTCTCTTGGACTGACTATTTACCAGCTCTCCTACTAACGGGTCGGGAAAGTCTCTAGATCCTGGGACATTTACGCCATAGATGGTCTAGAAGACATTCTGTATAAGCCGGTGACGGGAGGACTCGTCTAGCCTCTAACTGCCTCCAATCCAAAAGCAGTCACCCTTTTCAATTATTAAGGTAATCAACTGAATAGCTCTCGCAGTTGCCTAACCTCAATAATCTCTTTTACTAACGGCAGCTCTCTCTCTTTTAATAACAAGCA
Source organism: Poecilia picta (assembly GCA_033032245.1). Taxonomy (NCBI): domain Eukaryota; kingdom Metazoa; phylum Chordata; class Actinopteri; order Cyprinodontiformes; family Poeciliidae; genus Poecilia; species Poecilia picta. The sequence continues at coordinate 11,837,406 of CM065371.1, read as the reverse complement.
CTTGTTACAGACTATATACAATTTAGAGGTTCAGCTTGAAACCCAGGGTCGCTGTTTTTGATCACGATACAGTGGAAGTAGTGTTTTCTGGTTTTCCCTAACCTTTCACCTTCCATTTACCTCCCACACAACATCAGTGATCTTTAATTACATTTAAACCTTTTACACCATCTCAAGTTCAAATGTCAAAATCACATATAAAAGCTTTTTAGTTTCTCTGATTTAGCATTCATTTATAATATTATAATAACCATAACTTATTAGTTACCTTTATTATAACCTTAATGTGAGTTTTTACAGACAATGTCCTGGATTCGTATGCTCCTAAACTAACACTAAAGCTGATGACCTTTCAGTCTGGTCAACTGGACAAGGTCCTTTATCTGAACGTATTCCTTCTGAAAGTAATCTTTTATCAGTGAATTCACAACACATTTAAGTGAGGGAACAGGGAATAAAGGAATGCACTTGGAAGGGAAATGGGAATTATCTGCAGAACTATCAAAAGAAAACAAAAGGGCCTGTATTCTTGCTCCGGAGACATAAAGGCCATTGCACACTGTTCACATTTTGAAGTGGAGATATTAGTCAATCTGAAGATATAAGCACAGTCCCGAATCTTCTTTCGGTAACTTTTACTATTAGGAATCACATAGCAATGAGTTACCTACAAGTCTGACATTGTAGAACGCAACACTCCGGTTTTATTAGTGTCTAAAAGGGTGGGAAGGTGTATTGTTTTAGATTTTCAAAACAGTGATAAGTGTTGAAATCAGATCGGAGCTTACAGTGTAGGAGGAATCCATTTGGCACTGTGTGCTCAGAAACAGCAGTATCCACAACACACAATCACAAACACGAGCAGCTGGAATGATAAGGAACCAAAAAAAGAAAAGATGATGGAAAAATTACGTCCACAAACGTGTAAATCAATCACACTCAGAGTTTAGAAGCCATCTGATTTGAATGATGAACTGTAATACCCTGAACTGTTTTCTATTCTGACTTGGAGATGATTTTTCTGATGATTTTTTTTTTTAATACCAAGGATGGTATTTCCAATGTGCAAATGGGTGCAGAGCAGTGAAAGATCAGAATGTGCCGTTTAAAAATAACTATAAATTTAAACCACAGGTATTAAAAAAAAAGAAATAAATGGTATTTTGATAACTGCTGTTTACTTTCAAATTTGGAAGCTGTTTTAATCCCTAAAGCAAAACTGAAGTCACTTTTTCCTGTGAAATTTCAGGATTATGTTTCAGTAGAGACAGTCAAAAGAATATTTCAGAGAAGCTTTGTAATGTTTTCATCATAAAACTCTACTAGTGGCAGGCTTATCTTTTTGGAGTCTTATGTGGAAAAAAGTGTGATGATGATGATGATGAGGATGATGATTGCACAGATTATCTGTCTCATAGCATACTGTCACAATATGATGACAGTTTTTTGCAAATCTGTAAAAAAAACATTCCTTATAAAAGTTACAACGGCGGAGCACATCTGATAAAATGTGTTTGATGGACAATCATTGCAACATTTGATTTTTTAATGTAACTAAATACAGTTTTCATCCTAATTTAATTAATACTAATTAAATAGTAGCAGTAATAGCATTATATTCATTAAAAGCAGTAACCCTTTCACTCCTATCACGTGGAATAGTTTAAAGTAGGGGCACAAAAACTGTGTTGCCCTTATCAAATCCATCAAAATCTTTATTGATCTTATTGTTTTGATCATTACCCATGTCTCCTAACCACTGGTGAGAGTTTGACTGGCCGATAAATTAAGAGGGATACAGATCAGAGTAGCATTGGGGCAAATGAGGCCCCAGCAAATCTACTCATCTCAAAATTCATCCTATTGTCATTTATGAAAAAGCCCCCACACAAACTATAGCAGGCAGTGACTAAACATTGATCTCAAAGGAGAAGTTCACCTTTTCCCGACAACTCAATGGTCAATGTTGTTTAATAACTCCCATGAAATAACAAGTGACACTTTAATAATCCTAACAATGAATGAATACACTCACATTTGGATTTTTGTAAATTATGCAGTTTGAGATTACAGTCATAAAAATGCTTTTATATTTGGTGTCTTTTTAACCTAAAAGTCCCAACAGATTATCAATAGAGAGCGATACACTTAGGCTAATTTGGAAAGAAAGACCTCCAGTGATGGCATAAACTTTAGCCTGTTGCTTTGTTCCTTTTCTCGGATTTGTGTCACTTTGGTGTGAGGCCAAACGCCTGCAACTCAGATGGCAGTCCTGGCAGCCCGGGAGCCTCGTAACGATTATTGCTGATGTGCAAATAGCAACACGCTAAAAGCATGTGCTTACTGTAATAAATTATTATTGCTATGAGACTACTACAGCACACTGTGGCGCACATGTTAGCAGTTAGCTGGAAGCAGTGCAGCACTACATTTTCCGCCCCCTTGCGATTCTAGCAGCTTTTTCAAATAAAAGTTCGGATTGTAACTCGCAAACAGGATATCAGTTCGAACACCATGACTTGCATGTGTAGGCAAGGGGACTTGCTAGGGGGCATGATGGAACATTCTTTAAAAACCGAGCATGATAGCAGAATCAGATGGTTTCAGCTGAGTTACAGAGATCAGAAGTGCCTACCTGTATCAGTAAAACGAGACAATCTGCCTGAACTGGTGCACAGAGTTGCCCTCCGGTGAACCTTTCACGGTTGCATTTTTTTTTTTTTTTTTTTACTGCTGATCAATTGCAGATGTGCAGCCCATCTTAATGGTTCAGTCCGGTTCTGCTATTGCTGTCCTGTAACCCAGCTGGAGAATTAAATGATTTGTCTAAGACATCTAGCTTAAGCTGCAGTTGTCTGTGAGGGGTCAAAAATCAACTATTGATTACTGGGATTTCAGCTGATTACCTATTATTAGCAATGTTGTTAGCAGACCCTAATATATGAAAATATATATCAAACTAAGAAACACACAAAATATGCATGATTTTTGAAATGTTTTACAAATACAAAATCTCAAAAGTCGGGTTTTTGTATTCAATGCCATTTGCTCTGATAGCCATAGAAAAAATAAATAAAAAAATCAAGAGCAACCAGCTGCCTTCAGAACTCTGCTTGTATATATACTAATCTCAGAATGAATACAACTGATCTGTGAAGCCCTCAGAGGTTTGAACTAACGGCTTCAAAAAGACCGAGGAACACAGCAGACAGGCTAAGGGTTTAAGTTATGGAGATGTCGAAAGCAGGGTTCAGCGATAAGCTGTGATTCCAAGGTCTGAACATCTCACATAGCACTGTTCAATCTATTATCCGAAAATCAGAAGCAACATGGCACCGCTGCAAATTTCTACCAAGACCAGAAGAACATTTATCTGAAAAGCAGCCAAGAGGCACATGACAACTCTGAAGGAGCTGGAGAAATCCCCAACTGTGGTGGGAAAATCTGCTAACAGGACAGCTATTAGTCATGCACTTCCCAATAGTTGCGCAATCCTCAAAATCTGGAGTTCTTGAAGAAAGTCCGTGTTGATGTAAAACCATAAGAGGTGCAATTTAATCTTAATACACTAGTTACTAAATTTGAGAGTCATCATCCACACCTTATGTGGACAAAGGCTCTCTGAATCAACTTATGAAATCCCTTTAGAGACTCATGGTGAGTGATTTTATTATGCTGATGGGATGCTTTTCTTTAGCACCTTCAGGGAGCCGATCAGAGCTGATGAAACGACGGATGGAGCTAAATCTTGGGGGAAATCATGTTGGCGGTGGCAAAATACTTGAGACTTGAGGCAGAATAGCAACTCTAAGCATAGAGCCAGAGCTGACAAAAGTATGTTTAAGTTTTAAAATGATCAAGCCAAAGTCCAGGTCCATATCTTGTTTGAAACTTCTGGTTATACTTGAAAGCCGCTCTTCAAAGATGCACATCGTCAGATGTTAGTCTCAAAATATGCCTAACTGACAGAGACATACCTCAGATGACTTCCACCTGGAACTCCAGCAAAAGGTTGTTCTACAAAGTATCAACAAACAGGAAATGCATGCCACACTGCTGAGATTTTTATTTGTAAAACATGTTGAAAACTACGTATCATCTTTCTTTATCAGAATTGCACTCTTCTTTCTTTGTGCTCGTCCAACCACATCAAATCCCAGTGAGCTCCTTTAAGAGTTGCAAACTTTTCCGAGGTTCTGTATGTGCAGAACGGTCGTCTCTGTGGTTCTCTGTGCATTGGGTCGTCCTCTGCAGAGCTGGGCCCTTGATCAGAGAAACTGGGACCACAGGAGAGGCCAGAAAAACTGGAGCACCGCTGATTGTCGGCGTAGGAACAGCAGCGGAGGAACGGGGGCTGGCTAAAAATAATGTACCTCTAAGGAGAACAGAAATACATGCATGCACACGTACACACTCACTGACACTCGCTGACAGGATGAGAGAGGAGTATGAAGCTTAATGCACAAACCAGGTGAGCATTTTATTATGAAATTCAGGAAAACAGGACGGAAATAAACTCTGCAGATATAATAATGATCGGCTCGGCTTCTGCTCCTTCAAAACTTCCTTCCTTTGCAGTGAACCTCAATTCCTAAAATGACTGGTTAACCTCAGATAATATTTCACTCAACAGAACACTTTTTTTTTCTGTTTCTGGAGCAAAACCCTGATGTTAAGCATAGCCTCACACACGGCTTATCTTGGCAATTTGAAGCAAATATATGGGACCTGTTAACACTTGGCAAATCTGCAAATCAACAAAAAGTCCCAAAGGGTGTTTTAAAATAGACCTGATTTCCAAGGTTGTGGCAGTTTGAAATCAGGGTTTTTATTATTATTATTAATATTATTATCTATTATTATTTCTGCTCCCAGAGATTATTAGAGCAGCAGCAAACTGTCTGTTTTCGCAGGAAGTCAGTTAAAATATTAATTTATTTGGCTTACCTTTGCACTCTTGGGCCCAGACTCTCCCGAGCTCAGCCTGGGATAGACAGATGAGAAGAACAGCACAAAGCCCCATGTCAGGACAGCTCTTCTCCCTCCGTCCCTCACTTTTATCGCCCCTCTCCTTCTTTTTCCGTTTGTCTTCCTGCGTTGCGTGGAAAAACGGACGCCTCGCTCCTGCTGTCCCCTACCTTTTCCTTGCTGTTTGTTCCCCTCCTTCTCACAGCTGCTTTCTCCTCACTTCACCCAGGAGTTCCCACTTTTCTCCCTCCTCTGTCTATCTCCCTTCTCTAGCCTTCAGGCCCTCAGAGTAAATCTTGTGGTGATGAATCCATGGTTGCAAAAGGAGATAATAAACAGCTGGAAGCGTCAGTGTGAGGTCTCTCCTCTTCTCTCCACTCCCACTCTCTCTTAAGGCTGTCGTTTTTCCTCCCTGTGCTTGAATTCCTGACCGTTTCAGAGAAAGCGTTCCAGGTTTGAGCAGCACTTTTCCAATAAGGACATATTCAGACGTTTCTTCAGTTTTATTTTGCTCTAATTTCAAGAGTATGAGGTGGAAGGTGCATGTCTCCCCCACGTGGAAGCATGCTGAAACCGTCACGCGCTGAAACCGTAGCCCACATCTTGAAAAGTACTTCCCCGGTGGGTTGTTTAAAAAAAAATGTTTCTTAAGAGCATTCTTAAGAACATTTTATTTATGCTTTCCGTCAGTGCAGATGTAAAATACATAACCCCGATTCACTGATGAATAGGAGGAAAAGTTAAATTGTGTCCTACTACACATTTTAATTCCAATATGTTGGATCAAATCTAAGGAGTTCTCCATTGATTTATTTGTCCAATACTTAAAAAATGAGTGCAAACATTGTCAAAATTTGCCAAGTGGATGGATGGATGTGTAGACATGATGACAGATGAATGATTGTTCAGCCAGTCTCTTGTTGCTCTCCAGCTGTATTTGATCAGTTAATTGGCCCAGCTGTTCCCCATTCAGCCATCACCCTTTGCAATATTTATACTCCTGCTGTGAATTTATTTATTTCAGCCATGCATTGATTCTATGTTTCTCTGACTTCATGCACTGTCGTCAGACTCCGTATTTCCACATTTTGTTTTTACAATTCACCTGCCTACTTGCCTCCCAGTTAGATTGGTCTTCAACATAATGTGTAAGACCAATCTAACACCAGTTAGATTCATCCATAATTAAGGGATTTGTATCCCTTAATTATGGCATTTTTAAAAACTGCTTAAGTTGCTTTATTTTTGCAGTGGCGGTGGAAGTGTTTTATTTCTCTTTAGTACTAAGATAACTAGGATTTCTTGTGAACATTTTCCATGTTCAGATTATTTCACACCTGGTGGTGAGAATTGGAGCAAGACAATTAAGCACAGGGAACTTCAGTGTGTTTGTGATAATTCAGCATGTCTCCCATTGTAATATGTGACTCATCTAATTTTAATCATTGCTTTATTCTAATTCTTAGCGCTGCTGCTCTGTTGCTCGTAGAATAGAAATGTCCCTGGCTCTACCAGCTTGCTATTGTAATTCCACTGTTCTTGTAGGTCTTTTTAAAGGATTTCCCGTTTTCCTTTCTAAAACCCCAGCAACACCATCTCTCTCTCTCTCTTCTCTCTTCTCTCTCTCTCTCTCTCTCTCTCTCTCTCTTTTTTTTTTCTTTTTTTGTTAAAATTTCTCTTTACACGATTATGAATTTTTCTGTGGGCTGGAATGTAGGTGGATCCAGTTTTGATGAAAACATATTTAAACAAGGTAAACATTGATCTACTATGTAGTTGTGTAGTTTATTTAGTTTACTTATGTCGGGCAACAACTGACGCTTGTATTTGCAACTGAGTGGATGAGCTTTGAACAAGTGCAACCAGTGTACGGAGTGTGGTCTCCTTAATGTCAAGGTTATGGGTTTTAACTGCGACTGTTAAATCTTTTTCAGTATGCTCAAGTTTGTTTGCCCTCTATGTTCCCTGGAGCTCAGTCAGGACATTATGATGCCAAAGTTCTAGAATAGGTAAAGGAAAGTTGATGAAAAGTTAAATAAAGCAAGTTTAATTTTTATTTACAGTTTAAAAATAGCGACTGGGATAAACTGTGGGATGTTTGTTCAGCTGGTTGACCACGATCGAACCCGCGCGCAGTCACACACACACACACGCACACACACACACACACACACATTTATTGATCATCTAAAATACCCTGGGTATGTCGCTTGCCTGCATGATATTAATTTTCCGTTCTTTCAACAAAACATGTAGGAGATTTTACTTGCGCAGAAACCAGATGAATACTTGGTCTATTTCCTTTACTGTAAAATGTACATTAAAAACAGATTTGCTACATTTATCTGTTAACAGTCTCGCCAAAATTTAAAATGCCCTGCTGAGTCAGTAATGATGTGGCGAATCTATAAACGTGTCTCCTTTAACAATGGTACAAAGGGTGAGATGACTTCTCTGTCCTTCACCCCCAAAATGGAGATATCTTTGACATCTGGCAGAAATCAACAAATTAAAATAACACAAACAATATAACAAAAGGAAATATAAACAGTTCTGCAACACGTATACAGTGTTGTACTGATGTGTGTAGGCTGCGCAGTGAGTGGTTAGCACTTTTGCCTTGCAGCAAAGGTTTTGGGTTTGAATCCCTGCCTGAGACCTCCCCATGTGTGGGTTCTCTCCGGGTACTCTGGCTTTCTCCCACACTCAGAGCATTTAGTCCGTTTTTAACTGCACTTTGGCATGAGTGTGTGTGCATGGTGTCTCTGTATTGCCCTTTGATGGTCTGGCAACCAGTCCAGGATGCAGCCCAGTGACAGAGAGAAATCTGTCCCCCTGCATGAATATGCAGGTATAAATGATGGATTTTAGAACAACTGTAATTGTTTTTATAACAAAGTTATATGCAGCATTAAATATAAGGCTTTTTTTTATTACAAGTTTGAGAACCAAATGTAATTCAGTTTTAATCTAGATTCAACATTTGTTAACTGGCTGAATCTGTCTTTAAACTTGAGCCTTGCACTTGATTATGCCCTATTATTTTTTCTTACCAAAATAATGTTGACATGTTTTCTCTGTTTTGATATGACTCATTGGCAACTTTGCTCAAAACATTTCAATGTGGTTCCAGTTAATTGCGTCGAGATAAAATATTCGGGAAAGGTTCTGTCTGTTCCGTAAACTTTGCACTGTGCTTTGAATTTAATGACAAAATATGCAGGAAAGGTTCTGTCTGTTCCATAAACTTTGACCTTTGCTTTGAATTTAATGGCCATTATTTCCGATGTGTTTGCACACAGTTTCCAAGATGCAGGGCATATCAGAGCCATGTGTAACTGACAAGAGTGCAGCAACAACAACAAAAAATGGATTTATTCCTGCAACTCATCACAGGATTAGAAACATCTGATTTTTCCAAGTTGGAATTGGTTAGTCTAGTGGATTTTTATTTATTTTTTTACATGAAACTTAAGACATGAGTTAATTATCTTGGTACTGACAGCATGTCAATCTATGTGGCCCTCTAGATTGTAAACACTGAGTGCGCTTAAATATTATGTAGCCAGTCAATTTGGTGCAGTTTTTATCTGTTCACTGTCAAATTATATCAATCAGTCCCTCCAGTTTCTTGAAAATTATTGTGGAAATTCACACAAAATCAACAAATTTCCTGCACTTTCCTTAACTGATAATTGGAAGTTTATTGCCTATTTTTCTCAAAGACTTTCTGAATTGCCTTAAACAGCTGCCTCAGCCTTAACCGATATCATAAATAAGCTCAAATATTGCAAATATTTACAAATTAGTACCACAAACACAAAAAAAATAAAACACAAAAGTAATACAAAATCCTGGAGGAAATGCGTTCAATAATATTTAATTTTAAGAATTTATTGGTATCTTAAGAGTTTGTGAATAGGTTTTTTCAATACATTCTGGCACATCCGGCCCTTTAAGAGCTTGATTTTGCCCAAAACAAATATAAGTTTGACACCCCTGATCTAATGGTATCATACAGTATATCCTCATTCCCCTGTAGAGGACAATGGGCAGAAAATCACTGTAATTGGGATATTATGTAAAATTGACTTTTCAGTCCTTCATTTCATGTAATGATACTCTCTCATCAAAAATATACTTGTAATGTTGCTTTGGTTCCTTCACGCATGGTTCATAAATCTCCTATGGCAGCCATTTAAAGTTGCTCGTACAATGCACTGCGTATTTATCCAAAGCTCTGCCTTGTTATCTGCCGCGCATGCGTAGACAAAATCCTGCAGCTGTTTTTTTTTCAGCCTGTGTGCATTCACACCGGCAGAGTACTTCACACATATGCGGGGGCTGTTCCTGAAACGTTTCACTCTGAGACCTGCTTTCAAACCTTCCGATGCGAGACACTCTGAGACTTGGAAAGCTTTCTGGATATGTGGATCGCAGCAAAAATGAAGTGGTTTTAATGAAGAGTGGCTCCATGTAAACAGGGCCTATAAACGGGACCGCAAAGACCCAGATGAGCTGTTCTACAAGCTGTCGAATGACAAGGAGGTGTTTTTGGGGTCCCCCCCCCCTCATTATTATAAACCCTAGCAGATTTATTTAAACACATCTTGCTAAATCGACTTGGTACATTTTAAGCAAAGTGTTGTTTGGGAAATAAATGTTTACATCATGGAAAATTGGCCCTAATGTGTGTTTATACCACACATTAGGGTGTTCAATCCAAATTTGGAAATGAACCCTTGCAGAATTGGTTTGAAGTGTAAGTTTATTTGGGGAAAATATAATTTGCGCTTCATAACTGCAAGAAAGACTATTTTTTGCACTTATTTGGATTGAGATGATGGCACCGTTCAAAGGAGCTCAGAATTTCACTTGATAGTTGGGGGGAGAAAACAACAAATTTGCCATCAGTGTGTGGAATCTGGCACAGGGATTTTATGATGATTAGAAAAATATGACCATTAAGTTGATTGAACATTAATGTTGGGATTCCCTGGTTACTTTGGGTCTTATGATGCTTAGGAAAGAATCCCCCCCCCCACCTAATTCTAAACTCATGGTGTTTTTGAAGTCAGCAGTCTTGGAGGGAATTTCTTGGGAAACGGTTACAGTGATGGATTTGATGACTCATTCTCAGGGACCCTTGTCTCCAGTTCAGCTAATGGTTTCTTCTTTGTTCGACGTGTCAAGAAACAGATCTGTTTCTCATTATTGATGAACTCAAACCTTTCAGTGTTTTTTTTTTCCATTTTGAGAAAGGTTAGGAAAGCTGACTTAAGCTTTACGAGAAACTAATTTTACACAGCTGACACCAAAATAATATGAAACCCTCACTTATTTTAAGGGTAGTTGTGTGTATCTTGTGTATTTTTACTGAGCAAACGATTTGTTGGAGTGTTTTGCAGCTCTTTAGTGTAGTATTGAGCTCTTCCTGGAGCTAAATTTGCTGCATAAACAAACTATAAAGACAAACTGTTTTATGAGAGTAATATATTAAAGTGCCAAAATACTGAGGACATTTTCAAGGGTAGCAAGTGTCTTCCTTCTCCGTGTTTTATCCTGAATCTACGAGGGAGTCGCTCTTTTCTATGAGTTCATCAAGATTAAACATGAACAATGTCTGCTGAAGTAAAGCTCCATCTTCTGCTTCAGCTGCTGCTGGCGAGTCCAAGAAGCTTCTGTCTGGGGGAATATTCTAAAGCACGACGTGGCAAAATGACTAAATCCCAGCATATACTTCATAGCAACAGAGAAATATGTTCTCTTTTCCAGGGTAACGAAATTTGCGTCATTTCTTGCAGCCCCGGTTTGGGAGCTCTTGTAGCTTGTTATTGATTCATGTTCTGGGCAGAACATTTTTCTTGTGTGGAGTCTGAGAAACATTAAGTGGATGTGCTGCAGTGTGAGAAACCAGTGAACATTTCCTGGGAAGTCAGCATTTTGGTGCTTGTTTAGAGTGAAATTTCTTTGCCGTCAAGAACAACTTTGCTGTTGTCCTTACAGCCTTGAGCAAAATAACTAATTTCTCTGTTCTTGCAGATTATGCACAGGGTGTAAAAGCCTTTGAATCAACTCTTTGTGGCAGTACTTGGCGTAAATGACCATTCTGTCAGAGTATACCACATTACCAGGAGAGATGGTGTTTTTTCTTTTTTCTTCTAGTAACAGCAACAGACCCATTGCAGTGTGACGTCTCAATTGCCATATGCGTTCTTTGGTTTCCCACTTGTTGGCTAAAGAAACACACTACAAACGGGAAACAAGGAATATGTGGGAAGTGAAAATCATTAAAAACTAAAAAATCCGAGAACTGAATATAAAAATACCATGTGGAGATGAATGTTCACAGAAGCTTATTCAGAGGAAAAGTCATTTTTTCCTCCCCTGAGGACATAAAAAAATAACTAGGGCGGTATAATGTTGTGCAGTTGGATCCCTTTGAGCTCCTTTTCACAAACATAAAAGTTACAGCTAACATGTTTGTCCTGAGCGACAACAGTTGTAATGTCCAGTGGTTTGTCTGGTGTTAGTCTTCCTTTTTGGAGTCTTGCTACTTATAAAATGCAGTTTATGTGAAGAAATTTGGAGTGGACAAAACATTTTTCAATTCAATTCAATTCAAAGCTTTATTGTCATATGCACAGTAAGAAACACGTTTCCGTGTACAATGAAATTTCTACTTTGCTGCCCACACTGGATGTCAGACACAAGGTAAAGATATGAAATAGTAACTGAAAAATAAATAAGTAAATATACATTTCCAGAAATACAAAACAATACAATCTATATACAATGTGCAGTAGTGTGGTAGTGTTCAACATTATTATATTGCAGCAGTCCATAGTAAAATTGTCTAATCATACATGTGCAGCTGTATGCAGACAGGTAAACAGTATAAAGGTAAAGTGCAGTGTAGTGCAGTTATTTATGTGCCATTACTGTAAGTTATTCTGGAAGCCATCAGCTCAGCTGTTTAGGAGTCTGATGGCGGTGGGAAAGAAAGAGTTCTTAAATCTGTTAGTCCTGCATTTCACACTTCTGTACCTTCGGCCTGAAGGGAGGAGTGTGAATAGTCCGTGTTGGGGATGGGTGGGGTCTCTGGCGATGGAGGCAGCTCTCCTGTGGACTCTGTGATGGTAGATGCTGTGCAGAGAGGGCAGTGCAGGCCTGGTGATTTTTGAGGCTGTTTTAACCACTCTCGGCAGGCGTTTGCGGTCCTTCACAGTGGCACTGCCATACCACACGGTGATGCAGCTGGTCAGGATGGACTCTATGATGCAGCTGTAGAAGTTGGTGAGGATTTTGGGTGGCATGCCAAACTTCCTCAGCCTCCTCAGAAAGTACAGCCGCTGCTGAGCCTTCCTTAGCACCTGTGTGGTGTTCAGTGTCCAGGTGAGGTCATCACTGATGTGGACCCCCAGGTACTTAAAGCTGCTCACCCTCTCTACCTCAAGTTCCCGGATAAACAGAGGCTGATGAGGTCTCCTCTCTTTCCTCATGTCCACTATCAACTCCTTGGTCTCGTCAGTGTTGAGAGTGAGGTTGTTGTCCACACACCACGTCAACAGACTGTTTACCTCCATCCTGTAGGCTGACTCATCTCCGCCAGTGATTAGACCTATCACAGCAGTGTCATCTGCAAACTTCAGGATGATGTTGTTGGGGTGGGAGGCGACACAGTCATATGTGAACAGGGTGTAGAGGATAGGGCTGAGGACACATCCCTGAGGAGTACCAATGCTGGTAGTGATGCTGGCTGAGGTCCTGTTTTCAAACCTGACAGACTGAGGCCTGCCAGTCAGGAAGTTCAAGAGCCAGTCACAGATGGAGGGATGTAGCCCGAGAGATGACAGTTTGTGGGTGAGTTTGTGTGGGATGACCGTGTTGAAGGCAGAGCTGTAGTCAATGAAGAGTATCCTGACGTAGGAATCTTTATTTTCCAGGTGGGAGAGGGAGGCATGAAGGGCAGTGGCAATGATGTCTGAGGTGGACCTGTTGGCCCTATAGGCGTATTGCAGGGGGTCTGTAGTGTCCGGTATGCTGCTCTGAATGTGGGACAGCACCACTCTCTCAAAGCACTTCATAATGATTGAAGTGAGAGCTACTGGTCTGTAGTCATTCAGGCAGGATGGGGGGTTCTTCTTGGGTAGGGGAACAATGGTATTTTGGTATTTTGCAAATGCCAGACAATGCCAGACAATTCATTGGTGCAAGGCAAAACTGGTTCTTGTTGTTGAGGACTAAGAGAAAAACTGGGATGACACTGGGACTCATTTCTTTCCCAGTCTTATAGCGTCTTAATGGTAATTGTAAGTGGTTGAGAGCTGTTCACGGGGGGCAAAGGTCCATTACAATGAAGAGACGTCAGCTTAGCCATTGTTTCTTTTAGTCCTAAATGCGACGCTGACAGATTTTACATTCATTACAAGCGTCATTAGCAGAGTCATTAACCCTGAGAGGAAATATTGACCACTGAATGGAGACCCTTATCCGTTCTTAGAATCTAGTAATAAAGCTTGTAAATAGTGACTACAAATGTAAGTTTGTAAGAACATAAGTATAGATGATGTTAATTACATTGTGGTTCTTATCCAGCAAAACATTGGGCTTATACTCCTGCTTTCTTTACAATTTAAGTAAATACAACAATGTACTTAAGATAAGTGTGTTATCTTGCCCCCACACAGATTTGCATACAGCAATTGTTGCTATTGCACACATAATAAAAGAAAGGGCATTAGTGCAAGAACCGAAGGCGAGATACTAAATGCTTCCATCTGATATGTCCTGTCTGACACTCAGACCATTTAAATTCAAAACTACAATGGATGAAAACATTGAATACTAATTATTTAGTTAGAGAATTAGTTAAATTATAACCAGCCTTGTCCCTACGGCTCACACTTGATCGAAATACACAAAAACTGCAGTAAACGAGTTCCACATGGGCACTGAAATCCCCCCAAAAAAGAAAAAATAAGTGCGAAAATAAATCAAAAGCTGCTTGCAGTGCAATAATATAAGAGTTATGTTGAATAACATCTCTTAACACACATGTGTAATCTCGAAGCTGATGGTCCACAGCAGCAAGAAGACCACACCGGTCGTGACTCTTGTCTAGTGAGAACAGAAAACCAAATCTAAAATTCACACAATGGCAAACATTTAGCAGTGACAAGTATGGAAGACTGCTTCCTGGTCAGACAAGTTTCAATTTCAGCTGCACCGTTCAGATGGTCAGGAATGGTCAGAATTTGCAGTAAACGGCATAAAAGCATATTCTAATGGGTACTCACAAAAAAACTCAAACTGCTTTGTTGAACCTCAATAAGTTTAGAGCACTCCAAAAGCCTCCCCATCCACCATCTCAATCAGGTGAGCACTTATGACATGTAGTGGAATGTGAAATTTGTATTATGGATGTAAATCAGATAAATCTGACGCTGTCATTTCAGTGTGGAGAAAAGTCTCAGACCAATGTTTCTTTAACCCTGCTGAATCTATATGAAAGACGATACAAATGCAGTTTTTTATTTAGCAACAGCGATCATATATTTACTTTCACACGTATGCTGGAAACAAACCACTGACGGCAGAGTGAACTTGTCATCAGTGGTTTAAGAAGTAAAACATGGAACATTCTATCTCATCCAACATAGAACATTACATTACATACAAAGCTCTCAACAAATCTTGACACTGCAAGAGAAATATAAAGACAGCAAGCATTTCTTTGTCTGATTGTACTTGGAAGATTATTTATTATGTATGATGGATGTGGTTATACTGTCTCCATGGCCAATTCAATAAGCAGGTTTTAACATTTCTGTAACTGGTCCAAAATGGGCTCGATGAAATAAAATATTGCCCACTGTTGCTCTGACTGATAGTCAGGGTTTTAGGAAAATAAAAGCTTTTGGTATTTTTTTTTTTTTCATTTTCATATCCTTCTCATAAAACGTTAACCCCATGCAGAGTAAAGGATTATGTTGGCTGAACAAACCCTGCAGCCATTGTTCGCAGCTCTGGATTTACAATGATATGCTAGCTGTTGATGTTAGGCCCAGAATCATTTGTAAATATTACGTACAGTTATGAAATCACAGTTTGATGTTACGCCAGGGGCCCCGTGTGTCAAAACGGCACAGGAATTGAAGGGATTCTCTAAAAAGAAATGCAGAAAATGCTTGGAACTTCCATTTTGTTCACCCCAATTTTAAAGGGCTGTCCTTTCAGATGCCAATGGGACAAACTCCAAATGACGCCTGCTTTGCTGCAGCAGAATTTACATGTGAAATGAAAACTGTAACATTCAATTTACATTGTCACACACAGGGTGCAGCTGTTAGAAATGGGTTCACCCACGTCCATATTTAAGACCTAAGTTCATATTTGTCAAGATGAAACGGGCACAATATTCAATGCCAGAGAGTATTTGAAGTTACTGTTGCTGAACATATCTGTTAATGTTTGAGAAAATTGGGGGAGAAATTATAATATATATATATAAATATATAATAATTTTTGGATGATATTTTGAAACACAAAATCATCTTTTCCAGGGTAACGAAACTTTGTCAGAGACTTTCTGCAAAGTGTGATTGGAAACAGGTTTTCGCTTTTCTTTTGCAGCGATCGTTATTGACGTTGAGTGCTTCTTGAAAGATCTCAGAGCAGACTCTTCTTGGAGGAAAAATGTGTAGGAATAAATATTGGGTTTTCATTAGCATTCACAGCTTTCCTGCCTGTGAGAACGACTGGCTGATGGTAATTACTCTTAATGAGATCACGGGGTTGTCTGCTGGGTGTGATTCTCCAAATTGCTCCCAGCGAGGGGTCGAAGCAGGATAGGGTTGGTGGGGGGGTAAAGGTAGGGGCCCAGAGCTGTTTGCTTAGCGTTTCGGGCCAGACCTTTAGTGGCAGCACTTGTCACTCAGTGAGCAGTGAAACATGTCATGTATTTGTCTTCTTTTGTCCCCCTTGTTTGTTTGTCTAGCTGAGATAACCACACAGAGGTGGTGCTTGTCTTGGCAGCATTGTCAAAAACTCTTGTCAATGCCCCGTCTCACCTCATTTTCCACTTTGCTACGTGTCATTTGGCCAGTACTTTCAGCCTGCAGGGGGTAGCTCAAGCAATAAGTTAATCTATTAAAAACTAATTGTCTCCTCCTACCCTGTTGCTTGGACAAACAGTGTAGCGAGGGGGAAGTTGAGCTTTGTTGGCCTATAAAGGTCATATGGGTAGAAGAGCTGGCAAGTGTCACTTCATGGATCTCCTTGGCCATTTCTGAGGAAAAAAACAAAAACTGGGGCATTCTTGAAGTTTTTCTTTTCCTAATTCTGAGGCAATTTGTGTAACTTATCTTTTTGCATCTTTGGGATGTTGGGGGAAATGAATCTGGTTCTCCTGTTAGTGTGTTTTTCCGGTGCCGACGCTCGTATTTGGGCCTGGATGCTCAACATGCCTCACGGCCCTCCCAAAGACGGAGCTAAAGTTCTTAGAGAGAACTCTCCTGTGGCCAAGGAACTGACGGTAAGAATTTCTAACCTTTGTTTTAATGTGTTATACTGTAAAAGTACCCAGTTACACATCTTCAACAGGAATATTTTTTTGAAAAACGTTTATTTTATTTTGTCTGCAGACTGTGTGCGACAGCGACAGAGCTTGTGGACGCGGTTTCTCGTGTGATCGTCACTTTGGTCTTTGTGTGCCTTTACGTGGAGAGGGTCAGTACTGTCGGAGGGACACTCAGTGTGTCCGTGGACTCCTCTGCATGTTTGGGAAGTGTCATCGCAGCATTCCCAATGGACAAGAGGGTAAGGATATGGGCATAAAATCTTAAAACCTTTCCAAGGTCCTTACGCAGACTGGAAAGTATGGGATTTGATTTCTGTATTTTCTAGGTCTGGATAAGTAGATTTGTTTCTTCCTTTTTCCTTCCCTTCTTTATGTCCTTCCATTATTCTTTTCTGTTGTGTTCTTTTGTTCTTCCCTTCATTGTCCTTTTTTCATTCTTTATGTCCTCCTTTCTTTCCTTCCAACATTTTCTCCTCCTTTTCTTTCTTCCTTCTATCTTTTCCACATTTCCTTCCATCTTTGTCTTTCCGTCCTTTTTTTCTTCTCATCTTTATGTGGTCCCTTCCTTGAAGTTTTTCCCAATCAAGGTTCATATTTAAAGCAGTAGAAATGCCTATGTATTTTCATAGTGAACTTTGGTATTTTAAATTTTGAAAAGAACATAAAATCTTATATACTCTGCAAAATTTAATCTCGAAACATTTTGGGGGAAAAAAAGCGTAGCTAACCTGTTTCATTCTCTGAATCAGGCTCCAGGTGTAAAGCTGACAGAGACTGTGGGCCTTCAATGTGTTGCGCTCGACATCATGGCGAGACAGTGTGCAAAAAGCGCCTGGCTCGCGATGAGAGTTGCTATGTTCCTGATGGCGGATTGGAGTTCAGCATCAACCAGATCTGCTCGTGCGAGGAAGGTCTGCTGTGTCGGGAAGACGGCAGGCAGAGCCGCAGAGAGTGAGTACTTCCATTTAAACTGAAGTGGTTCCCTCAACAGACAACCAATCACATGAAAAGCCATAAAATAATAATAATAATAATAATAATAATAATAATAATAATAATAATAATAATAATAATAATAATAAAAATTTTCCCAAAGCTTAAGGTTTTATTTATCCATTTTTAAAAGTCAACCCAAACATTATCAGCAATATTTGATACAATTACACAAAATATATGATTAAAATGACAAAAATAAAACTGTTTTATTTATGTATTTTTACAGTTGGATCATTTTAGAAGCAGTGCCTCTTGTTAACATACTTTACAACATAAATATTTATGTTGTAAAAAGTACTGACTTTATTCTTCTTACAATGTTCTTTAAATTTTGTTTAATTTATTTTGGAGGAAAAGTATTGGGCAATCAAAACATAACTTATTGTTTCTTGTCTTTCAGGAGGGACTTTATTTATCAACCAGAACGGACAAGATGGACCTGCCAAGGGTCCAAACCTTAACATAAGGCCTCAAGATTAAATCTATTTATTATGTAAATATGATGTATAAAATAAATGTTTGTATTTCCATGTGCTGTTTTGAAAGATGCCGTTAGATTAATGTAGTGAATATCTAGAAAAACACTACTCTGCTCCGTGTAGCTGGGCTGAACTAGGCTTCAGTCTCATAAAACATCTTCTTTGTGTATTTAGTGATGGTTTCATTGGAAAAAAGAAAGTGTGGTACGTATTTGTAATCAAACCCCCGATTAAATATTTTGTGGAAAAACTTTTTGTGACTGATACAACTATGTTATTTGGGTACGTCTCTACGAGCCCACTGTTCTCTGCAAGAGAAGACGTGAACAGTTACTTTGTCTCCTTTCTAAGCACATTTCTTGAAGCACGTTTTTGGATCCCATGGTTCAGTTGCATAGCACGGAAGAGGAATCCAGCAACTCTCAGTTGTTAGCATCGACAGGTGCTTGAAACAGTAGCTGTCCCATTATGCTCTCCTAGATCCGTATCTTCTTCGGTCAAACCTTTACCATTCCCCCAGTCGCTCCATTTAGATGCTAATTGTCTGCAGCTCGACTCTTTCAGATGAAAGGTTACTGAGTGCAGTTTTTCTGTGAACAACCTTAGTGTGTAGTCTCATTTCTTATTGTTCAGAGCTTAAAAGAAAAAAAATGGTAAGGTGGGTTTTGATATTGAGCCAAGAAAATGCATTAAAGCTTAGAAGTGAAAGTCTGGTGCAAATAGCAGGTATTTAATGTCTTAACAAATATATTTGAGAAACATTGCAACAAATCCATTCTAAGACACAAGCCAATATTACAAATTATTAGCTGGAATGACTAATAAGAAAGCCACAAGCCAGGTATAGTATGTGGCTTAAAAACAAGCCAAAAAGGAAGCACATTTCACACGCACAAGAAAGCCAGGCCAAACAAAAGTGATATCTAATAGCACAAGACTGTGAGGAACCTGATATTAGTCAGTGCTACAAAACCAGAGGCCTATCACCTGAACTTTAGAACACTACTGTCTGTGTACGCCTCATCGTATCTGAGCTGCCATCACATTTTAGAGTATCTTTACATGTCTGTTTGATCCACTGTGGGATTAATAAGAGACTACACTATTCAATTAGCAACTTTAAGGGTTCTCATGTAATGGAGGCCAAAATGACCCAGATGTAGAACCCTCTTTCTGCGTGTTTCTCTTTTTTAACAATCTCATAAAGAGGTGCTGGTGAAACTGAAATAGGCTGTTAAGGGATTAAGTGTGTAGTAAAAAAAAAAATATAAAATCACTGTGTATCTGTCCAAACAGAACAGAATCACTAGTTCTGTTTAGACACATGCAGGCCATGAAAACAGATTTATTTGACTATTTTTCTAGTATGTTACATGTTTCATCCAAAATAAATGGCAGACAAAACTATTTTAAAGCACATGCAAAGTGCTGATTCCAGATTATTTCAAACTTTTTATTTTGTGTTTCTGTTTTTGAGACCCTCCAATGACCTGCTGCTGTGCTTTGGATCTTTTTTATTATTTTTGCTGTGTATCCCAAGTTAGCTTAAGTTTGAAGTCATGAATTGAAGACCAGGTATTCTTCCTCAACATTAACGGTCCCATCAATTATGATGCAGTTATCCAGGTCCTCCTGCTAATCTTTACTTGAGTTCCATGTTAACTTCATCTTTGGATGTTGGTTGTCACTGTTTGATGTCATTCCAACACTAAGAGATGGCTTCCCAAGACTCCCAAGACTGATGGATGTCAATATTTCCTGTCTTTTACTTTCTTTAGGCTAGGCCACAATGTTGCTGCTTTTTGAGATCTTGTCTTGTTATCAGAAAGGTTCTATTTTGGATAATTTATCAATTTGACATGGTGGCACAGCCAGTTATTATATCCATGCAGGGCTAATTTTCTGTAATAAACGAAACCACCTTTTTGTTTTTACATGGGTTAACGTTGTCCGATATCGAAATTGTTTGATGACAGGAAACATCATTTGTAACAACAAAGTAAAAACAATAAATTTAAGGGGCAAAAACGTTTTGTTTCTCTGTAATGTACAGATACGACAGTTGTGCCTTATGTAATGACCTGTTAAACACCAATAATTAGAAGTTTGCATGTAAATTTGTGTGTTAAAAAATTGTTTGAAAAAAGAGAATTTCTTATGAAACATTGATAATAAACCTAAAGCATTATAAAAGCTACAGCTATTGAAATGACTTTTATCCAGTTTGTAAAAGTTTATCCTTTTTGGAGTGTGAATATTGATATAAGTTTTTTACAGAATGTGTGACTTCCCTTCTAAAATGTCAGGATTTGAGACTTTTTCATCCCATCCTTTATTGTCATCCTTTAATTCCAAACCTTTCAGTGTCCATTGTATGAACCGTGGACGTTTTCTTTTCACCAATCTGCAGAATAGGTAACACTAATGGTCATTTAAGAGTCTTCAGTCTAAGGAGCACAGAGGGCTTTTGTGTTAAGCTTCACAATGGACCTCTTAAACCAGTCATGCCAGTGGGAAAATTGGAGACAGGAGAATGATTGAAAGCCATTTACCCTCATCTACCACAGTATAAAATGCCTCCTTGAGTTGCCTCAGAGCTAGTTTACAGACAACCTGCAAAGGAGATATGGTGATCCCCTGACATTCAGCGGGCTAAAGGTGTTAGCTTCGTAAGGTGAGACATAATTTCTCTTTTACAGATTTGATCTTATCCCAAAAATATTTCATTTTTTTATTTTTTTTTAATAAATTCTCAATTTTACTTTGCAGCATCTCACCATGGCTTCATTTGTTGCACTGTTACTGAGTTTACCCGTTGCACTGACATGCGCGCCACAAAAAGCAGGTAAAGACCAGATTTGTCAAAAGGCTGAAATACACTTTCACTTTCTTATGAGACTCGTCCAGAACTGCTGCAAATTCCTAAAACTGAAAATGATCCTGATATATATTTTTTGCATGTCATTTTAATCCAAAATATGAAATTATTCAAGCTTGATTTTAAAAGTGGGAATTTTTTTTGTCCTTCTTTTGTAGCTTAGTGTTGAAGTTAAAGTTAGACTAAAGTAATTTAAACAAATAAAAATCTTGTCAATAAACTGAGAAAAAGCCATGTTTTTTGTGGGTTTTTTTTAAAGTTATGTTTTGATAGATGCACTTTTTAAGTGGAAAATTAGGTCATTTCAAAAGTTGTTACCACAAATGCCTGGACACATTTTAATTCTGTTTGAATTGTATTCCAGACTATGTTGTAGTCTCCTGTTTTCCTAACGCCATCATCGCCAATGTGCCAGAGTGTCCTTATGGCTGGGAGATAGACCAGCTGTCCCTGGGTGGAGTGTGTTACACTGGAATACACAGCCCAGGGTACTACCGCTTCATCATACCAGACCTAACACCAAGAAACCATTCGTACTGCGGCACACAATCTGAGGTAAGGCGCCTGCATAAAAAGAGAAGCAATGCTGACGATACGCTCAATCCGCGCTTTTCCCGGTGTCCTTTTAATTCAGTATATGCCAGGCAAAGATGCCAAGTACATCTTCTACAACTCCATCGTCTCCAACGATACTTCGCTGACGGTCAGGAACCAGCCGGTCAACTACACCTTCAGCTGCGTGTACAGAGCAGCCTACCTGGTAAATAACGCAGTCTTCAGTCAGAGGTAAACACCAGCTCAAGGCACCATGCAACCAAAACTACTCTCTGAAGCATCTGTGCATGCTGACACAACGACTTGTAGTGTTTTTACTAAACCCTCTGCTTTTTCTAGAGTTGCTACAGTTTATGTCAACAATGGGAGTTTAGGGACTTTTAGATCACAGTTGTCCATGAACGTGTTCACGGTGAGTCACTTCAGTTTCCCTCCTGGACGACGCCTCTGTAATTCAAAGCAAACATTTCTTTCTGGAAACGCCTTTTTTTGTGGGCATGAGATTTTAATTTTCTTTCATTTAAAATGACTGCATGATGAAAAGGACACCAAAAATCCTGTATTTCGTAGAACTCTAAGTTCCTGTATGCTAAGGACGCTCCCTATGTGATTGACACCTCTGAGATTGGCTCTGAAGTTTTTATCGGTATTGAAGCAAAAGGTCTAAGTAATAGGTACACAAGCATTTTCTTTAATGATTAAACTTGAAATTATATATATATATATTTATATATGTATATCCACAATGCCAAATGCTGAATCCAACTGTATTTAAACCATCAGGTTCAAAGTTGTTATCAACAACTGCTGGGCGACTCCAACTCCTTACTCAACAGACAGAAAGAGGTGGAGTCTTATTATCAACAGGTGCCCACAAATTTACTGTCTCTTGATAAGGATCCGTTCCTTGAAGATATTTGTTTGAGCAACAACCTCTGCGTTTCTGTTTTCTACCAGCTGTCCTGCTGACTACACGGTGACCATTTTCGATAATGCCAAGGACAGCCGCTCCACGTTTAAGTTCAACTCTTTCCGCTTCCAGCGACTGGAGAAAGTGTCCACCGTGTGGCTTCACTGTGAGGTCCACATCTGTGATGCAGAGAGGCTGGTCTGTCAGCCTGTGAGTACATTACAAATATGAAATCACAGATATGAAATAACTTTAATAATCTTCCCCATTTTGCAGTCGGAATACAAACACGTATTAATCTACAAGTATTTGCATGGCACATTTCGGAAACAGGGCCAATCAAAGTGATTCACATCATAAAAGCACAAAATTCAACGATTGAAATATTGCATTTTTTTCAAGTTAGTGTTTAATTTATTATGGCACAAAAGCAACTCTAAACAGGTGGGTATTTTAGGCACCATGTAGATTAAGTGGAACTCATTGTTAACATTGTCTAAAGTTATTATTGTTGCTTTTCTCTGAAGAGTCCGTGCTCTAAGAGGTCCCTGTCGTCAGAAATAGAACCGAGTGGAGGAATCCTCACCACTGAGTTTCAGATTAAAGGTAGTGTAAATCTTTTTATTTGATATTTCAGTAAGTGGGGTTATTCTATCATATGTTTATACAATAGAATAACTGAACTGAAACTGAAATAAAACTGGACTAAAATAAAATAGCTAATATTTTACACACTATTTTCTTGATTTCTTAACAGCCAGTGAATCTTCTAATAATGGGCACACAACAGGTAAACACAGAGAGTAACAATACCTGGCTGAAATGTGTTTGAACAGTGATGTTCTGGTCTATGATGTTTTTTTCTTTTTTTTTTTAGAAAGAAACTTTTTAATTTCAACAAAGATTAATTGATGTATCTTACTTTTTTGGTTCTGCATTATGTTTACATATATTATAAAACTACATTGAAAGAGGAAGAAATGTACTGGTAAACATGTTGTGAAAACTGTTCTTAGTTTGTAATGTCTTTTTTTCTGTCTCTCTTCAGGCACCTCTCTTCTCATCCCACTTATGGTCACGGCAAACATTTTCTTCGATTTAGTAAATGCTTCAAAAATGTAAAACAATAAATATCTGTTGAGCATACAAACCACCAGCACGTGTTCAATCACAAAGCAAAGTGTTACCCCAAGACTCAGGGAGCGTATGAACACATTCCCTAATAAAAGGACTGATCTGCATTTAGTATGTCTAGAAAGGCTTAAAAAACTTAAGTGTACTTTTATTTCCAATGAAGATCCCTGAAAATGTTCTGTTTTCCTGAAGGCAAAAAAACTTTATTGCTGATATTTCCTTGTTTCAGGTAAATAATTACAGTTCAGGCACAAGAATACAACCAAATCAAGAACATAAATGAGGTAGATAAACAGAAGTGCTGATGCATTAGAGAAAAACAAAATAAGCATAATTCATTTTAGTCGTAAAAAGTTAAATCTAAAGGAAATAAACGTTTTGTTATGCATGTATTTCACAATATTATATCTTTCTGAGGTATGTTTTCATGCTTTTTTATTTCTGCAAGATGAAACCAAACTGTCAAAACTTCACAAATGTTCAGGTCAGGACAGAACTTTGTGTCATTGATGAGATGATCGCTTCATTATCTGTACTTTTAGTTGAGAATAAAGAGAGGCTTTCTCTTTGTCACAGTGCGCATTCATTTTAAGAGTTGATGTTTGCTGTCGACTCAAAAAGTATCTGCACGTTTCTTACAGAATTATAAGAATCAGTATCATGAGTTGAAATTAGGCTTGTACCCATATGACAATTTGAGTCTGTATCGATATCCGGTTGCTGCTACGGCCAATTTACAATAGTTACCAATATAATTTACATTTCACTAGCCTGTCGAAACTACGATAAATGACCACATCTTGGAGGATACCTCTTAGTTTTAGATAAACCCCACAATCCTGCAATGCATCACTATTACTGCCACATGTCCAAAAAATACCACATGGCTAATGCCCTCCCAAAACTGAAACAGCAACAAGATAAGATTACTTTTACATATCAGACCAATATAAAAAACGACTTACAACAGCACCTATAGCAATGTTATTTGTGATACATTGTGCTTCCCTTGTTAAAAAAAACTGTAAATATCTGTCGACAAGAGCCTCAGCTCTTTCTACTGTTGAAGAAGTCAGCAGCTATATTGTCATTCTTGCAACAAGCACATGGAATCAAATCATTTCGTCAAACAGTGTGTGAGAAAGAAAACACCATCCTGCTTCTTACAACACCTAGACATGCACTGTGGTCATCGATGATTTGAGTTGAATTAATTGGGACTTTGCAACTGCAGATCTCATCACTTCTTGTCTCTTTGGAAAGGAGAAACAAAACAAAAAGATAAAAGAGTAAAGCTTTCAGGAGACTATGCAAGGTGGGCAGATGTTGATATGCAAAAAGTTTTATTCCATTTCAATTTTTTTTCTTTTTTTTTTTACAGTATTTCGGACTACCACCACAAATTTCAGTGTTTATTGAAATACACTGAAATTTGTGGCTGTACTCTGACATGCTCTAGGACAGAAGTTCCCAAACTGTGGGGCGTAACCCCTGGGGGGGGGGGGGGGGGCGCCGTGCCACTGTAGGGGGGGCACGGGAAGCCGGATGAAACCCCCCCTAAAAAAACATGAACGCTGTATGCGCTGGGTTTTTACCTTAGAATGGCCAACTCTCTGTTATTCCTATGTCAATTTGATACAGTGGGGGCTTCTGCACATCCCATATCCGTGTCCTCTGTCACTTTTATCGGCAGTTAAAACTCTTTAATCCGTTGTTAACATGTAGTAACCTGTTTTTCTGAGCCGCCTTTAAACGTAACTTGAGCGCTACGATGCTCGCGCTGGGTTTACACCTGTGCGGCAGTGAAGGAGACCTGCTGCTGCTGTGCAGATCTACACAGGTGTGTTGAGTCATGGCAGCAAAATAGCAAAACGCAAAGAACCTTTCACAGTTTTTTTCCCCCAAACTAACAGACTGTTGAGTAAAGCTGTTGGATGCAGGTAAAGTTAGCTAAAAGATGATTAGCTAGCTAATATCAATACAGCACCTTAAGCCTAACAAGTAGCCTGTAGGCTACTGGTGTTGTTGTTTATGTTCAGCTACATACATTCATTTTGCCCCCAAAAAGTCGCTTCCCCCCTGTTCTTACAGACTGGTAGTCTCTAAGAATCCTCTCTTCCACTGCCCCCCTCACACGACTTGTTCAACCAGACAGCCATTTGTAAGCCATAGGGGGGGGGGGCCCAGAAAATGTTTGGAAAGCACTGGGGGGGCGCAGGAGAAAAAGTTTGGGAACCACTGGTCTAGGATCTCGTGAGATGAACCAAAGTTAGATTAAAAGCACTTTTTAATCTAACTCTGTGTCAGATTTCTCCGCAACCTTATCTCAGACCTGTCTGCTGTGTTCCTCGGTCTTTGTGATGCTGATTATATATTGCTTTCTAATAGACCTCTACGGCCTTTCACAGGACAGCTGGATTTATACTAGGATTAGATCAAACACGTGGACTCTATTTCCTAAAACAGTAACTTCTCAAGGGTATCAAACTAAAGTGGGTTGAATACAAACACACAAAACCCCTTGCAGATTTTTATTTATAAAAGCTTAAGCCATCTATCTTTTCTTTCCACTTTACGGTTATGTGATACTTTGTGTTTATCACATAAAATCCCAGAAAATACATTGAAGTTTCTGGTTGCGATACAATAACACGTGAAAGAGGTCAAGAGTGTGAAAACTTGTGTGGCACCATAGACAGACTTTATTAAGGAGACATTTTGAAATAAATGAGAAAAATAATTCAAAATCTTTTTTTTTGACTGGACAGTTTCCAAAGACGATTCCTGGTATAACTCTAAATGTGGAATAGAAAACTGTGACTAAAATGAATCTGATGGAATATAATAGAATAGAAATAAATTGCTAAATCATTATCAAGTCTCTGTATTATCTAGAATACATTTAGAAACTTTATAATGTTCTGATGTTGCACTGGCCCTCTGTACTTGACTGACATGCTATTGCATAAAATACTTGGAATCAGTTTTCTTTTATTACATAAGAAGGATTGTTTGGAATTGTGCAGAGTTGTGGATATGTCCTCATTTTAAAGGTAGGAATTAGTTAGAAAATAAGCTCTTATTTTGACCAATTGCTGTTAAAATGTGTCTGCATTTAAAAGCAGCGCAGCAAGTGATATATCCTCCAGCATGAGAAATGGATGATTAAAAAGTGCTGGAAACCCAGATTCTATTGAAACACTATCTTTAACAATTTAAGTTGAATTTGTGTCAAGAGTGTGAAAACTGGTGTGTGGCACCACAGACAGACTTTATTAAGAAGACATTTTGAAATATATGAGAAAAATAATTCAAAATCTTTTTTTTAACTGAACAGTTAAAGATTCTGAATGTGGAACAGAAAATTCCACATTTTCTTTTTTCCACATTTTCCTTTTAAATTGAATCATTTAAAAAGAAAACGAATACGAGGAACTGTTTAATACTCAACATTTTTCTTTCACCCTACCTCCATTTGCACCTTGAGACTGTCACCCTGTAGTGAACTGAGGGAACTCAGAGTAGGATTGAATCCAGCTTTGTTCAGTAGCCAATAGGTCTTCTGGACTCCCTTACCCTGACAGAAAATTGTATTCTGTTCATAAATCAAGCAATGCACGCCTTTAAAAAATATAAAACACAAAAATGTTGACAAGTCACCTTCATTTCGATGTCCCCTCTTTCTTTCAACTCAAAGGATCCAGCTTGAACAAGAATGTCAGCTGTGGACTGAGATATGTGAATCCTTAGTGCTGCATACAATAAAAAGAATGGCTTGGGTTACTAAACCACCAATCAATGAAATAGTAACAGGAATCTGAATGTCATCAAATTGGAATTTATACTCTAAAGAATAAATATCTAATATCAAACCAATAACTTTGTCTAGCGTCATGAGGTCCTTTGGATTTTATTATTGTCTGAGATGTAAATGTTAACTTATCAACAGTGTATTCAGCATCCATGTGATTGGAAGATTACAGAGCAAGCAAATGGAAAGATGTCAAGCTCTCAGACAAAATAGAGTAAATTAATTTCTATAAGGATTTAAGTTGATAAGCCTGTAAAAGATATAGTCAAGTTTACTGTGTGGACCCTTCAGATGTTACTTTTCATACATTCTTAAAATAAACCAAATCTGGTGTCAAACATTTGTGCACTAACATTTTTGTTTGTCCAGTTCGATTATTTTAAAGATAACAAGGCACAAGCACAGTTTGTCAAAAATAAAAGAGGCTCTGTCAAAACTAACAAAACTGTCATCAATCATTTGAGCTCTTTTTGTTCTGCCTTTTCCATCTGTACCACCATTATTTTAGGTCTAATAAAGGATAAAAAGGGGAAAAAAATGACCTCGTGTTTCTGACCACCAGGGGTTGCTGCAACCTTTGGATGCCCTTAATATTTTAAAATTTACATTATGTTTGGACTAAATAAAACGCAAACCATTGGCATCATTTTAGTTTGAGTTGGGTAATGTAAAATAAAGATTCTGGTTGACATTGGATGACTTCTCTTTAAACTTGTATTAATATATTTTAAATGATAGCAATACAAACAAACAAGATCTTGGGTTTTGATGTCAAGCTTCAAGTTGAAGTGAGTGTCAACATCCTTTTTTTAATTGAGAAATCTACAAAGTGTGACTCTATTCATACTTTGTTGTAGTGGAATGTATTAATTATTGTCCAACATGTGAATGTGTTATTCAATAAATT
The DNA here is from genome assembly GCA_033032245.1 of Poecilia picta. Classification (NCBI taxonomy): domain Eukaryota; kingdom Metazoa; phylum Chordata; class Actinopteri; order Cyprinodontiformes; family Poeciliidae; genus Poecilia; species Poecilia picta. Next base: position 11,809,187 of record CM065371.1, on the reverse strand, counting down.
TGAGGTATACAGTAAGTCTATGCCTTAATGTCAATGCAATGTCAGTCCTAAAATAATCCATGTAGTTAAAGCATTTTATCTGGTGGTTTAAGAGTTTTACGCCACCTTAAGAGAAACACTTCCCTTTCTTTTAATGAACCATCTTGTAAATGAAATTGACATAGACCGTATGTAGCACATGTACCAAATTGCAGCTAACTCAAATTCTTCCTTTTTTGTCATGTTTGATTTCACTCCCTCTCAGAGACAGCTAGAGCATCTCCATTGCAAAACGTATTACAATAATGCACAGTTCCCTCATCTGTGGAAAAGAAATGTAACTTTTGCAGAAGACTTAACTTACGTAAGCTGTTGCTCTCCATGCGTGAGGCTGTGTTTACTGTATCACCAAAGAGGCAGTAGCGAGGCATAGTGGTTCCCACCACTCCAGCAACCACTGGACCTACATGAACCAGACAAGACGTTCAAGAAATATTTCCGTGGAGATTACTCATGTTATTTCACACCAGTTCCAAACCTTAGTCAAACATTTGCAATAATGAAATCAAACAAGCCGTGTTTTTGTGTTGGGATTCTTCCTATTCTTCCTAAATATTGACAAATGTCAAACAGTTGCACCAGTTACAGCACTAACACAGATAAACACAATAGATGTTTTGCAAAAAGTCTCATTCTCTTTTTATGAGTTTTTACAAATACAGATCAGAACGTAAGGATTGCTTATGTATCTCACCCATTTGTTCTGATAACCCTAATTAAGATCCAAAGCAACCTAAATGACTTCCTTCAGAAGTCATTTAATAAGTAAACACCGTCCACCTGTTTTTAATTTAATCCCAGTGTGAGTCAAAATGTTTAGTGAAGGCCTCTGAGATTTGTTAGAGATCATTAGTTGTGGGGAAGTTCAAAGCAGGGTCATAAAACACGCAAAGCTTTTTGTTATCATAGAGACCGTTGTTCCATAAAGTGTCCTGAAAAGAGTTTAGCACAACTTCTGAGCTACCAACCAAAGTCACCAATCTGGCAAGCACAATATTAATCAGGCTGAATGTAAATGCACAACACACATTTATTTTTATTTGCAAATATTGCTAGAAACTATGTGTTATTTTCACATAAAACATGTTGCAGTTTGCGAAAAAAGTATTTGATAAGTGACGAAAAATAAAAAACAAAAAAGGCAAAATGGAGGTGTTTCTGTTGATGCAGTCTGTTACCAGAGTGTATGCCAATGCGAATTGCAAGGATCTCATCTGGCTTGTGAGGGATTCTGAAGACCTGAATGGCGCCCAGGAAGTGCAGAGCCATCATGGATATCTCCAAAGCATGCTTGGTGCCATTGCTGATAGGAAGGCCACTTGCCACCATGTAAGCATCGCCGATGGTTTCCACCTGATAAAATCGCACAGATGATCGTTGTTGCAAGAAAGGTTTTGAAACGCATGCTTATCTAAGCTAAATGTTTGTTCCAAATTTACTTCTTGATTTTTATTAACTACACTGTTTAAAGAAAAAAATAACCTTACATAACCATTATACTATGATTCTTAACTAATTTGTTTGTCTGAATATGGTAATTCCTGCAATGCAAAATAACATGTCCGATTGTCTCACCGTTCCCACACTCACATTTCCCTGTCTGATGTTTCCCTATTAAAAATAATGTGCTATTCAGTCTAGTGTGCCCAATTCTGAGTCGAGAAATAATTGTCTCTTTTCTCCTGTTCCTTTCAGTTCTTCTCATTTCTCCAATTTTCCTTTGGATTTTATAAACAACCTTTTATTTCTTGCACACATAACAGTTGCCAACTCTCTCTTTTTTTGTTTTGTTTCATTTTACCCTTGACTTCTGTTATACTAAACATAACATTAATATCAACCAATACCCAATCAATTTTATTACTGGAAATGAAATCCTGTTTTGTAGTTTTACAGGACATATTATGTCATCAAACAGGCTGTAGCATGAACTTAAGCTAAGTGAATGCTACCAGCAAAGCAGAACCAGCAAAAAATTACTAGTTTCACGGTCAAGAAACTGGATGTTATGCTAAGCTAACTAGCTGTTGGAGACCAACAACTATTCAGCTCTTTCGTCGCATAGTGAATGGTTCGTACTTTGTAGACGTCGTACATCTTGATAATGTCATCAAACAGGCTGTAGAGCTCGTTGAGGAAAGTTACCACCTCCATTGCCGAGCTGGAGGAACACATGGAGGTGAAGCCCACAATATCTGAGAAGAAGATGGTCACCATATCGTAGCTTTGTGGCTCCACTGACTTTCCTGCCATCAGCTGTTCTGCAATGTATCTAACGGCAAAGAGACACGGTAAGGCTAAGAGTAGAAAAAAAAAGTTAATGCAAAAGGATTAGAGGTGTGTGTACGTGATACTTTGGTAACATGCTAGAGAGAAGCTTGTCTGCTCTGGCTTTCTCTGCTGTTAGCTGGTTGGTCCGCTCCTCCACTACTTCCTCAAGGTGATTTGCATACTTCTCCAACTTGTCCACCATGTTATCGAGGATATTCGCATGACTACAAAAGATAAAATGTTGATGACCTGCTTTCTCATTACAAAACTTTTTTTTTTTTTTTTTTGGAAGGTCATTCTTATGTTAATGTGGCTGTTGCCTATATTTGGACACAAAGATGCTAAAGGTTTAAATATATCTCTAGCATTTTGAAGGGTTTGCGTCAAAACTGACTGATATTCAGTACTTTAATAATTTAAAGTAATTCTATCAGAAATCTTAACCTGTATTCTTTATGAATGGTGTCGAAAAGTTTATGTTGGAGCTCACTGGACTATAATGCATTCTTTTACGATGTTCAGGAAGTTTTACTCAGATCGTGATGTTTTCTTTTCTATCAAATTTTTTATTTACATATGGTTGATTTGAATCTTTATCACAGTAAACAGATTTTCAATTATAAAACCTGTCCTGAAAATGGATAAACACTATTTATCCTGGAAACGGATAAATAATAGGACAGATACTGAAAGGGGTCATACTTGTGCAATCACAGATTTGTTTATTTCCTAATTGAAGTACACAGCCAACATGTCACCATAAATGTCAAATAGTTCTGAAAAAACGTTTTTACATGTCAAACACCTGCTATTTAATCAGGGTGGTGTAGACATTCTATATATTCTGTCTGTATCAGTTATAATCAAACTGTACTATGGATTTTGATGAACAAAAAAAAAAGAAAATGTGGCAAACATACCTCTCCGGACTTATGTCCTTCAGTCTCCTGCGTATAGACCCAAAAGGTGGCCGGTGGTCAGGGTTTTCACTCCAACAGGCTTTGAGCAAGGCATTGACCTTCTCATCACACAGCTGCTCGCACAGCACTGGTCTCAGAGGTTCCCCTTGGAAAGGCGTCCGCAATTGCATTATAATTTCTTGGAATATGCAGAAATAATAATGAATAAAACAACAAGAATAATTCAATTTTTTTGTAGTTTCAGACTACCCTTCAATGTCCTACAAAATACAAGTTTATTGTCTCAGTAATTTCTAAATAAGGTGCAAAATTTGATGATAAAAGTGGACTCCCTGAGGGACAAACAGGTGACTAAAATTACACCATGACATAAGCTCAGAAGAGTTGCTTTTCCACAACAGGACAATTTTCCAGTAAATTGCTTAATGTCAGCCATTTTGCGCAAAAAAGAAAAAAACTAACCTTTTGGGTCCAGGTTAATGTCTTGGTACGGACCTCCTTTAGAGTTATACATGAGCTCCCACATAATGATTGCAAAGCTGAAGATGTCTCCTTTGGGTGTCCCATTACATGGAAGTCCGATCTGTCTCAGGAGCTCTGGGGCTGTCCAATACAGATCTGAGACAAACTCATATATCCTCATGTGCAACATAATGCTCCATCATATCATAAATTTGATTTTAGGTCAGCTTTACCTTCATAATCCGGATTTTCCGTTGGACCAAGATTGTTTTTTCCTCCATATTTAAACTCCCATAATCCAAAACCAGAGAGCTTGATTTGTAGTCTGCTGTCCACCAGACATGTACTGGGCTTCAGATTTCCATGAAATTTAAGAGTGCTGTTGTGAATGAAGTCCATTCCCTGAATTACAAATACATTTCAATAGTAAAAAAAAAAAGAATAACAAAATAGATATATTTTTTATAACAAAGATGTGAATACCGCTCGGTATTAGCAATATAATACAAAGCTTGCAGCACTTTAGAACCTTCAATAATAAACTTACTTACATTGACAATGTCATATGCAAATGAAAGCTTAAACATCCATTCCAAATCAACATCTGAAGACCCAAAAATATCCTTTAGAAACAGAATAAAATAATGTTGGAGGATTTTTTTTATTTTGCTTATAAACTTAGTGTGACATGAAGAAACAGAGATTTTCTACTTGCCTTCAGGCTGCCTTTCTTGCAGTACTGAATGACCAGACAGATGTTCGGTGGCTCAATGCACACGCCAAAGAACTGGACCAGGTTTTCATGTTTCATTTCCTTCATCTATCTTAAAATATTTAAGATGGTTAGGCACACAGTAGCTGTAATGTAAACTTAACTACTTTCCTGTTCGTAAATGTAAAATTGTGACATATGTAAAGAAATGCTTAAAGCAAATTTCTCAGTTTATTAGTTTATTTCAAATCAATTCATCTATTTAGTCTTAATGCACAGTACTATATATATACATTAAAAAATCCAAAAGAAAATGAGGAACTTTACCAGATTGAATTCTGCAATCACTGAAGGCTTCTGGAAATTACAGTTTATGGGGTTCTTGATGTACTTGATGGCCACTTGATTTCCCTGTGTTAACACGAAGAAGTTATATCAACAGAAAGACACACACTCCCTTTTTGTGAGATTAAGTAACTTGGAAAAATCTCTCATAAAATTTCCAGTCATTTTGTTTGTAAGAAGCAAATGCTAAGCCAGTTTGTTAAGGAATTACTCAACTTAAGTGGATGATTTTTGTTCATCGTAGTCAAATAGTTATGTACTTTCCAATGCGCATTTATTTTTCCGACAGAAGAAAGTCTCACCTGGTAGAGGCCTATTGTTGTGTAGATGTGCTCTCTGCCGGTTTTGTCCCTCAGGTCATAACTATGGCTGGAGAATATGCTCTGACAGCTGCTGCTCCCGCTGTGACTCCCTGTAGAGCTCTGAGATACTCCCTGGTTTCCCTGGGGGGGGAGATACGACAGAAAATGGGCAAAAGTAGACAAGCAAACAAACTGGAAACTGAACAAGAATCAAGGAGACATTGCATCTTTTTTTGATTCTTTAACTATTTGAGCGCTCGCACTGAGGGCTCCCTGATGATGGTGATGTCGCCGTAGTTGATTATCCACCAGCTGGAGTCATCCAGCCTCGTCTGGAGCTGAAACTTTTGAAGCATGAGGACCCCAATCCACAAAACTGCCACTACACCGATGAGGGGGAAGGTCACAAGGACAGCCAGCAGGGCAATTTCTGTGTCTCAGGAAAATCATCACAGTAAATAATCTGTACTAAAAAAGATTTGATGTACTTATTTATTATTCTTTTATATGTAAATTTGCACTTTACCATTGGTCAGCCACTCGCAGAGCTCGTCCTTAAAACCACATTCAGGGATGTCGGACGGTGGCTTTCCTTTTGGCCAAATAACAGAAGCAAACATAGACGTCGGTCTGCATGAGATGAAATGAGTCTGTTACTGAGACTGAAATGATACTGATTATTCCCTCCTTCGTAAACGTATCAACACCTAAGAGTTTTCACTTTTCGTCATGTCACAATCCCTAATGTCGATGTGTTTTCTTTAAATCATGTGTTAATCATTTAAATTATAATTTTTTGCTTGTTTTTTTTTTTTTTTTACCTGACACTTTTGGTTTGACTTTCAAAATTCAGGATAGGTACAAACACGTTGCCGCCTTCTACACGCTGCAAGTCATAAATAGAATAGTCCATACATCTCTCCCCCTCTTCATCAAAGTGAACCAGTCCAGAGGCTCCTGCAAATTAAAAAAAAAAAGCCATCCCACAGGATTTGTGTTAGATTATGTTACTACTACTTGTTCTGCTTTCTTTCCACAGATTGTGAGTATTTGCTCCCAAGAGTTGAAGAGTTTAGCAAAGATTAAAAATCCTGTGAAAGACTCCAGACATTCAACAGACAGTTATTACCAGACTGGGAGGGGAAATCCACTAAAGGCTATTGCAAAAGAAGTTGGCTGAATGGTTGTGAAACAAAACCTTTGGTAAAACAGCGCAATGAAACACTGGGTTTGTGACTGTAAGCAGGATTTATAGATACCGTGAAATCGAATTTTATCTCTGATTTTCAGTTTCTCCAGAAGCTGCCGGCCGTCATGAGGATCTTTCCCTTCTTTTAGAACCTCCTTCAGTCCTATCACATACAGAAGTACTGCATCGTGGAGATAGGCTGAGTAGGGGCTAACCTGAGATTCATTAAAAAGAAAAAAGAAAATAAAATGCGGTCATTTTTGATTGGTCGCATTGTCCTTTAGGATTTTTGCTAACTCCGTTTATGGCGCACCTCACTTTCAGACGTCAGGTTACTCCAAAAAGGATGTCCTTTCAGTCTTTGAAAAACCTGTTTGAAGAAATCGTAGTACTCGTATCCTTCGTAGGACTTCTGACCGATAATGAATGTCATGTCAAAAGCTTTTGTTCCGTCCTGGCTTACTCTGCCGCTCAGGGCAGTTTTCCACCAGTTATCCTGTTCAGACGAAAACAGTAAGAAACACAGAACATGAATTGGACAGGGGATCTCATTTATTTTTATTAATACTACACCGATATTTATTAGTGGCATTAAAATACTTCATAACTTTGGAAAAAATGTGGACAATATGTTACCCCTCCCAGTCTGTCTTGGATTAGATTAAGTCTGAGCTGCTCTCACTGAGCCAGGTTCTGCTGGAGGTTTCTTCCTGTTAAAGGAAAGCTTCTCCTCTGAATTTATGCTGCACACATGCTGGGTATGATGGATGTCTGGAGTGTTAAAAACTTGATTAACTACTGTAGCTACGTGTTCTTTTCTGAAAAAAAAGTAAGATGGTGCAATCGGTTGGTTTTCCTTAGATCGAAAACGTTTTAGCTACTGAAATAACAAAACTTAATTTGTATCTCTTGTGTGTCGTTGCTTTAAAAACTAATATATCATATAGATACATATAAACTAGATCAAAGAGAGCTTGCTTATATGCATCTATTTTTGGATGTAAATTGGATTTTTGAATTTGTTTGACTTGTTAGTTGTTGCAGTACAAACAAACTGAATTAAATAAAAGTGATACAGTTTTGATGGACAGTCGAACATGACGCTACCGCAGTGGGTGAATAGATAAAATGCAGGAAAAAAACACAATGTTCCTGTCTATCTGACTTCTATGATGAACTGAACTTAGAGGTTCCTTCCACTGTTTCTCTTTTACCCGGTAATATTTTCAAACAAGGTCAGGGAAGTCTGCCTCTCTTTTCTGCGCAACCTTCTCTGCTGTCTGTACGGTTGAATATATGGCCGACTGTTGATTTGTTTTCCTTCACTGACCTCAAAATGCTGCATCAAGAAGAACACGTAGTCACCATTCATCAGACCCTGACGCTCAGCCTCCAGCAGCAGAGCCATGGAGTCCTCTCTGTTTGTTAGCACTACAATAACTAGAGAACAGATTTTTAAAAGCTTCATTGTAGAGGAACAACAAATGTAGTGCTATATTTAAAAGACACACACACACAAAAATAAGGGTAGAATGAAAATGTAATCGACATGATGGTCAGAAGTTTCTGTCCACTCATCACTGGTGTGATTATTTTAGGTCCATTTGAACTTGTCATTTTTCCATGGTGGATTAATTAGCCAACATTTGTCCCAGGTGTCAATGAATGTAGGAGCACAAGTTTAAATATGTTCTCTCATTTTTTTTTTACATTAACACTGTAGCAATTATTCATACAGATTCAAGTATGTTAATATAACCATGTTTTTATTTGGACAAATGTCTCTAGCAGATATATATGAATGGTTGCTATAAACAAGCTTCTGGAAGAGTTTTGATTCTGTTTTCATATCTGAAATGGCAGAGTTGATTTAAGTGGTTGGTTTCCTGTCTGCTTTTAAGCATGGAGTCAAGTTTGCTATTAACTGGAAACAGCTGCTCACAGGAACTGAGAGGGCTCATGGTGGTACAGTTGGCAGCACTGTGGCCTTGCAGCAACAATGACCTGGGTTTGAATCCCAGCCTGGGCGTTTGTATGTTCTCTAAATGCATGTATGGACGGACTTTCTTCAGGTACTTTGGTTTCCTCCCACAGTCCAAAAACATAATTAATAGGTTGATTAAATAGCCTTTAGGGAAAAGTGTGCGCATGCATGGTTGTGTGTTTACGTGATTACGATTGTGCATGTTTCGGTGAACACCTCTCCTTACCTCTGGCAACTGTCGAGATGTACTTGATGTTCTGATAAAGGAGATCAGGGTCACTGGTGTCAAACTTCAGTTCTGCAGTCAATTTGAAATGTGTTCTGAGGGGATTCTCCACAGTTTTCCACAAAGCGTCCACTTTGTCCCAGGTGTTCGTCTTCAACCCCCCTCCAATCATCGCCACGTGACTCCACCCGAAGAACTCCAGGGTCTTCACCAGAACCTCTGAGCTCCGTTTAAAAGGAGGCATGATTTTTATGTACGAGTCATACATCTCGCCGTCCTCCAGTTTGGAAGACTGGCCCACGTAGCCGAACATGGGGATGTGCCATGTTGACGCGATGAGACCGGTGACCTGACACATTCAAAGTTTAATTAATTCATCGCAGCAGGTCGAGAAATCCTCCAATTAACATAATATTGTGATTAATTATTTCCTAATGTTGTGCTAAATCCTTCCTCAGGCTGAACGATGGCAATTGCATGTACCTAGACCATTTTTTGAAGTCCAGTATTAATGTTGTTACATTTGACACATAACCTGAGTAAACAGAGAAGCCATGTTTTTTTTTCTTTTTAATTCTCACTTACAGTGCTGTATCTGTGTCCAAGCATTGCTGAAAAATGATTTGCATTTTTCAATTAATGTTTCTTAATATTTCACAGACAGAGCTGGTGTAAACTTAACAGGAAAAAGTAATCCCACCAAAAAATAGGATTCAGTTAATTTATTAATTAAGGATATGTTTAATATATTGATTTTGTTTATTGTTTGAGAAAAATGCAATAAATAATTGGTGTTTTAGAGTATTATCATGCACGCTTTACATTGAAATATTCTGTATTTATTGATGCAAATCACATCAGTAGATCTAGTGAATTTTACATCCATTTGGATTTATAAAATATAAAGAATAAGACTCATTATCATCTCTGCAATTTCCTTAACCCAATAAACACTTTAGTATGTAAAAATATATTTTTAGAAACATCTACTGGGGTTTGATTTTTATAGGTAACATTATGGGGAAAAAATAAGGTCACACCTGCAGAATGACCCACATATAGTTTGTTTTTCTTCCCATCTAACTTAACAAGAATGCGTGAAAAAATATTAAAGAAAATATCTAAAAATAAGCTGAAGTCAATAGACAGAAGCTTTGTTTTTAGATTAAGTCGATGCCTCAGAATGCAAAACATGTTTTTGAGACCTAAACATGCTTAAACCACTTACACACATTACATCCATTTTTACAGTAAACATCTCACGCTACAAACCTAACATGAATTCATTCCTTGTAAACCCACAAAGAAAATGGGCGCAAATATGATCCGAACCGTACCTCTGCCTCCTCAGGACACGCCGGACCAAACAGAGCTGTCACATTTTCCCTCCACACTTGGTGGATGAATCCTCCCAGAGACTCTTTGGGATTGCAGTCAGTGTCCTTGTACACAAAATCCAGACTGTAGTTGCCCAGGAAGGAGGGGTTGTTGTTCACCTTCTCCACGGCTATCTGTATGGCCGAGCCCAGCCGGCGAGCACTGAAGGGGAAGGACACGTTCCAGGGAGCCTGGAAGGCAATGAGCAGCTTGTGATTTGGAGTACCATTGCTGCTGCTGCTGTTATGGATGATCATGGCGGCAGCGGTTGTAAAAAGTGTGAGGTGGAACAACAATACGTGGCTCATGCTGGAGAAAACGAGTACCTGGTCTCATCCTGTTAGTTTCTGGATGAACAAGGCTTAAATACTCAACTACCTTGGTGATGCTGGACAGTTGGGTAGGGAGGAGAAAATGTAAATAGGTGGAGGAGAGTAGGAGGTACAGAACTCGGGACAGTACGTTTTTGTTGAGAAAAGGTCTTGCACTGATTGGTCAGAGAGAGACGTTGCTGTAGAAAGGTGTGATGGATAAAACACTGAGATGGAAATGCATGAAAATTTGAAAGGAGCAATGAGAAGATGGGATGGAATACAGGTGCATCTGAGTAGACTAGAATATAATTTTAAACTAATTCAATTCAGTAAGTCCATCTAAAATGTGGATATTTTAACCTTTGACCTTAATGGAAAGTCAAGTGGAAGGATAAAGTGCGTTTCTTAAAAAGGTACACAAGCAGCAGTTATAACCATTGGTCCTTTCTTCTTTATTTATTCTACATAATGTTATGATTTTCTGTATTTTAGGTTTTCAGTTGCTGTAAGCCATAATTATGACATAAAATATGTTATTAAGTGTGAAAAGAATCTAGGTGATGTCTGAGTTTCACTTTTTAAACAAACTTTTCTGAGATGATTTCACTTTTGAACAATACTGAGCCACACATTTGCATTGAAAGGACTGGAAATTTGAAAAAAAAAAAGAAATGTGATAAAGACAGGAACTCTTAAGATAAATTGAACCAGGAGGTGCAGAAGGATTAGGTTGGATGTTAGTGTGACTCAAACAAGTCATATTCTTCCCCATGTTTGGCAAGAGCAATTAGTCTAACGTTTCTATTTCTGGACTACCGAGGGAAAAATCCATGTGGGAGATCAGGGAAACTCTATGCCAAATCCGTTTGGGAATCCAGAAACAGCTGCTGTACTTTTGCAGCTTTTTATAATGTTAGTAGTCTTCGTTCTACACAGGAAACATTAATTCAATGAGTCAGGAAACAGAGATGTCCTTAGAAGTATTGTTTTTGCACAGTTTCTACTAAACAACTAACACGCATGCCCTTTAAACATCGGTGAATTGCCTGTCATGTTTTAAACAAAGAAGGGCTACTTAGTGGAAATAATCATCCCTACATCCCCAAAGTAAGAGCGGTGTTGAAACTTTTCGTCTTTCGTTATGCAAATAGTGTCTGACCGTTGGTTTATTTGAAACCATGTTTTTGTTTTCCTTTGAATGTCTTTCAAAATTGAATGCAGTTAATATAATTTTTGGGAAAATTATTTTCAGCCTTTGCACAGATCGTCCCATTAACATCAGTTATTCTGCCTCATTCCTCACATCTCAAATGAGTTTTATTACAAGATGATTTAGTTTTACCTCTTCAAATATCACTGAAAGAAAATACATTTAGGACTTAATGTTCATATTATGGCTTAACAACAGGAGGTCACTCCAAAGGTGCCGCAATTTTATCTTCAGCTTTCCCTGACTCCCATAAATCAAATCGGAGAGGCCACGATTGTCTTAAAGGACAAACTTCCATTCCAAGTTAAAGGATACACAAAAATGAATAAAAGCTACAAGGGACAAATTTATGAAGGATTGTGAACAAATAATAATAAAAAAAACACTCTCAATAAGTAAATTCAGCAAACAAGGTGAGAGTTGTTGCAGGTCTCCTGGGTGTGTTATCTGCAGAGAGCAGAGGTGGCAGGTTGAGCCTTGGCCAGGTGCTGAGGAGTGTCACACCTGTGTGCAGTTTGAGGCGCTAATGACTTCAGGCTGTACATCTGTGGTGTTGCTGGCTTCGGCTATTTGTTCCTCAAGAGATCCCTGCTCAGCCTGATCCCAACCTGCTGCTGCTGCTAATGCTTATTCCACCAGGTAACGTCCCTTAATCAAGATTCTCCTGACATCTGACTCTCAAGAGAAACCAACTTAAAAAAAACACACACAGAGGATCAGCACTGTGCACCTTCTTTTCTAAATTAGTACACAGGTCAGATGTTTATTAGTTTATCCCCTAGTTGTTTTTTTTTTTTGCTGTTATAATATTGAGCTTTAGTAGTGACCAATTTGAACTAGTTAAGTTTTTTTTTTTTTTTTTTTTTTTTTTTTTTTTTTAACCCTCATGTTTGTTCTGTGGTTTCAGTCCAGTAGATTTTGGATGGTATTTTTTTGTTCTTTTTTACTTTAATTCATGGGTCTTCAGCTATAGTCTCTGCTCTAGACACAGCTTATTCAAAGGTGCAACTGCCTCATCTGAAAGTGGGTAATGACCCATCATTTGATTTAGGTGTGTTGAACCAGGGACAAAGCCAAAAGGTGCAGGATACCGGCCCTTGAGGCTTGACTTTGGACTCTGCTGCTGTAGTCTAATTGCAGATGTGCTCTTTCACCTTTCAGATAACCGTCTGATTGATATATGCAGAGGATGGTTTGCTTAAGTGAGCTCAAACATTAATAGGAATCATTATGAAGCTGTGTATCTCGGTAAATGTGGTTGCATGTTCCTTCGTGGTTGGGAATTATAAATGACATGGATATGTTCCTAAATATTTGGTTTTTGTGTATTTTAAATATTTGTCCTTTGAACATGCTAACTTGCAGATAAGCACACTGACCCTTCATCAGGTGCAACACCTTGATGTACATTTTTTCCCCCTCTCTGTCATTGCCATTGATAACATGTTTTATCTTTCTGGATTACAATCAGAAGAGTTGGGTGGCAAGAACCCTCTGAAGTATCTTAATCTGTTGCGCGACTTTAATACTGTGACCTACAAACCAAGAATATGTCGATGGCTGTGTTGTCTTTTATCAGTGGAAGAAATATGCTGGCCAAAGTTCAAAGATCCTAAGTCGGTCTATGAACTGTTTTATTAGCTCTTGTCCTTGATGTGTTCCTTCCTTGAGCAGAGGAACAGGATCTGTACACTCGCCACACACCTGAGACAGCTAGCAGCAGGTAAGCATTGCCTCCAAGATCATGTCTGAGCTCATTATAAAGGCTTTTGCATTTATCGGACTATTTTTGTTGGGTTTTCTTTCTTTGTCTAATTTGTCGCAGAGTATAAAAATGACTGTCATGTGACTAGGGCATTGTTACTCTGATCTCTTGTATCACAAGCAAATGTAAAGTTTGGACTTTATGACTTTAGAATAGAATTATTTGCCGTTTTCAATAATGGAGTATAGTATAAACACATTGGAATCTTTGTTTCTTTGAATCTTTGCTCGGGAACAGTAAAGAGTTTTTAAAAAGAATAACTTTGGTCAAATGGACACGAAACAACTGTCAGAAGCTGTCATCAAATGTGCAAAGTAAAAGCCTCATCCAACAATTGATGTTGGCCTTCAGAAATAAGAAAAAAAAAGACAGATGGTGTGTTGGTGTAAATTAACAAAAAATCGGTGCAGTCAAGCAAGCTTCTCCTTCCACTGTACATTTGCCTTGCTTTCCTTGTTAGAAATGCATGCAAATCATGCCTAGTCAAACTATCTTGCATGCACTGTAATGTGTGGTGCATCTTATCTCTAAGGGTTTGAGAAAAACTGTTGCACGATTTATGCTAACTTTGACCTGGAGTTATTGAAGAAACCATCTTTGCGTCCCTGTTAATTTCAATACTTTTCCCTTGTATAGTGTGACATGGAGCCTTAAAAATTCTGCTGACTTGTTGGAATTCAAGAAAAATCTTGGTAATTTCTGTTGAAAAGGCTTTTTTTTTTCCCCCCAATTCTTTCAATCACTTCATGTGAGATGGATTTTTACAATGAAATAAACCTCTTTTGCTGGATTCTTTATATCGTGGCACAGTGTAAGTGGCTGTGAATTGGGGACTAGGTATGTGCAAGCATGCATCCAAAATCAATACAGTGGAAGAATATTAGTTTGCAATTAAGAGCTGAATCTGACAGCAAATCTTGTGGGCTCACCTGAAGAGGTCTGTGGAGAGCGGATGTTTTGCAAATGATTTGAAGAACTTCGGTGAGGCACAATGGAGAAGTTGAGATTTGGGCTGCAGAAAGATTGAATCATTAAAGTGATTAAGGGGGAGAGGGATTATATCTATGCCATCAGGGAGCTATCCATTTTTTCAGAAGTAGTGTGTGGGATTAAAAAGGGTTTTGCATCAAGAAAACCTGGCAGGGTACTTGCACTGTGTAAATTTTGTGCTACCATTTTAAATATGATGTTTCTGATCACACATCCAAATCTTGACATTTTTGATAAACTCAGCATTTGCTCTGATTTCCCGTCCCAGCTGACCCAGCAACATGGACGTCATCTTCCAGTTGCTGTTCTCACCTCTTCCGACCGCAGTGGTTATCTCCCTGATCGCGGTCGGCGTTGCGACCCTGTTTTACCTCAACGCCCGGCCCAGTCCAGTCCGCAGCCCAGCCGACCTCAACCGCCAGACTCTGGGGGTAAAGGTGAGCGCTGGAGAAAGTTTTTGTTCACGTTTTATAAATTCATAATCTGAGGCATGGTAATGACCTGACACTTCCCTTAGGCACCTTTAAACTTTTTTTCCCCTTCTTTTGAGCACACTAAAATTTTTATTTTCTTTTGTTTTCAGGATGGTGCAAGAAAAACGGCCATGTTGGAGGACAACAACAACCTGATGTCATATCGCTACAATGATGCAAAAACCCTGTATGAGGTCTTTCAAAGGGGCACTAAGGTTTCAGGTATTGAAATTGTTTAAAACCATGTAAAATCAGCTTAGATTTTATATCATAAGCTGAAAAAAGTTTTAAAATGAGTATGTATGTTTTAAAAATCAGAATGAAGGTTCAAGCTAGTTTAAACTGGAACTAATAGACAAAAAAAAAAAATTGTTTTCATATGATCTGGCAAAAAACTGCTGTATAGTTAAAGTTCAGTCAAACCATGGTGCAGGACATGACATCAGAACCATTTTATTTTCCAGGTAACGGACCGTGTTTGGGCTACAGAAAGCCTGGGAAGCCTTACCAGTGGCTGAAGTACAAACAGGTACAGTACAGAGTAGCTTAGAAACATTATGGTTAAATGGTACAGGTGATGTGTGAAATCACTATTCTGGACCTTTCTAGGTAAAAAAGTGGGGAAAAAAGCATCTGATCCCATCAGCACTGTCGCACGACTGGAGAGATGAGGCCATAGATGCTGAGGAAATAAAAATGTGTTGAATGAACTTCTTCTTAAAATTAATTTTTGAGAGCTTTAACTTTTCATACAATAGTTGTGTTTTTGAGGTTTAAACCTGGCCTCACTTTCTTTGTCATACTCTTCCTAGAGTTTTTAAAACTACTTTTTAAAAAAAATAAAAACGTGCCGTTTTCCTCAATCTTTTTTTTAACAAGTTTTTAAAAAATTGATGGCGTTTTCTCTCCAATCTGACTTTCCCTGTTCTCTGAAGGTGTCTGACAGGGCACAGTATCTGGGGTCAGGACTCCTTCACAAAGGTTTGAAGCCCAATTCTGAAACATTCATCGGCATCTTTGCTCAGAACAGACCTGAGGTAAATGGAGGCTTAAGAGATTTTTATTTTTGCTCTTTTGTATGAGCATCTTAACTTCTGCTGTCTCTTTACTAAATCAACTCGTAGTGGATTATTGGTGAGATGGCGTGTTACACGTACTCCATGGTAGTGGTCCCTCTGTACGACACTCTGGGTCCTGAGGCTCTCGTCTTCATTATCAACCAAGGTAATTGGAGCTTTACTTTGCTCTCTAATGCTGCTAATTGCAGAAACAACAAGATGTCCAGTAACTCTGTTCCCACAGGAGTCTGTCAAGTGACTTTTAATCTTATTTACACGACTTTGTAAATTTGCTGATGGAAAGTTTGATGAGGGCAAATTGAATATATTCTGCCTTGGAGTTTTTTAAAAAAGCAGATCCTACAACCTGTTTCTAAAAAAATAAATATATACATGAGTATTTTTTTATTTCCTATCAGCTGGGATCTCTACGGTGCTCTGTGACAACCAGAAGAAGGCAGAAACACTGCTTCTGAACCACGAAAAAGGCCAAACTCCAGTTCTCAAAATTGTTGTGATCATGGACTCATTCAGCCCTGAGTTGATCGAGCGAGGAAAGAAGTGTGGTGTGGACATCATGTCCATGGAGGACTTGGAGGTAATGATGCACTCCAAACACCGAACCAAGTTTAATGTAAACATAAAAAAAAAAATCAGTAAGTAAAGATGTTTTGTTTTTGGCGACTCCAGGCACTAGGACAAAATAATCTTCAAAAGCCAGTAGTAAGTTATGAATGCTTCAAGATTTTTTTTTTTTTTTTTTTTTTTTTTTTTTTTTTTTTTAATGCAATAATATGCAGCCGATACTGAGGTGCTGATTTCATGTTCCAACAGCTGCCGAAGCCAGAGGACCTCAGCATTGTCTGCTTCACCAGCGGCACTACAGGTGATCATCTGTGGTTTTCAGGATATTCAGATTAGCAGGAAACATGGCCGAGTTACTCTGGCCTGAATTTCATGTTTCGAATTATTTGAAATATAACTGCTTTAGTGCTGTATTTTATTTTTTTTCCCCTTTTCTTTCAAAAGGAAACCCAAAAGGGGCCATGTTAACACATGAGAATGTGGTTGCTGATGCTGCAGGTGTCCTCAAAACCTTTGAGGTACATGAGAATAAAACTGGACCTTTACTAAAAAATGTTTTCATGCCTTTTTCATCCAGTAAATCATACCTTTTATTCAGTCTTCCTTAGTCCCAACTCCTGAGGATGTCACCATTTCCTTTCTGCCTTTAGCACACATGTTTGAGAGGATTGTACAGGTAAGGGGAAAAAAAAGGTCTTACTGTGATCCAGTGTTTGCTCAGAACATCTGAGGGTGTCTTGCATCTTGTTTTCTGAAACGTTTCAGACGGTGAGCTATGGTGCAGGGGCCAGGGTGGGATTCTTCCAGGGGGACATTCGGCTGCTGCCGGACGACATGAAAACTCTGCAGCCCACAGTTTTTCCGGCGGTGCCTAGACTCCTCAATCGAATCTATGACAAAGTGGGTAAACCAGATGTTTGTTTTTTTTTTTTTTTTCTTGCATATTAAACTTTTGCTACAGTAGTTTGGCTTAAAAAATACATCTTTTATAACCAGGTTCAGAGTGGAGCCACATCTCCCTTTAAGAAGTGGCTGCTGAACTTTGCAGCAGAGAGGAAGTACGCTGAGGTGAAGGACGGCATCATCAGGAAAAACAGCATATGGGACAAACTCATTTTCCACAAAGTCCAGGTAACTTCATTTTTACTAAATCATTTGTAACCTTTTGTAGTTCTGATGTAATAAAGAACATTTTCTGCAGGAAGTTGATTATTTGGTCTGACACTTTACTTGGAAATGGCAGTAACACCTCAGCTGTTTGTTTTTATTTATTTATTTTTTTGTTTTATTTTTGGGTGGGGGTTATTTATGTGGTGTATATTTGCTTGAAACAACCAAATCTTGGTTTACAAGGGTCTGTGCTGGGGTCTCCACCCAGTGGAACTTGATTGGACAACTATTAAAGGAGGGAGTCCAGGTGGCATCCAAGCCAAACCACCTTAACTGACTCACTACTTCTGATGTAGAAGAGCTAAAGCTTTACTGTACATCCACTGCTTGTTTCCAAAATCTTGTTTTTGCTCTTTTCTTGACCATAAAACTTCCTAATGGTGGCTGCATTACATCAGATGAGGCCCTGATCTCTAAGTCAGCTTTGTGCTGCATTCATGAGCAAAGTCCTGGAACATCTTTTTTTTTTCAGTCAAGGCTTCTAAAACTTTTCCTTCCATCCATTTTCTTGACACCCTTGTCCCTTGGTGGGGTCGGGAGGGTTGCTGGTGCCTAGCTCCAGCTAACGTTCCGGGCGAGAGGCGGGGTTCACCCTGGACAGGTCGCCAGTCTGTCGCAGTCTAAAACTTTTCTCTACCAGATATTTTAAAAGACGTATCAAAGCATTTATTCTAGCTCAGCTGGATTATTGTAAATCTCTTGTTTTCTTATTTTTATGTTTGTATTGACCAAACCTTTCTTGATGGCTCCAGTTAGTTCAAAATCTTGCGACTGTTGCGTTTCTCCATTGTTGAGCTTTTTCACAAGTTGTATATACTTATAACTTTACCATTAAATAATTGGGCTTTCTAGAGCTACGCCTGGTGTACCCGTCAGTTTTCCTGCAACTTTCTGTACTCTAGAAAAGTGATTCCAGTGATCTTTTTGTTGTTAAACTGTCAATCCTAAGACACAGTTGATTGGTTATTCACTTCATATATTTTTTTTCTGATTAATTTTGTATCATACTTTTATGTATGTATGAGATCTGCTCAGTAACCGTTTTTGTTCTGTTTTGTAATGTGCTTTTAAAAGTACATTTTATGGTGGTTCTAAATGTTCTCATCCCTAATTCAGGAGTCTCTGGGGGGCCGTGTGAGGATGATGGTGACTGGCGCTGCACCCATATCACCATCTGTTCTCAGCTTCCTCAGGGCTGCTCTAGGCTGCCAGGTAATAAACCTTTAATCCTCTGTAAACAGAATCTTGATTAGATTTAGGTTTTCCCTGCAAACATAAATGCCTCATTCTCTGTTAAATGAGACTTTGTTTTTGTGTGACTACTCTGAAACATTCTGTTATTTTTGTTGGTCCTCTTTAAGGAACCACACTTTTTCGTGACCAATAACCACAGAGTTTGTTTTACTACAAGTGTATAAGAACCGAGATTTGCAACAACTCGAGTCTTATTTGTTTGGTCTCGTGACATGTCTACAATACACATGCGAGTTTCTTTTACATTTGAATTGACTGACAACATGCTGCATTCATTTACCATAGAAGCATACATAAACAATGTTGCAGAAAATCAAACATTTTACATCAAAATATGCCACCCTCTCAGAGTTGGCTTCTCTGTAGATTTACTTTAAAACATTTGTAAATAAATCCTGAGGGTTTGAAGTTTTTTAATCTCAAAGGAGCTTGCCGTAAATGGACACAGATGCAGTAATGTTGGTGTTTAGGAGGAACAATTGCACAACCATGATGCTGGTTCCTGTTGAGATGTTTGTGCTACTCTGGTTCTCGCAGATCTTTGAAGGATACGGTCAGACAGAGTGTGCAGCTGCCTGCACTTTCACCTTACCAGGAGATGCCACTGCTGGTACGTAGCTAAGCAAACTAACAAAACCTCTTTGGGTTTATGACAGACTTGTTTAAATATGAAACATTTTACTTAAGTTAATAAATGCTCCACATTTGATCAGGGGAGAAATGCTAAGTGGGATCCAAAAGGAAAAACGAGCCTAATCACTATTTATTAACTTCAGGTCATGTTGGTGTGCCTCTGCCTTGCAATTTTGTGAAGTTGGTTGATGTGGAAGAGATGAACTACTTTGCTTCAAACGGTGAAGGAGAGGTTGGTTAATCTGTTTATATCTGGGGATATTAAAGTCTTGCACCAGAAGGAGCCTGAATTAAATCAGTTCGGAGAGATTCTTGTGTAGGAGTCGGAACAGTTCTTTGGACCCAAAAATGAAAGTTGTATCTCTTAGTTTCACATGAAACTAATGAAAAATGAGTATTACTTAAAGGCTTATGTTTTGGTGATGGTCTTAAATTTAAAATGTAAAAGCACAGCAAATCGCTTAAACGTTACAGCATTTAATTTTTGTCTTGTGATTTTTACTTTATTTTTTATATAGGTGTGCATTAAGGGCACAAATGTATTTAAGGGCTACTTGAAAGACCCAGAAAAGACTGCAGAGGCCCTGGACAAGGACGGCTGGCTTCACACTGGTGATATTGGTAAATGGCTTCCGGTAAGAGATATTCTTTTCACTAGTTTTGTGAGAAAAAAAAAGTTAGAATTGGCTTAACATTCCCCACAATCTGAATGTGAAAATCACAAACCTTTGTGTATTCTAGTGAAATTTTATGTGATAGACCAACAAAAAGTGAAACGATTGTATGGAAGGAAAATTATGCATGGCTGTTATGGCCTGGCTCAAAGGCCACGACAGAGTTCCCAAAAAGTAGCACCTTGTTTTATTTGTAAAATTGTCACTGAGTTATGAGGCTCTCCAAGTTCTAATAAATGGTTTTGCCTTGTGGGTTTTGTGACAGAGTGGAGTCTTGAAGATTATTGACCGTAAAAAGAACATCTTCAAGCTGGCTCAGGGAGAGTACATCGCCCCGGAGAAGATCGAGAATGTGTATGTCCGCTCCGGCCCTGTGGCCCAAGTGTTTGTGCATGGAGACAGTCTGCAGGTAACTTGATCCTTTCTTTTCCCTCTCTACCTTTCCAGCTGCTTAATCGTAACAATTAATGTCTTTGTTTCTTTCTTTTTTTTTTTTTTCCCCCCCATCTGTATAGTCGAGTCTAGTTGCCATTGTGGTACCTGATGCTGATGTCCTGCCAGGTTTTGCAAAGAGTCTTGGCATCCAAGGCTCTATTGAAGAACTCTGCAAGAGCACAGTAGGTTTCCTGTAATGTGTAAGTTTATTCTCTCTAGTGTTTTAGAAGACTGTCCAAAGTCAAGAATCTGCAGGAAATGTGATTATTAACACTAAAAGCTGCCAGTTGGCATGCTGTATAACTCAAAGTACAATGTCTGCAAATTACATTTACTGGAAGCAGAGCAGTGTGGACTGAGACGTGTTTAACTGATTTAAATTGTGCTTTATTTATTCTCAGGAAGTTAAAAAGGCCATACTCGCAGATATGAGCAAACTAGGAAGAGAAGCAGGTCTGAAGTCATTTGAGCAGGTAAAGCATTTTTGCCCCAGCAGATTCTGTTTAAGCTGTCACCAGTCTAAAGTATTTTGTCATACTCCATAAGGCCGAAAAGTCTCTAACTGCTTTAGTTTTGAAACTCATCTGGTTATTGGATTCAAAGGAGCTTAATCATATTTGCCTTTCTTTCTTCTCTGCTGCAGGTGAAAGATGTGCATCTCCACCCCGAGCTCTTCACCATCGAGAACGGCCTGTTGACTCCCACCCTGAAGGCGAAGAGGGCTGAGCTCAAAGAGCTATTCCAGCCACAAATTGACAAACTTTATGCTGACATCCAATAAATTAACCCTCAGAAACAGAAAATGGTCTTTGTGTTTTACAGCAACATTCCATTCAGTCACCAATGAACAGCACCAGATAAAGTAGATCAAACCTTCAGGCAATTTGCAAAACGGGTTCTGATTACCTACATACAGTAGTTAGTTAATTTCATACAGTTTTAAATGCATGAGAATTCCAGCTTGGTGTCTTTTTTTTTTTTTTAGTAAAATTTTTGAATCTGATAGTTTTTTGTATTCAGGCTCTCAAAACCGGTTTTACTTTTTGCTGTACCTCTTTTTTTTTTTTTTTTTTTTTTTTTTTTTTTTTTTTTAGGTGGACTCCAAATGTCTGGATATGGAGCCTTGTGAAATGTTGGCATTTGAATGTCTCATTCAAATGCCAACATTCGTGTTTATAAAAAAAAAAACTATATATTCAAGTCAGCACTGCCCTCGTGTGTTGAAATTCAAACACTATAAATTCACTTGCGGCATAGGAGTAAATGTGGCAGCATCAGAAAATTGGAATCGCCTGACTGGACGTCCTCATAATCAAATCTGGAGAACTTATGTCTTGTTTGGAGAATCCTACCAAAGACTGCTGAAACTAAAGCCAAATATGTTTCAACAAGGTATAACGGGTCAATTTTCTATTTACATGTTTGATATTTGGACTTGAACAGTTTACAATCTGCTTTTATTAGTTTAATTCAATCATAAGCACTCATTTTGACACATCCATGTACTCCACACTTAAGATTAAAGGTGGACTGAGTCAATTTGTATTTTACCCTTTTCAAATGCATTTTCTTTTCCTTTTACTCAACTTTCAGTCAGTATGGGCACATCATACAGATGGCTTAGAAGGTGACAAATGTGTTCAAATCTTAATCTAGTTCAAGAAATTCTCAAAACTAGTTCTTGGTCTTGAGGTGTGTGTGTGTGTGTGTTGGGGGGGGGGTACTTGAGACAGGTACTTGCAGTAATTCATTAAATAAGAATTACTGCAAACTCATCACAAAACTTAAATGAGCCTTAGATTACCACCACCCTACCAAGTTTAGCTTTTCTTAGGTAGATTTTTAGGTTATGGTTGAAATAAAGTCCTGGTTTGTGAATTGAAAAGACACTTATGATTAATGTAAATGTAGAAAACTGAACACATTTTTCATTAAATGGCTAAATTATGTATCCAACATAAAACATTTAGGATGATGGGTCGATTTCATTCGGTGTTTTGCACCAATAATCAACTAATTGGCAATCTATATGCAATTTAACTTTTGAAAATGTGCAGTCCTAAAAATACCCATTTTAGCCTAAATGTCATTTGACTCAAAGAAGCAAGCAACAGCGCCCCCCAGCGGCTGCTTTCCACTAAGTTTCTGTTCTAGTAGGTCCTCCAGGCAGCAGCAGTAACTCCCCCCCCCCCCCCCCTCCACCCCGGTTTCACCTGGAGTTTACACGGGCACAGAACTCCGCTGTCCCTGGAACACTTTCCCCCCCCCCCCTCCCAAGCCCCAACTCTGAAGGCTCCAGTCTACCACATATTTCCCAGAGCCGATCTTCCGCAGATGTTTTGACCCTCGTATGCGTTTCCACTGCGGATATTTTACTGCGTTTGGGATCAAACTCACCTGAAGAGCAGCTGCAACAGCACGCCTCTTCTTCTTCAACATGGCTTCTTCCGCCACAGGTGACCACGAAGAGCAGGTAGGGGCGCTTGGAGAAAGTTTCAATGCCTCTGTAAGCGCCAACTTTCTCTCTCAGTGGGGTTTTGGTGGCGGCGATAACACCAATTCCGTTTGAAAGCGCAAGGTAAAGAGTAGTGGTGAGCTGACGTATCAATTTAAAGTGTGACTTTTAAATGTCAAAATGACATTTAAAAGTCTGACTCTCTATGTTTTACTACTCTTGACAGTTGACATAGTATTCACCCTCCTGCATATAACTGAGATTACACTGAAAACCCCCATGGTGATCAGATCTCGTATGCCACATGCAGGTGGATTAGAAAATTATCAAGAAGTAGGCTACGCAAGTAATTCTGTTTTTAAGTTTTTACTTTTCAGAAATTTCTTATATAATCAGTTAATATTGGTATTAATTATGGCATACAGCCAATGACCTTTTCCTTCATCTGTGGAAAGTGAAGTGTAAGGGAGACATTTTTGCAAGAAACTGAAATAACTGAAAGGACCTGGGTCCAATGCACATTGGAAAAAAAAATAAAGAATTACCTATTTGAAAGGTAAAAACTTGAAGTGAACATCTGAGCATGTCTTTTCTTCCTATTTTAATTTAAAATCTTCTCTTTGCTGCTTCTTATTTGTGGCGGCAAATTTTAAGCTCAAAAGGAAAGGAAGCAGACAGGTCAGCCTACCCCCATCTGAAACACACATGCCCAGTTTGGAGATTAAACTCATAGTACCTACTTGTTCACAGCCACTGGATTAAAGCCAAACCCTAAAAAACCTTTTCTCCTGCAGTGGCAGTGACTACGAAAAAAAAAATGAAGACAGACATTTTATATGTGTTATCTTAATTAGTGGTAGAAGACTTAAAATTGCTGTTTCTTGTAGTTTTTTTTTTCAGATGACTTAAGAGAACATTTATTAACTCAATGACTGCCAAAGGTTTACAGTTTTATAATAGTAACAGTTTACAGCACAGAGCAATTGATACATGTACAGAAAAGAATGAGGATATTGGAGACCATACACTGTACAAACTAAACTTTGGTAGTTTTAATGTTTTCTTATCAGGTGCATGTGATAAAAAAACCCCCAAAAAACATATTTTGTATGGTTACATGATTTGAAACAAAGGCTGTTATCAAGATCACTTATTTATTAATTCCAAGATGAAACTCTACATGCTGCTATTAAGACATTTTTTTTATCTGTTGCTGTAGTTGCATTCTAGATCCCTGTCTAGGCTTGCCACTGTTTTCACAAGAGCTGATAGAGATTAGATCATTTGCAGCTGCATGTGACTAAATCCACCCCTTATTTGTTGTTTTCTGCCATTGTGGATTTAGGTGTTGTCACTGATGTGAGAGAACACAGCCAAATGAAAACAAAGTCCCTAAAATCGCAAAGAGTGTTCATACATGTTCAAATTTTGGCACGTTATAATCACCACACACTAGAGCGGTAGCAAAAAGAAAGCTATTATTGAAGGAACTACTCCCATGCTGGAGACACGGTAAACCTCTAGAAAAAAGTTTACTATGTCATGATGTCTTCATGATGTTTCATGACGACGTCATGAAACTTGACCTGCATAGAAAATGCAATGTTTTGAGGAAGACTTGACTAAATATTCAGCATTATACTGTGGACATATGTTTCAGAAGATGCAAGGATGCTTGGTCAGAGTTAGTGAGAAGAAAATGCTGGAAGAAAACCTGCTGTGGGCTGCAAGAAACACAATTCTTGTGCCGAAATTCAGTATCTGATTTAAAATCGGTGTCGAGATTTAAAAACTGATGTTCACAGACACCCCATCATATCTGACTGAGCTTGAGGTACTTTGCAAAGAAAATCTTGTATGTGCTGGTAGAAAAAAAAATCATACAAGTTGTATGAATTTTATGAATTCATGCAATTTGAATACATACAAGTTGTATGAATTCGTAGTTTATGCAACCTTGTTGAGAAAGGTGGCGTGAACTACTGACACAAAAGGGCTGAACAGAAGTGCAAGGCACACTTTGTGATTTGGGTGAACTGAACGATAATGGAAAAACTGTAATCTGTAAGTAATAGTTGCCTAAATTTAGCAAGATGAAACCAAACCTATTTGTGTAACTCGTGACCTTAAATCCTCTTGAATGAAGCCTTAGGCATCAACCTTGACCCAGCAGAACTTTATAGCAGGCAGCCTTCAAAATGCTCTTATCATGATAGTTACAAACATTTCACAAGCACTCTGAGGATACCGCATTCCTGTCTTCAAGCTGTTGACTTTGTGTGTTTCTTTGCTTTGTTTTTTTTTCTGGCATAACTTGAATCATTCACAGTTTTGGTTAATGGTTACTCTTATGGCTGATTACTCTCATGTAGTCCTTCCTGCCCAATGGTTTAGTGCTGAACTTGACACGTTTGAAAGGTGGACATCACATTTTACACCTATTTAAAACTCTGTCATCAACTCTGTGTTGATGCTTATGGATGGGTTTGCCAGCAGGCGCGCAAGAACAGGATCGACTGCATTGTTTTTTCTAACCAGGGAAATATTTTTTCACCTCTGGGGATTGCTATCATAAAATTCAAGGTGTCATGATAGCACACACAAGTATTCAAACTGGGACAGCAGGCATTGTGACATAATGATCTGGGTAAGGAATTTTTACACGTGGAATTTTTAGAGGCCTCCTTGTTCCCAGCCTAGTTCTTCAGCCATTTTGCCTTCATAACTTGAAACCAAAACATGCGTCCTTTAGCTAATATTTTGACATCAACATTGCTTCTTCTGAAGGCTGAAATAGCAATTTGAACTTGTGCAATCCTCATTCACACGGTTGCCCGTCCTGTGTTTGTTTATCTATCTATCTGCAGTTCCTTCTGGCTTAATGGTTGACCACAGATTGTAGTGGGAAATGGAAAGCCGTTCACTTCCAAAGTACTGGTGTCTGTTGCCAAGACGCCGTGCTGGAGGTTTATTGTGGAGGAACAAACAATGAGTGCGAGTCTCCACCTATGTCCTGGTGAAAAGCTAATGGTCACCACAATGACTGCTGTGTGTGTACAGGGTGGTCTGATGGGATCAAAAGGAGAAGTGCTGCATTGTGGGAATGTGTTGGATTTTATGGGATGCCATGATGAGCGCGCCTCTCAGTTCAGTTTTATGGGCCAGCTCTGTATTGGAGCCAAGCCTTTGTCAACAAGGTTTTTTATGTTTAAACAACAATTGTTCACAACTGAGGCAAATGAGCATGACTGTAGAACAAGGTGATGTTTCAAAGGTTGTGGAGTTGATAATTTTTAAAAATTTATTAAATAACTTATTTTGATTGGACCACAATTGGAGTAAGCTCAGTTTGGAGAATCACAGAGGAATAATCAAGTTTTTGACAAAATTATTTACCATACATGGTGCCATTTTGTCAGAAGGCAGCACAAATTTTATATTGAAAAAAAATCCAACCATTATACAAATTTGATTATTCAAGTAAATCCCATGGTAAGAAATAACATCTTTTACCAACTCATCAGTGTTATCAGTCTAAGTGCATATATCAATTCCTATAGAGTGGATTCACTGGAAACATTTCTTGTGATTTAAACATTAAGGTATAAATGTTTAGAAACTGTTACTTTCCATGGAGTATAAAATGCGTGTTGTCACTCAGAGGGCTATTTCTTTTAGCCACTCTTCAAAAAGAAAACAACAGAGAGGAGGATGGTAATCGAGATAAAAAGTGTCCAAAGATCACAGCAGTAAATAATGGCATCTTGGCATCAACAAGTCACCATAAAAGCCATCAGAGGCTAGGCAGAGAAGACAAAAGTCAACACATTTCTGTTAAAACAAGACCATGACAAATCATTTCTGCACTTTTTCCACCAACATTGACTGATATTTGGAGCAGGTCATAAACCTTTCTGTTTTCACAAAGGCCACAGCTCCAGTTGAAGAAAAGCTCACTGTTGAAGCTTTATAGCAAAGAGACACATTATTGGTTTAGCAACTATTAAGCATCAACTACATGCATCAAGGTTGCCTTTTCTGTCCTACCATCACAAACATGAATCTTTGCAATTTCAACTATCTGCTGGAACAGCTACCGGAACTGTGTGCTTTGGTTGGATGTCACTACAATTGAGTTTTCCAACAAGTGCCATGAAAGTGGAGCATCTGCGATGCAGTAGACCTGCTCTCTATCAAAAACCCTCATGATGCGTGACATTATAATCTCTTTAAAATGTAGTGTTTCTTTAAAAAAAAAAAAAAATCTGATTTGAACTCTGGCAGAAAACCAGAAAACTTCAAATGCCAAGAAGGTGTCCAAAATCCCATGATGTATTAAGCTTATAAGCCTGCTAAATGTGGATAGGCCACCGGTGTGTAATTTAATCTCAGTATAAATACAGCTGTTCTGTGAAAAGCTCAGATCTTTGTTAGAGAACATTAGAGGGCAAACAGCAAGATTAACGTTGACGAACAAAGCAGAAAGATCAGAGATAAAGCTGTGGAGAAGTTTCAAGCAGGGTTCATTAATGGATCAACATCCCAATTTTGAACACCTCACTGAATACATGGCACAACCATAAATCCACCAAGACATAGCAGCCAACCTAAAGCGACCAGGGAGAATTATTCAGAGTAATTCTGGAGGAGCTGCAGAGATCCAGAGGGAGAGACTCTGTTGGTTGAATGTTCATTTGAATCCTTACAGCATAAGGACATAATCCACCAGTCTGTAGTGGTGACGGTCGGTGCGACTGCCCGACTTGGAGTTTTTGTTTCTCTTTCTGTCTCAGTCGATAATAACAAGTGACACACTGGTACGTATTCATCCATTCATTTATTGGCTCATTCTTTCTTGCTGTGTCAGATGTTACTACAGGACGACATCTTTTCTGTTCTGTCCAGCTGCTCTACAGTAGGATGTTGTCTTGTTTGGATCATTTTTTCCTCCCTCAAAAAAAAAAAAATACTCAAATGAATTGTTCGAAGTGCCTCTACAATCCAATGAATTTTCTTGAACTATTAAGACATGTATAAAACCAGTAAAAAAGAAAAATCTCATAAATTGATTGTGTCAACTTTTAGGGGGTTTTATAAGGCAGCAAATAACAATCTTTGATGGCAGAAACAATATGCATTTGCAAAAAAAGGTTGAGAAGCAGTGCAAAGAGAACCGTCATTAAATCTCAAGATGGTCAGTACATTATCTGACACAGTAATAATGTCCAATATACTGCACATTAAGGGGCGTATCATAAACAAAACACACGCATTAACCCTCCCGCAATCGTAGTTTCAGTCTTGAGTTCAAGACAAAATGAAGAAAAAACAAGATTCCCTGTGTTTGTCCAACATTCGGCCCTAGCCTTTAGTCCGATTTTTATTAAACTCAAATAACATCAAAGCAGAGACTTTCGCTTGATGCATTCATAACCAGAAAATGGTGAGAGGTTTCAGTTTAGTGAAGAAAAAAGAAATATAACCCACAGAATTCCAAGTGTTTGATCAGCTCATCTCCCATCAGAGTAATAACTGATTCTTTAGTTCCTCTGAATGTTAATCCGTGTTGTTAAACAAGGATATTTATTTTACAAATAACTCTTTGGAGATGCACACAAATCCAGACCATGTTTCCAGTGAAATAAGTTGCACCTACACCAGCTTCTGTTTGCAGCCATCAGGATGATCCAGGCTGATTATTTGACAATAGATGCCATTCAGTGTCCACAGACTGTCTATGCTGTCCCACTGTGTGTCTGGCTCTGCTTCTTCACGGGGCATGCATGGGTGTCCTGACGAAAGCGAGCTCAGATTAGCACCACATACGGTTAGCAGGAAGTTACACATTCACTCATGAGAGCAAACAGAGTCGTGCTAATAGTGCAAAGTCAGCACACAAAAACTACTGATCCTCCATGTTTGTTCGAAGCTCTGGCAACACGCATTTTACAACTGCTCTTTGGAAGGATACCAACAAGTTTTTACCAAATACTTTGCCTCCTCAAACACAGTAATTCAGTGACTTGGCATTAGCTCACCATGACTGAGGTCATGTTTGTCCTCTTCACTACAATACGCAGTTCTGAAATGCAGCCGGTGGGTGAATCAGTGAGCTCACTGCCTCCCCTGCAGCCCACTGAGTCAGCTGAATGGGGCATTTCTCCTCACAGTCAGCAGGGCGATTGGAAAGCATCACCTAAGACAAATTAATAAGAACACTAAGGCGATGAAGATGTCTATACCAGTATGTTCGGGCTATAAAACTAGCCATCTGTTAGATGGTTGCTTAATGCAGTTGGTTGTGCAGGATTTCTTTTTAGGAGTATCAGATGAAGGCAAATGAATGCAAACTTAATTCATGGTCTTTGGATTTTCACTGTTAAAATAAATAAATGTTGACATTGCAGTGTAATATTTTGCTTCTACTTCATAATTTTGCACTACTTTGTGTTGGTCTCCCACATAACGTCCTGATGAATAGATTAAGATGTATGGTTGAAATATGACCAAAATGTGAAAGGAGGAGTGAATACTTTTACAAATACACAGGGTTATGTGAGGTTATGTTAACTTAGCAATATAGGGTTGTTTTGGCAAGTAACATAGAGCTACTTAAGTGTTATGAAATGACAGTTTTTGTCTTATAGAAAGTTTTAGAAGGGTAATGAAAGCCATAACAAAATAAATTAACAAAACATATTTAACCTTACAACTAAATTGTGCAGTTAAAAAGTAAGAAGTTGTGTGAGTGTTTTTCTATTAAATCACAGTAATACTGCTAATAATCTAAATCGTTATTGTTAAAATATTCTTCCACTAACAATGTGATGGAAATACGTTTAGTGATTTTTTTTTCTCTCCGTCAACCTATTTCAGAGTAGTTTTAAAGAAAAACTATTCAAAGCTTGCTGTTGGCACCTGTTTCAGGACAGATAACTTGATGATGAAATAACGACTACGTCACCGATTCCTAATTTCTCGCTGGCAGAACGTGAGTGAGGGATCCAAGTTTTCCAGCTGGGCTCCCATCGCTGTGCAGCTCGCCAGCCTTGGCGATAAGACCATTTTAGGCGTGGAACCATGTCCTTTTTGCATCCATTAGTATTGTGTTTGTGCGTCGATCCCAAGACAAAGACGGATTGTAAATCAAAGGGGGGAGCCTTTGTGACTGCTGTTTGTGTGTCTGCTCTTTCTCAATTGTCGTGTGTGTTTGCGTGAGCGCGTGCATGCGCGAGAGTGAAAGTGCTTTGCTTTTTTTTTTCCTTCTTTCTTTTGTGTAAATGAGTCTCTCTTGCTTTACAACTGTTTAACCTTTTTGTTTAACACTTCTTTTTTACATGGGTGTCACAGCAGGAGACGTGTCCGATTATGTTAGCTGATGGGAGAGATCCAATTTTTTTACTACACATTCTTTTCGATCTGTGGTGCTGAATAAACAGGCACTAAACTGCCAGAAAGCACACAGTAAAGTGAAAGGAATCCTTCGTTGGGGTACAGGTCAGAATTGACCATTTTCTGCCTTTCTTTGAAGTCTGACCTGCTGACCTACTTATTATTATTATTTTTATTTTCCTATGGGTTATATGACGTTAAAGGCGACAAAATCTGCCACATGTTTACAATATGCAGCATAGAATCAAGAAGTTACATTAACTGACTGAAGGAGCGCACTGTCGGTAGATGCACTTTTAGACCAAAATAGAGAAAGATTTTTAGTGCTGATGAATCTAATTAATATGGAAAATGATATTTGATCTGCTGATAATCAGAGACAATCGAAAGAAAATAATTCCACTATATGTCATTATGGGAGGACAATTTTTTTTTGTGTGTGTTTTTTTTCTAGTAATTTAATGCTCATCTGGAAGTTCTTGTTGAGCGCTGAACCCAGGGTTGTTGCACTCATGGTGACCTTTCCATCCCAGCTGATGCATTTTCAGGCACATGACTCTTGGACTGAATGTCAGCTTGTCTGAATCTGTGAGGAGCAGATTGAGGCCCAGGCATAAATAAACTACTGAATCTATTGATTGAGATAATCTCTTTCATGCTGAACTTCCTCTTGAAAGCTGTTTTTTTTTTAGTTTTTGAGGGTTGCCATGGAGAAATCCTGCCACTCTAATGTTGTTACCATAGGGACTCATCTTTCACCATGGTGCTGCCTTGGTAACAGAGTATGAACTCAGACTAATTTCCTCCTGGCTGGTCTTCATCAAGATTCTCTCTCAGATGAGGTCATTAGTATGCAAGGGGCATCAAAAATAGTTTTTGTCTTTATTATTCCTAATTTTGACATTCAGCATTGGTTAAGTGTCTGAACTGTAATCTTAGACTTCAAGTGTGGAGAAGATGGTGATGGGAGGAAATGTAAACAAATTAAGCAGGCAATGAGTAAAAATCAGATAAAAGCAAACCAACTGTTGATGATTTTTCTTTCGTTTTTTCTTTTTTTGGTTTCGATTATACAAAAACCTGATCTTTATCAAGTACTAGTATTTGGACATTCCTTCACGTCAGGCAACGTGGTGACAGACATAAAACTTTAAGGCAAGGTGCAGCCTTTGTGGGAATTTTGTTTTTAAAAGAAAACAAACACACTTATATTCATATCAAAACCTCCTTTTAAAAAAATCCCCTGATGTGGAGCCAACACAAGCCTTAGTGTTTTGCCTTTGCTGCGGGGGTGACCGTTTTACTCTGAGCCAAAATGCTACATTCTATCATCTGACCAGAGATTTCACAATTTACCACCTAGAGTCGCCTGCAACAAGTTCACACCTGCAGCGAGCTCAGGTTTTCCCAAGAAGTTTCTTTGAAGCAGATGTGGGCCTACATGTATCTTACATGTAGTCTTTTGCATACAACTTTAATCTAATCACATATTTTGCTTCTGAGCCATCAATGTGAAAAATATGCAAAATTAGGATGATATAGGTTCATATGGACGTTGCTTTGTTGTCATTGGTGTTCCTCGTCTTTAACATTTATTAGCTGATACATTAAAAAGGCTGTGCACTATAATATTCTGCAATTTCTTCAAATGCTGTGGTATAACTTCCAGATATGTAAAGGCAGCGCTGTTCGGGTTTAATTGAAATGCTGAACAAGTTGAGGCAGGCTGAGTAGCTTCAGTCTGCTCTCATTTGGTCTGTTTAAAACATATTTTCAGTCATCCAGGTTGCAGCAGTGTTTTAATAGAGGAGTCCTCCATGGATCCAGAATGCTTCTTCAAAAGTGAGTAAGTTGATACAAGAAAGGTACGGAGGTGGCGCAGGTGTAAAGCTCACAACCCATATATGGAGGTCTTAGTTCTCTACGCGACCATCACTGGTTCGAGTCTCAACACATTGATTGACCTTTTGCGGCATGTCTTACTCAATTTCCTGTCCGACAGCTTTCAAATAAAGACTACTAGAGCCAGAAAAAAATAAAAAAATGACAAGCTTTTGAACCAAGAATCAAGAAAAAATGGACACATTTTGTAGCCTTTCCATTTTTACATTTGCGAAGGAAGAACAGAGGGATTTTTTTTTCTCCAAAAATACAAATACCATGCTAGCTGAAGCTAATTATTGTTACTGAAACTTGGTAACCTTGAAATGGCACTCTTTGGTGCAGTTTGGTAACAGCGAGCTCTAAAGACAATTTTAAACTTCCTCTTACTTTTGTCATCCCTTTTTGTGGTGTCAAGATAAGCCCATTCAGTCTTGTGGTCAGTGGACTTCTGTGTTATGTCATATTTACATCCCAGTGGATATTAAGAGTTCCTAGAACTCTCCGACTTACAGAGGTAGATTTCTGTAAAATTGACTTTTTAAGTCAAAAACATACCTGGACTCTTGCTTTGACTCTTTCATGCATGTTTGAGAAATCCTTTTATCTTCCATGGCAGCAAATCTGCTGTGCCAAATGCTTGGTGGGGGGTGGAAGGACCGCCACCTTCGAAGACGAAGCTGCTTCTCGGTGCTGCAGTTTTCATGCTAATTACTACCAGCAATTAGCAAACACCTGGTGGAACTGTGCATCTAATGAGCTCATCATATGAGTTACTTCTTAGTAAAAAGCTGGTAAAAAAAAAATAAAATGTTGCTGAAGGGTTAAAAATGGAGCGCTGTAGTGATGACTTCCCAAAGTTGGAGTTTCAGAACAAGCAAGAGTTTCTTAGAGACAGAGACCCAATTTAAATGTGTTCAGTTACACAGACATTTTTACAACAACCAAAGATAACAGTTACTTGTTTGTGCTATAAAATAGCACTGTGTGGCTGGGAAACTTTTAATACAGCTCCTTTAATGAAGTCATTGTTAATTTTCATATTAAACAGGAAAAAAAAAGAGAGAGTAGTTCAACATTGAGTAGTTTACTACTCTAAACAAATAGAATCAATATAATCTTTTTTCTAGCTGTATCGGTGAGATAATTTCACTGCAATAAATGATTAATTAATTTGAATGTTTTAACTAATCTACCAAAAATGATGTCATACACACACACTGCAGTTTTTAGTCAAAATTATTCTTATTCTGAGATAACGCCATACAGTTATTGTTGTTTGCATCAAACATGCAAACAACTTGTCTTGCAAAGCAGTCTGAGGCCACTCAGCAAATCAGAATATATTTTTCTGCCTCAGACCTTCACTGCCTTCCCATAAATTAGACAGAATAAATCTCATGTTACATTTATGCAGGCAGATTCCAACTCCACGATCTCTCTCCTTCACAACGTTTCCCATTTTTCCTTGTTTACTCTGTGGTAGTAACTGAAGAAATTAATGATCCCTCATATTTCCCTGTGAAATCTGAAGTTTCATGTTTACTTATCGTCGAGGCCTAAATGAACAGTGCATCCTCCTCTCGAGTTGATTGTTTTGCTACCATTAGCATCCCACTGTTCCTGATCACTCTCTAGCTCCAATAACCAACATCTCTCTTTGTTATTATTCAGAGTTATGGAGCACTTACAGTACAATCATAAAAAGAAAAAACACTCCCCTTTCCAGCAGGCATCTAATGGCTGGTTGAAAGGGTTAATGTCAGCTACAAGGATATTGAGTTACTGCTCTTTGGTTGGATGCAATCGGGGAGAGAGACATTATTGTTATGTGTGCGTGAAAGTGAAGGTGCGTTTGAGTTGTCGGTTTCAATTTGCGCCGAGTAGTGAGGAGACGCTCCGAAGGGGCAGAGCTGGAAGGACAGAGGAGAAGTGCTACAAATGTTGATATCTGACAGTAAGCAAGACATTTTCACAGTGCAAGTATAACAGTTACACTATTTCACTATTAATTTATTAATGATTTAACACAGAATTCCAACATATTTTTGCTATATTATATTGGTTGTTGCACTTCTAATAAGGATGTCTAAAATGTTTGCTTATGATGTTTATTTTTGATATAAAGACCTAAGCATTAGTTTTTATACCAACATTTCTAAATCTCATATAGAAGCATAGATGAGAAAAGAGGAGTGAGGATTGTATTTGTTGTAAATGGCATTGCAATATTTATCAAAAATATGTTTTGTTTTTTTTAAATATCATGCAGCCATAATGGTCCTTTAGCTTCATTCCAGAAAAGTTTATTTTGCTTCTTAGAAACAAGAAGTATCTTTTCTACCAGCTGACCAATAAAGCACCAGAACAAGTGGGTCAAGGGAGAAGCTGTTCCAATATTCCAAAAGCTGGAGAAAACTCTGGTCACTTTGTAACTTTCTTTGGCGTGACGCTAAACGTTATGAATGCTATGATGGGAAAGTCTAGGAGTTTTAAAACAGGTTTTCAAAGTCCTGGCACATCTTGATGCCTGTAATCTGACTGTACTTCACTGTAAAATGATATACCTGTTTTATTTGGAAAAACATGCAACTATTTTTAAAACGGAACTAACCTACAGTTTAGTAAACCAGCAGTAACACTAATATAAAATATTTTAAACAAGTAGGAGTATAGACTTTGTCTAAATATTTTATAGGAAGCAACACATTGAAAAATAATCCTCTATATTCCTTAATACTGATAAATTACCCATCTCCAAGTGAAGCTAACCTTTACAAAAATGGATATTTTTCTAGCCTTCTTAAGTAAAAAGGTTTACAGAATGAATACCTTTCAAATAGAATGCTGGCGGAAGACTACAAAGAAATCTTATATAGCTTTACTGCTTGAATTTTATGCTCGCAATCAGACATGCAGGATAACGTCGCTGTCGATTTATTTACAGAAACTTTCCAGGAAATCAAACTTTCACCTCTCAAGTCAATCATTTAATAAGGAAGGTGTGAGTTTAACAGAAACACTATTTTAAGGAGCAGGTTTTTGACTGCTTTGCCTCACCTGTCTTACTGGGCAAAATGTTGAAATTTGAACAAACTCCTCTTTGAATTGCAGCATGCTCAAAGTATAATGAGTACTCCCAAATAAAGAAAATTATGCTACTTTATGGGTTTTAATTGCATCAAGTTTTAAATTTTTAGAAGTAATTTGGAAAACTGAACTTTAGTTTTTTTTTGTAATAGCAAGCTGTGGCCACCAGGTGTCATGCTACACGCTTCAGTTGAGTCAGAATCTGTTTACAGTATAAACATCAGAGGTCAATGGTCTCATATGAAATATGACACAAAATGACACCTTAAAATGAACCTTTTATTCTGATACCTGTAGGATGAGCCTAATTCCTGTAGGCATAACATTTAACAGACTGAATTAGTGGCTTTGTCTTAGAGAATGAAATAATGAATAGCCTCGGTTACAATCCCTAAATGCTTTTGCTTCTCTGTGTACAGTACACTTATAATTGTAATGGGTAAACTAACTCACATTGACATAATCCACTCACAAAAACAGACTCCATGTGAGTCCAATAATCCAACGATCCACCACCATGGGGGATTTCCTGCCTTTGTTCATTATTGATAAGGAAGCAGTAGGTTAGCAGTGACTGTTTGCAAGGTTTTCCTTCACTTTTGTCTTGGTTAGTGAAGAGTAGTTCATAATTTTATAACTTTCTCCTCATTCATTATTTAGTCTCATGGTAAAAATTGTACCTAGGCTTGAGTTTGTAATATAATCTTTAGGTTGTGTTTATGAGCAAAACACCCTTAAGGATGCATTAGTCAATCAATCTATAACTATTTTGGCTTCAAAACCCATTAGAAATCACAGATTATTTGATGCACACTGTTTTGAGTTTGGTATGAGTCAGATCAGTTTGTTTTTTCTCTTCATAGAAGCTACACTGGCCTGATGTTTTATTTAGCTGTGCCACCTACCTGGACGAAGCTACGGCTGAGCTACTACTGCTAATAACCTATTGCGGATGATGAATTATCCAGGATTCTTTCAACGTCAACATAATTTTTTTTTCTGTTGAAATAAAAGCTAATAAATGATAAATATATCTGGCCTTTAATGGTGTATCTCTCAGACATTGTAACAGGATGATGCTAAAAAGCAGCCAGGTAGCACAGAATAACTCTCTTTATGAAAGAGTCATTTGATAGGAAAATTATATTGAACTCCACAAAGTGGAAGAGTGGTTGGAAGAAAACCATTGTTTGACCTCATAGGGGACAGAGCAAACACAGGAAAGAAGATGTTATGGTCACATGAGACAAAAAAATGTAACAAAGAGCAAAAATCCTACCCAGAGTGAGACATGGTAGCGGAAATGGAATGTTGTGGGAGTATTTTTTCTTCAGGTGGGAGAGGGTCGCTGGTCAGAGTTGATGGTTGGGGTTAAATACCGGATAGAAAACCTGTGGCTGTGAAATACATGAAACTGGAGCGGAGCTGTATATCTTAGCAGGACAACTACCTTAAATACAGCCAGTGCTGCGATAAAAAAGGTTCAGATCAATGCACTTTTGTGTGCAAGAGTGGCATGTTCAAAGTCCAGACCAAAATAAAATTAAGAATTTATGCCATTAGGGGAAATTGAGGCTGATAGACACTCTCCATCTAGTTTGATTGAGCTAGGTTTATTCTAGTAACATCATTTCTCCATGAATATTTGTGCAAAGTTCATTGAAGTTCCATTGTTATGTTTCTGTCAGTTGAAAGTGGAAATCAGTATAGAACTAACTGAATGTTAATTAGGTTAATTTTATGTCTGTAACATAAATTGAGAGATTTGATAGTGTACAAGACGATTTCCAGTTGGATGTAGCACTCATCTGTGCCTGTCTTCTTTTTTTCCTATCCCCCAGCAGCTGTCAGCTACTTGTGTGCAATGTAGAGTGAGAGGAAACGATTAGAAGTTTTTGACTTTTACAAAAAAAAGAAAAGCTTCCTGTTGTGAAAATGTTAGCCAATTATTCAGCATATCCATATTAATGTGCAATTGGTTACAACAATAGAATTGTCTTTATTTATTTATTTTTTACTAAAACTCTTAAAAAACATTGATTATCTTTTATACCATACAAATACATTAAGAAATCTGTCTGTTAACTGTGAATGTTTAAATGATAGTGGTATAATATATGTGTAGTTGCAGAAAAGTAGAAGCATTTATGTTAAAAAAAAATATCATATTTTGTTCCCATTCTAACTGTAAAAATTGCTCAGCTATCTGGCCCATGCCTGTTATTGGGTTTATATTAAATCTGTTTCTTAGATTTTTCGTTTATTTATTTTTTTCTTTTTACTTTTCCAAGAGGTTTGTAAGAGGCACACAGACACAAACAACCTGTAGATGAGCTGGCAATGATTGCTATTAATACTCAAGCCCTCATGCTGTAGCTTGTTGCTGCTGTGATCTCACTTGTGGAGCGTGTGGGAGGCGACCACAGGTAGAGAAGCGAACTGGGCGAGAAAAAAAAAGAGAGAGGGAACAGAGGCGAAGGGAAAGAGCCAGAATGTGCATCTCTCCATCGCTTCAGCCTCTGAGCCTCGCTGGCTCCTCTCATGCTCAGAGTTGGTTCGTGTGTGAAAGTGGGTGTGAGCGGCTGAGTGAGTTGTTCTCTGCGCGCTTCCAGAGTGGCCGCCACTCCGCCCGTCCACTCATTCATGTTGGATTAACAAAAACAGCCTTTTTGGACCTGACGCACACAGCTGTTTGGGCTTCTTCACAGCTGTCGGGATGAGTGAGGAAGCTAAAGAGAAATCCACAGGGAAGTCGGCTCACCGCAAGAAGAAGGGAAAGAAGGTAAAAGGCGCTCAGAGCTTTTGTAAACAACACGGAGTCACTGCTGGGGTTATAACAGAAATCATCATAGTAAGTCAGAGAATGGACAGTAGGACTAAAGACGTTTTAAAATGGTTGCTTTTTAAGCCTTTTGTTCTCAGGAGATGAATTTTCTCCACCTTGTTGATGAGTGGCAGCTCTTGCTTTTGTTGCTAAGAGACTTCAATGAGTGATTTGATGACATGATAGTTTAATGTGCCTTATCTTAGCAAAACCATTTTAGTTTATTTTTTTTGTTGTTGTTGTTTTTAAGTATTGTTTTTTTGTGTGCCGGGTGGCTCGAGTTGATTATTGAGGTAGACAGGAAAGAAGTGAATACATTTTTTTTCTGGTTTGTTCAATATTAAAATCATCTTGTGTACTAAATAATCCTATTCTGTGGTCATTGAACACCTATTAATGTTGACGTGTGAACAGAATAATAAAAGAATAAATGTAGGGAGGAGGATATTTGAGGATCAGATGAGTCAGGATGATGGAACAATGACGAGGATTGAAAAGATGGATAGCAGTGGGATTGGTGGCGATGGAGGACTGAAGATCATAAAGCAGGACAGGATGTAAAAAAACAGAAGAGAGACGTGAGGTCACAAGTGTCAGTTTTTCTTTTTCTGTGTTCTGTGACATCTGTGCCATGAGCTCATCCACATTGGTCCAGTACAGCATCGATTAGACGCAAACACTTAAAATGCCTTCTCACCACCTGCTTAGCAAAGACATTTGGATTTATAGGCTCACTCTGGCAGGTTGAATATCTGAGTGAGTGTGTCTGTGCGGCTTTTTCCATCAATGCAACCTATGAGAAATGTCTTAGAGACATTTTCTGGTATTGTTACAGATGTCTTTGTCATGGAACACCTAAAAGTATTTCTTCTAGTAGCAGAAAGCAACTGGTTTCTTTTTAAACATTGCAGTGATTCTGTTATATACACTTTTTTTCTTTTTTTACAGAGAACAGATGTTTTGATTTTGCCTTAGTGTTACCTACCAATCAGAGGTTCTGTGGCCAGTTTCCATGACCTATTTTGAAGTTTTCTGTTTTATAGCCGTTTTATGTCAGGAACGACACCTTGTGTACAGCAAGTTGGGCGGCAGAATTTGAGGATCTACTCCTTTTCTCAATGGTGAGCAGGGAAAACAGAGAGTTACTTTGTTTGGAAACTAAAATAGAGCCATGCTCCGTGCCATAAATCTTGCTTTTATAATGCTGCGGTCATAAAAACGTCTCTCTGATAGATGCAGCTAATAACCTGCTTAGTGATTGCCACAAAACAACAATTCCACAGTGTAAAACTCTTATTTAACTCAAGATGATTTTACAGTTTTTAATGTTGTATCGATGTACATGAACATGATGATGACATAAGTTTCTGTGAACATTTTCTGACTAGCAGGTTTGTTTTAATAATGAAATTAATACAACACATTTTTGCCATTTACAAAAAACAAATTGTGTGTACAAAGTTGTGGCTTTAATAATAAAGTTAAAATATTAATTATTTTGTCTTGTACAGTGTGCAGTCTTTTAACACAGGTTTTTGCTGGAGACGTGCTGGCTAAGCACCACCTAGTCTATGGGATCCAGTTTTATGTAAAATCAGCTGTTCTTGGTTATTACGCTGCAGATATTCTCTATAGTCTTCTTTATTTTGCCGTGTAACAAGTTACTTTTTTTTCCTCTGCGTGGATAATGAAGGTAACCTTTACTGAGAAAGATTTACTTTGTCTTTTGATGTTGCTATAGTATGTTCATGTTGAGAAGTCCTTTCAGTACTTGTTTTGTTGTTTCGCTGGTGTGACAAAGGTTCATTTTGTGTACTGGTAATGAGAATAAGAAAAAGGATAAAAGGAAAATTAATCTTTAGAGAAACTACCAGGAAAAAAAAGAAGGTTTAAAATGGTTATGGAGCAAGAGAGTGGGAGGTGGGGCTGGAGAATGAGGTAAAAATGATGAAGAACAGTTTTATTTTCTGTTCTTATTAACATCATCATCATCAATCTGCTTTAGATTACTGCATGAGGAATTTAATCAGCCTCTTGAATTAAATCAAGTCTCTTAATTACCTTCTAAAAACTAATATGATCAATGATGTTTTTCTCTTAACATGGAGCTTGCTTTTTGTTTAAATTAAATAAAGGGATGAAGAGGTTTTTTATATTTTTCGAAAATATGATTTATCTATACAACATCAATCATTCTAGTAATAATCAAAGTGATGTCTATTTTTGATGACAAATTACACAAAGAAACAAAAAACAAAGTTGAAAACTAATTTAATTAGTTAAAACGCTGCATACTGTACATCTCCTTAGAATTTGGTTAAATTGCTTTAAACTTCACTGCAAATTTTTTTGCTTGCATTTCGGTCCAATCGTACCGAGATAACTGTTGCAACTTAGTCAGATTGGTAATCCGCCTTTCTTGCACACACCTTTTTAGCTCTAGACTGAATCTGATATTTTTCATTGAGAGCTGCACCCATTTTTACTAAAGTTTAACTTTTTGGCTAATGCATTGAGATGTTACTTCAAATTTTCCACATAGTCCATCCTCAAGACACCACTTATTTGTAAGGTGCACCAGTCCTTTCTGCAACAACACATTGTGGTGCTGCCTTGTCTATATTTTCTAGATGGGATGGTCTTATCAGGCCTGTAAGCTTTATTCTTTTTCTTTCAACGTCACATTGGTCTCTCAGAAATATACCTTCATCGTAGCATAAGCCACGCCTCCAACAACTAAGGTCGTTGAGTGGATTTGTAAATTGTAACCTAAGTTTATGTTTCTTTTGGAGTAATGTCCACTCAAAAACGCTCATAAAAGTTATGTTTTCAGATATAATTAATTCTGTTAATCCTGACTGACCTAATACAGTTGAAACAGTTGGTCTGATTTCATGTAATACAGTGAGAAAAAATTGTCTAAACTTCTGGTTTCAACTGAACATCCAAAGAAAACATTTTTTGATTATAAGAGCTTAGCAAAGTTATCATATCCAGGATCAAATGTTACTTTTACCAGACCTAATGTTGTGGCATGAGCATTTTGAAACCTTGGTGGAAGTAGTTGCACAAGTATGAAAGATCACATCAGATCCCAATATAAAATGTAATAGTTTTCTCACTTAGGACACTGGAGTTATCCCTCTAGAGTAGTAGAGTAGTAGAGGCCACACCAATTGAGTATCTTGATTTGTAAAATTTCCCAAATGTGTGGGGAACAGAAGAAGGAGGAATGTAATGACAAACTGGAGGGACAGGAG
The DNA here is from genome assembly GCA_033032245.1 of Poecilia picta. Taxonomy (NCBI): domain Eukaryota; kingdom Metazoa; phylum Chordata; class Actinopteri; order Cyprinodontiformes; family Poeciliidae; genus Poecilia; species Poecilia picta. The sequence goes on along the minus strand of CM065371.1, from coordinate 11,767,897 downwards.
TTCAGACAAAAAAGCTCACGATTCTGATGCAAGCTGCAGTCTTGACTGATGAGAGATGACTGTTGTGTTGCTGTGATTCTGTGGAGAAGAGACAGTTGGCGGTGATGTGAGAGAAAAGGAGAGGCTGAAGAAAAACAGATAAAAAGAAAAATACTGATTTTATTTACGTCAAAGAACAAAAAGGATTAACAGGGTTGTTTTAGGAAATAAGCGTTAGGCCAGATAAAGACATGGATAGGCAGGAAAATGGAGGAAGGCTATAAAAAGGATAAAAAAACAAGATAAAATCGAGGAAGATGTAAAGTCATGTGTAAAAACAGAAAAAGGGGAGGGTGGAGGAGAGTGTTTTGCTTTTGCAAGAATTGCCTTCAGTGTTCTACTTGTTGCTAGGGACACATGTGAAAATGGTGTTGGTAACATGTTGAATGAGTAATCTGGGAAGATCCAAGGACTATCACACACCATTAAAGCGGCAAAGTGAGTGCTGTGTTGTGGGAGTTAAAGGTGAGAATTATGCAAGCAGCAGAGATGCTTAGTGAGAGACGACCAAGATAAAGCCTATGTGTCAGTTAGCAAATTGTTGTCTGAGTTTAGAGGAGATTAATATATGCTTTTTACTATTTCAACTACTATTGATTTCTGAGTAACAAGAGTTTTTCAGTTTTACATTCAGTTTTACAGTTTTACATACATTTATGGTCATTTTAATTCATCCAAGAGTAGATCTGTTCAACTGTATGCTTCGTGCTCTGAGTGATGTCATGGTTTTATCTTTCATTTTACATTGCCAAGGTAGTCGGACTTGTTCTTGTCAGTTTCTTCATTGTTTATTTTGCAGTGGTTGAACACTGAACAAATTAAAGCTGTGTTGGTTTTACATGTTTGGCTAAGCTTGTGAAGTTATTAGTGTACATAATAGTGCTACACTGGTGCAGAGTTGGCAAATAAATTTGTAATTCAGTGCATTTGTGTCTGTGTGTTTTTTTTTTAAAGAAACATTTTAAGTTAAGTCACCACAGTTTTTCTGTATAGGATCGGTATTGGTCGATACTGAACCTCAGATATCTGTATTCATATTATCATTTTATTCTGTATTTTTAAATATTTTTTTTATCATATCTGAGGATTTTAGTTGCATGTTTGACTGATTTTGTAAGGTAATTTTCTCTTGCATGTGAAGAAGACTGTCAACAGTAAGACTCATGTCATGTTCTGATGAGTTATTATCAAATATAAAAGGGACACAAGTAAGGTACTTTTTATTTTTGACACCTAAAATCATAACGGATCTTAAACCTAAGATAAAAATGGTTCAGTTTAGTTGTTTAAAGATTAGCAGTAAGCACTGCTGCTTACTTTTTGCAAAGCATCAATGCTACAAACTTCTCCATCATGCAGCTCTGGACGATGTGTATAATCCACATTTAGGTTTCTTATATTTAATATTTTATGCCAAGCTTGTTGCTCAAAAATGAAGTCCTACCAAGAGTGAAACAAATCAGATTTTTTCTTCTTAGAGTAACCTGTCCAATTCACCTGGGAAATACAAGTACTCTGTTTTGTTTTAAGCCCTGCGACTGTGACAGAAATGGAAGTCAAGGAAGGGGGTGTGAGCTTAACACCGGGGATCTAAGAGCTTAGTAGGTGTGTTAATGGATGTAACTATGACAACCAAAGACCCACTGGAGAGGGAAGAAGTCGTAGAAAAAGCATGGAGAGGTGGGAAGTTAGTCATCAGGTAGAGAGAAGAGCCAGCTTTACATTAAATAGCAACTGGGTTTACAGTATACATTTATTTTACATTAGGTTCAACAGTGGTCACAATAAATGCGTCTCTGACTGAACTGCATGAACTCAAGGCTTCAAACTGATATGAGCTGCTGTACTGCAGCTTCATCATATACACATACAACTTGGTATGCAGTTTTACATTTCTTCAGTGTAACTTTAGGCCCGTCTGTCTGAAATGTGTAACTAAAGACAGAAGGATGGCGTGAACGACGTCTTGCTAGGAATACCTCAGCGGTGTGTTGGATGGGAGATGCCAAATGCTGTATAAGCCGATCATTGAAATTTAATTTGCTGTATAAATACTTTTCACTAAACTTAATTGTTTAACTTTGTAAAAAAAAAATTGTGGAACTTTGTAAAAAAAAAAAAAAAAAGTAGAAAAATGCTAAATGATGCCTATACATGGCAGAAAAATGATGCTATGATAAATCGTTTTAGTTTTTTTTTTCTAAATTGAATATGACATACATCTTGTAATTAACTAAAAAATCTGTCTGGATAAAGAAGTTAAATAATATATATAGGGTCCTTATTAGACTCTATCAACAGTTCCTCATTTTCATAATTTCCCAGTGCCATGATTTTCTAATGAATGAATTCATATGTTTCAGTCCTTCCCCCTTCCCTCACCCCACTGTCCACAGTTGTATGCAATCAAGCACCTAGGCATGCAAACTGCTTTTACTAACATTTGTGAAGGAATGGGTCAACCTCAGAAGGTCACTGAATCCTAGCATGGTGCTGTGATAGGATGCTACATATCCACTGAGTCCATAAATGCGTCACTAATAAATATTCTATAGTCAAATGTTAGGTTGGTCATGTGACCTTCTGATGTTTGAGAACTATGTGAGGAGAGCTTGGGTTTCTATATCACCAAGTGCGTTGCAAAGCGCTGAATGTAGTGTTGTAACTCGAGCTGCCACTGGACTCTAGAACGGCTAAGGCGTGTCCAGCTAGTTATGTCTGGTATTCCAATGAACAATTTTTGTTACTTCAGCCTGTCAATGTATTTTAGACAATATTTATGCTCCCAAATATGTGGGACAGTTTGGGCTTATCTACTTTCTCTTCCAGCATAATTTCATATCAGAGAGTAGAGAGATGTTAATAAAGGCGTGGATGGATTGAGTTTGCAGTGAAGCAGCTCTAGCCACCTTATCTAACAAAGTCAAATGCAGTCATTTTGTCAGTGAGAAACTCACTGACAAAATGCGAACTCGGCACTTTTTCAGTAAGTAAAGGTTGGGTGACACCTTTATAACTGCATGAATAAATAGCAGGATGTCACTAAGTGTTGGTGTCAGACAAACAAGTGACTATGTTAAATATTTGGAATTGATAAAGAACATTTGAGATCAGTTGTATCTGCTGGGTTAGCAGTGAAATTAGAAACACTCAGGTTTTGTTATTTTAAGATGAAAGCTTCATTATCAATAGATTTGCAGCCTTATGATTTGCTCTAAAAAGCGTTGCCTTTTAGTCCGATCCGCTGAGGTGAGCAGCACATGCATGCTCAGTCAGTGTTTTTGTGTTGCTTTATTCAGAGAAGTGGACTTTCCTTATGTAACAAGACTGCCCACGTTCATCATACTCAGCCCACACCCTCTCTAATGTCAATACCGTCGATGCTTTCAACAAGAATGAAGTGTTTGCTCCAGAACAGATGCAATCTGATTAATCCAAACCCTTTTCTGAAATTATTTTAACCATTTTAATTACAGCTGGTCTTTCACTTTCAATATATGAGTACATGATGGAAAGAAACATTTGAGTTTTAAATTAAGTACTTTGCTTTTGAAATGTTTTTAATAATTAAAAACAAACAACAGTTTGACTATTGTTTAAGTAATAAATATATAGTGAAATCTGTTATATCCAAATTGTACATACTTAATATTAGATTTAAAATATTCTATAAACTGGTAAAGGTCAGAGGATTAACAATGGGGTGTATTTTTTTTTAACGTAAAGAAATCGCTGATTTAAATTCAATTTGATTCAGTTAATTTGAGGGTTAAGTGCCTTTAAGAAAAAAAATCTAAGTCTAAAAATGTTACTTACATTTTTTAATTATGATAATTTTTAAAGATAATTATATTTTGTAATTTCCATTTAGTTTTCTACTTTTAGTTGTTTATATATTTTTCACTATCCTTTCCTAAATATATTTTGTTCCTCTCTGCCTCCTTGTTTCATGTTTATTCATCTTGACAATGGTACCTTTATATAGCCTTGAAGTTTCTATTACTGAAATGAATTCAGAACAGTTGAGTTCAGTTCACTTTAACTTGCTTCGACTCAGTTGAGTAAATTCTTAGTTCATCTTAATTCAACAAAATTATTTTATATTCAATTCATTAAAACTTTATTAATCTGAAATAACAGTTATATATTATAGAAGCGTTTTATGCTGTAAATATGTCTTACAAGAGTGACTACAGAAAGATATGGACAGGGGCCGAAATGATCTCCTGTTGGGGTCAAAGGCAACTAACTATATGTTGTGCTCTGTTCAGCCTTGAAATCCACCTGACTTGACTTATCCATAACTGAATCGGATGCTGTAAAATCTGTAAGGTAATCGCAATCCCAAGATTCTACAAATATCTTCACACTGAATGTGGCCAACCTGTTCTTTGTTTACAGTCTACTCACTGGAAATCGTGTATTTATTTTCATAATGAATAAACCACTGTTAATAGAACTGGTCTGAAGTTTTGTACAGACATGCATACTGATCAGTTCAAAGGCAAATTACTGTCTATGTTGTAAAGACATACTTGATGGGGAATCATGCATACCCGGTATGCATCACAGCGTATTCTAATGGCTGAACCGTGGCGCAAGCAAAAATAACAGAGTTGGCCTGCGGTTGAACCACAAGACATTTAGGTTCCAACATCATAGTGGTAAGGGAGTTGTGCAAGAGGGAGAGGAATCTTGGACAGGTTACTAAATACCACGGTGTAATCCCAGTAGGAATGCTCGGTGCACAACATTTCAGGAGCTGGCTACGCCTCGTGCGCAGATAACGATTCCTGTTGAGGCAGACATTACCAGAGACACCCGATCAATCCTTAAACACCAAGCGACTTGTGGAGTTTGGCCAGGTTCTTCTGCTGGGGTTGAGTTGCAGGTTCTTTTCTAAAGCAGGATGTCCGTGGCCGCAGACCGTAACTTTAAACCGATCAGATGTCCATTGAAAAATTCTCCTGGCTTGCTTAGAAAGTCGGCAATGTTACCCTCCAGTCACGCCCTTGGCAAGTTGTAAGCTATGTAGTCGCACCAAAGTGACTGCATTTACGAGAAAGGCTTTTTGTCTGTGGATGACTATTGCTGCTTTCCAAAATATTCAGGAAAAGATAATTACCTGATTTTTGTGTGTAATACTGCAGATTTTGTTTCTTTCAATAAGAATACATTCATGTGTTTTGGCTCCTAAAATATTTAACCAAGCAGTATGTTTGGTTCTGTTATTTAGAAACGGGTAATTCTTATTTTATTTTTAGCACAGATGCATTTCATTTGGACTTTTCCTTTAGACAACCCTCTTAACAAATTGATCCTTAGCCTTTCAGCAAACTCCAATGTCCAGTCATTAGTTGGACACAGACTTTTACAATGTATGCAATAAGATAAGGCAATACTTAAATATTTAAACCATTCAATGTGGTAAAACACATACTATCATAATTTTTAAATGATCTCGTTATAGAAACGCCAAACATGAGTAAATGTTATTTTCTACTTTTCTACTGTCACTTTCAGACCTGACAGTAGAAAGCAGAACAAATTGACTTTTTTATAAAAAAAGCAAATGAACACATGTGCCTCCTTTTAACTTAGATGTTGTGAATTTATCTATCAGACGCCATCAAAACCGTCTTTGTCTGGGCTTTTCCAAACAGTTTAAAGGTATAACGATCATGCATTATGTAAACATAAAAAATGATGTTTGTTTACCTGTACAAAAAAATCAACTGCTTCTTTACATATTTCCTAAAGATCATTTGAACCACTTACCTTGTCTAAGTATTTAAGGAGGGATTGGAAACAAAACCACACATTTAAAAAGTGATGATCAAATCTATTTCAAAATAAATATAGAGAATCACGATAACACACCCATGTTTTCTGCAGTGGTGATTGGAGAGGTGCGTGGAAAATTGTTTAGTTAAGCAAAAAATATGGCTGACTCAGGTAGTTTGCATTTTAACCCTAATCCACATTCATCATTCAGTGATCTCCCACCTTCCTTGTTTATTCCCTGCGTAGTTACTAGAGCGGTATACACCACGGACAATAGAGACAGTATAATGAAGCTGGTGATATTCTTTGGGGGTGAGAATCGCTGCCACTGTGGTCCTTTGGAGCCAACATATTGTGCTTTTGCTGAGGCAGCCATGGAGCAGAATGCTGCGCTTGGCTCAGTTTCAGTTTCTTCACAGAAACAGGACTGAACCCAGCTCTCATAACGTGGTTGCTTCAGTGTGCGGGTTTTCTTTTTTTTTTCCTCCACCTCAGTCATAAACACATGCATAAAAGCAAAGAGGAGGTTGTTTTATGTGTTGAGGTGAAAGGAAAAGCATAGAAAGAGAAACGGGAGTGATTTATGGTCTGGACTTGATGATTTAATATAGACTGCTGTGTTTGCCTTAATCAGCAGCTGACTGAGAACCAGGACTGCTGAGTTTTTTTTTAATCTTTATTAGATCACTGCTTTAATCAACTCCTAATCTGTACAGCATCCATTTGTAATATGTAATCATACTCCTCTTAATAAATCATCAGGTTTAATAAAAGCCAATTAGCAACCCTGTTTTGTCTTTCAAATCTTTGTTTATTTAACGTTATTGTTAAACCTTGATAGGATTACTGATCTACTTACACAAATCTTAGTTTTATTAAAACTGAGACAAAATTTTTGCCTTGATTTAATTATTAGGGGAGTTTTGATGGCAGTTTGTTGAGCTGAATTTCTGGGAGTAAATGGGACTCGATGTAAATATTTTTCAGGTTCTTAAAATTTTAAAATGGTCTTTCTGTTGATACATTGAATTTTACATCAGATGTAAAAATGTAGAAAGAATCAAAGGGTGTGTGTGAATACTTTTGCAAGGCGCTGTCTATAAGCTGTAGCGGAGTTTGGAGGGGAATCATACATGCCGTTGCATTTTTGCATCAGTAAAACATTCAGCTTGGAGTTATTTACACGGGTAATTCCCAAGACTCACACAGCTGTAGTTTTAATGTTTGTGTGGAGACGTGGTAGCTGTTAGACGAGCAATAAATCCTGTCAACTATTGCTGATAGAAGCTTCCATTAATGTTACTCCTTGTAAGGGAAAGTAAAATCTGCACAGACACCATACAGGGGAAGAATTAGTTTAATGTTGAAGGGACTGACTAAGCAGCAGCAGCAGTTTGAGAAGGAGCCATGGTTTGCAGAAAAGCTTGCAGAGTGTTGGCTATAGATCACTGATGAAAACCTGCAATAGGGAATCTCTGAAAGAGCTAAATGCTAAATGTGTTTCTTCTCTGCTGCAGTGTGTAGCACTGCAACGTCCTTTTTTTTTATTCTTGGCCTAAGGGGCTGAAATGGAACAAAGAATTATCAGTTTGGAATAATTTTGAAGTTTCACTTGAAAACCATGCCAGAAAGCTGTTCCTTATGACACAGTATGTTAGAAAAACGTACAAGTTTATGTTCCTATGAGATGCTCCTGAGACAATTTGAAATCCTCTTCAAATTTCCTGAAAAGAAATATGCAACGTTCAAACTTACAAATGTGTGCTAAAGTGCAGCTCTCTAATATTGCAGGCTTTTGAATTATTGATTGATCATAAGACAAGTGGTTCCGTCTGTGGTCACGGAGTACAGAAACCGTTTCGAATTCAGCTCTTTCAGATCCAAAGCTTTATTTAAGACAGGCTGCCAGCCTTCTGAAAAAAAAGTGAGTTGTAATTGAAAGAAATATGACTTTTGTCAAATTAAATACTGTCAACCTGTCATGTAAAAATGTTGCCTGTATTTCTTAGATGGAGTTGTCTTTGAAGTCAAGAAAAGGTGTCAGACAGTGGTTGGATCACGCTGATGTGACTGTCACCATGGCGACAGGACACTAAGAAGATGATGTAATCATTTTCTCTGTATTTAGCTGTTGAACTCACAGTAGGTGACCTCTAATGTGAACTCAGCTCAGAATCATTAAGATTTTTGTCATGTTATTCCCAAATTATATTTCACCCACAGAGCTAATGCAGGAAAATAACATCATAGCTGAAAAAAAAACAAAAGAAAAAGGAAAACAGGATCTTAGACTGCATCGTTACAGTTGATTTGGTGATCTGAACTGGACTGAAAGAAGTCTTACTAGCTTACAACGATGCATACAAGAAATAGGGGGACAGACCCTCTAGTGGTGCCTATAGACAATGAAACTAAAGGTTTTTTTTTTAAAGGCTAAAATGCTGACAAATATGTTGTAGGTTAGAAATGGATACAAATAGAAGTTACAATGCTGAACCAGGCCTCCATTTTCTACAGTTTATATACAAATTAATAAAAATACTGCAGCACATCAAGCTGAAACAGGACGTTAGAAAAGTAGTCTCTTATTACTAGCATGGTCTATTACTTTTAAAGTCAGGCAAATATTCTTGGAGTTGTTAATGATTAACTCATAGATTTATTTTTGCCATTTGGCCACAATTTTATGCTTATTTCTTTAATTGTTATTTTAGTTTTCCACCTGGGTTTGGCTGAAAAATGTTTCAGAAAGTAGCCAATATGTGCAGATTCTGATGTGAGTGAGTGATGTTCTGTCACTGTTTGAAATATCTTCCTGCTAATAAAAACAACTGTAGAAAGTATTGTCTACTAGGCGTATCATTATTTGTTGTCTCCAGACAACAACATCAAAAAATGTTAATTTCCAGTTTATGACTTAGGAATAGGAAGCAAAATTGGAATTTCAAAGATATCTCTGTAACCCGAACCTCAAAATTCACTGCTAATAATTTCTGATAGAAACTGTGAAAATAAACATTTTAATTGTTAATTGCGTAAGAGTGTATTGTACCTTTGTAAGGGAGTGTATTGGAAAGGCATAAAACGATGATAACAGCTTGTGAGCCGCCGGTGACGACCAAAAGTGCTTCCAGCTATTTTATCGTAATCAGTCCCATCACAGCACTCTACCACGAGCCGATTGCACAGCGGGCAAACAGAAAAATCCAGACACTTGAGGTGCTTGTGCAGTGTGACTTGTGAACAGCACAAACAGAGCACTTACTGATCATCATCAAAGAAGCAAGCCCTTTCCTGTTTTGGTCTGTTTTTTTCTGTGGAAGTCAGGCATGTATCAGCACAAAAACAGCCCACATCTACAATAAAATTTAATTACAGACCCAGCACAAATAAGCGCAACACATCATGTTTCTGTGCTGACATGGGAAGCCTTCAATTTATAAATATGACCTTGTAACGTTTTTTTTTTTTATTTACTATTTGAACTCTTTTACCTTCCATTGAGAAACATCTGGTCAAAACACTCACACGTGGGCCATATTTGGCTTTCGCAAAGTGGACCTGGACTCATAATGTGCTTCTTATACTGGACCCATTTCTTTTGACTAAATATAACCCATATCAGAAAAGTGAGTTAGGTCCACTACGTTCCCCTTCTACAAAATGACAGAAAGATTAAACACAAATCTGAAAATGTTTGGGCACTCCCGCTTTTCTGTCATAACTTGCTTTCCTACGATTCAATTTCAGTGTTTATTGTCTCTTACGTGTCGCTTTGCTGCATCCTTTCCCAGTGGCCACATGCCTCCTACTTGATGTGTTGCCATGACAGGCTGCCAGGGTGTCGCTGCCAGGGTCGCTTGCATGGTTCTACTGAGCATGCCCAGCAGAGTTAGGTCAGGATACCCATCCTGAAGTGGCTGCATCCTGCTGGTTTCCAGTATGCTCTGTGTGCGTGTGTGTGTGTGTGAGTGTGTGCCTTCTGTGTAGGGGAACTCGGAAAGGATACATTCTTTGAGTGTGTATTAGGGATGACTTATTGCTCTCTTAAATGGAAAGTTCATGACTAATTAACCTTGATGATGCCAGCGAGGGCTGAGGATTGGGGAAGATAAACATAAGTTGAGTGTAAAGATGAGAAGAATGATTCAGATTTTTTAGGATTTGGTCTTCAAAGGCAACCAAATGAAGTTGCAATGTCATTTCCATCATCAAAGCAATTTCTCATAATCCCTGGATCCACTTTTGGACTTGTTTTTTCATGAATCATGTTGGTGCTTCTGCAGTTCTGAGAAGCTTAAAATATTTATTGTATGGTGTCATGTCTCATATTAAGGCTGATTTTTTTTTTTTTTTTACTATCCACAAGAGAACCTGGTATACTTGCAGAAATAATTAATTCTATATCATTTTTTCATTCTTGAATGGTTTGGGATTGTAAAAACCACAAATTGCGTATTGGTAAACCGTTTAGTCCAGGCTATTTTAGCACATGCCAGTATTGATCTAAGGAATAATCTTATATATAACTTTTTAAAAAGAGCAGTGTTTATCTTAACAAAATCTTAACAAAATAGTCCATCTTCAAAGAAATCCTGCGTATTGTTTTTATCTGTCAGTTTAACATTTTGGGTTTAAAAGGTAGAAAGACAATTTAGTCCGTCAGTTACTTGTGATATTAAAATATTTAATCTCAGCAGTTCAGAGGCTACAAACATAAAGTTGTCGTGCAGCGTAATATTTATTCTTCCACTCAGAATCATCTTCACCTGCAGAATAATTATTAATTTCACAATTCCAACTAACTTTAAATAAACAACAGAAAATCCGATTCATTGAACACATTGGAAAGAGACACAAAGTTGTCTATAAGTAAGTGCATATCAGAGTAGATTCCAATCCATGAATGCACATTGACTTTTGATATGAAATTGTGTCTAGACTCAAATCTGGAACAGGATATCAAAACATCCCACTAGGCACCGTGGTCTTCATTAATCGGAAACAGAAGTTTGGCTCCACCAGACGCTTTTGGAGAGCTGGCAGCGGCCACCATGTATAATTGTGAGAAAGAAATGCCTTGAGTGGGGGGTGGGAATGTGAGTTAGGACCCAATAAAGCTGAAGTGTTTCCTTGATTTCACTTTAAAACTAATCTTTAAAGCAGTCTTTCAGCGGTTCCCGGTCTTTCAGTTGTCGTTCAAAAATTTGCTGAAGCCCGACTGTTAGTTTGTACTCAAATTTGTGTGTCCATACCTTTCCCTATTATACAAGCACTCCTATGCATGATGTGATATCTCTTTTGATTGTAATTGTGTTTATTGTTAATTGTTCCAAACCTTTGACTTTGCCCAGGAGTCCTATTTGAACGCTTAAGAAAATTAGGTCAGTATGACCAGCGATGCCCATGTACCTCTAGAAGCCGCTAGGACGCTTGGTCCTATTGGGATTGTGAAACTGCACCAATAGATGCAACACCACCTCTGTTATTTTTTTGCTAGACCCTCCCCCTCATCCCTTTAAATTCAGATTTTATGGAATGTTGTAGACAAATGTTACATCCTGTAAAGTTCAGAACCACACAATTCTTCTTTAAGATCTATATATTGCTGTGGAGAGATACAAAATTGGGAGGGGTGCGATGTGGTTCGGTGTGGCCCTGGCACAGCGGAGGGACGCACAGCTTGGAGCTATTTGTGGCTGGTGTATCCTGTTGCCAAGGAGACAGCTGGCAGAGTGCCAGCAGGAGACCAAAGCTGACCCCCAGACAGACACACAGACAGACAGACACAGATAAATACATTTGACTTCAGTTTAACTCCCTCTGCATAGATGGTAAGTACATAGATGTAAAGGGTTTTGCATTTTCCACCTATGTTATTTGTTTTGATTTGGAAATATTTAAAATTGGGGTTGATTTATGCTCCTGAGTTTTTTAATGCAAAACCGTTATGCACTTCTAACTCTCACAAGCACACCGTAATACCTTCACCCTGGGGGGTTAATCCGTCCTCTGCCCAGGCCGATTACAATCCGTCAGAGATATCTCAGGGGTGATTTTTTTTTTATCCCTTTAAAGCAGTGGTGCCCAACCCTACCACAACTATAACTACTACACTGATTGGTTGCTCCTCCACAAGTGGAGATGAGGAAGATTGTGGATGCTACCTTCTGCATTAGCACTGTGTGTTATCCATATCAAGGTGGATCTGTTTTTAGGTTATTTGCAAAGAAATGCCTCCATTTGCTTTGAAGCTTGAGCAAAGCTAGACTTTAGTTTTCATGTAAGATGCATCTCCGCTATGACCTCCATTACAGCAAAAGTCTCTATTTTTACTGGGCACCCAGACGCTGAGTCTGTGCGCTCCAGTCTGCTTGAAGCCCATCTGGCCTTAACCGTCATGTAACAGTTGCTTAAACATTACAGAGCGCATTTTGTTGTTTCTTGTGCCTTTATCTAATCTAGGCCTGTTTGGTGAGCTGTTCATCAAGTATCTGGTTTCTGCTTTGTGTGTGGAGAGTGAGAGTGGAAAAAAAAACAGGGAGTGAGAGTGACAGAGACATGAAGACATCAGGCAGCTGAAAGAGAGAGGCCATGTTATGATGAAGTGGAGATTTCGTTTTGACGTGACAGTCCTGCATCACAGGGAAGGATTGCGCTTTATTAGAAGCTAGAGTTTAAGTATTTGACTGACTGAGCCACAGTTCCACTCACTAGTTTAAATAGAATCATCATTGGCTTCAATGTTTTATTATTGTAACTGAAAAATTAGAAGATTTAAAGGATTTAATTTGTTTTGCTTTTCTGAAATAGACACTCTGGCTGAAATATACACAGAGTATTTGGCTGCATGTCTTTTTTTGCAAGTTGCACCTTGGTACTCTTCTTGGTAGAAGTAAGAATAGTTCATGTAAAGGAACTGTAACTCCCTTCAAAACCAATCGGTTTGAGATGATCACATTCATCTGGTTCCAAGTTCCAGGCATTTATTTGACATGAAGCTTAAATATATAGGAGTAGACTGTTGTATTAAATCTGTTTTTTAAAATATGGTGCACCTATATATATATTTTTTGTTCTTTGGTTTGACAGTGTCACCTTTACTCCTCTAAATATATTTACAGTAAGTTTGGTGCGGTCTTTGCCTCTTTTGTGGTCAGCACAGTTTTGGAGAATATCTATGTAAAACTGGCTTAATGTAGACATAAAACCAGGCGTTCGTACAAGTTTTTATCCTGGTACAGTTGAGTGTTGAAATTTTAAGAGACTCTGACCTCATAGGTCTGATTGATTCTGTGTTTAAAAATAAGGGCTTGTTTTTCTTTATATTTACAAACGTAAATGTACATTTAATGACCAATGTCAAACAGTGAGTCTCCTAAAATCTACGGATCCTAAAATATTCTATATTCTGGTGTTTAAGTTTCTTTTTCACTCAAAAAAAATCATATCAAGGAAAAACCTTGAGCCAGAGGGAATCATTACATTAAAGAGTGAGCACAGTATCAGACCCAAAACTTCATGAAGAAATGAAATCATGAAAGTGCTTCTTTATTTATCTTTATTCTGGCGCCTCTTAGTGACCATAAAAAGTATTGCATCCTTAAACCATTAAACGACATTATCGCGATGCTACACCGACACACCGATTCGAGTCCAACTTTTAGCAATAGGACAGACAAATACGGCTTAAACGATAAACCTGAATGTCATTAGATTGAAAATAAGGTCCGTCACTGTCAGCTAATTTCTCATTTCCTTTTGTTTATGTCCCTGCTATTTACACCGACTCTGCTGGGACTCTGCTGGGATTTGAAGGCTAATTAATTCTTATCCCAGCATGGACAGAACAGATGGGGCCGCAGGTTTTGCCAGCATTTGATTGTGTTGAATTCTGTGGAAGAAAAGGGAAGCGAAGAAGGGGAGGGGGGGGGGGGGTGTTAATGGGAGGGAGGGGGGGGGGGCAATGTAGGTTTACGTGATTCACCATTAGAGGGAGCCAAACACCACAGGATGTGCATGTAAACAGGAAGAGTTATTCAACATCATCTAGATTTATTCCTCTTTCTTCCTAAGTATGATAGTTGTTAGTAGGCCGGTCATTTTATTTTGGGTTGAAAGAGAGAGGGAAAAGAAGATAACGATGAATCATGCAAACTGAAATTATTGAACTTGTTTTAATTTATTATGCGATTAATTGATGCATTTCTTATTGCTGCAGGCCAAATTGTTTGGAAGAGAGATTTTGTTTAAGTTTTCTGAGACTTTTGTTGCTGCTTAAAGAAAAACAAACAAACAAAAAAAAAACATCTTATTCATCCATCATCTTCCACCAAGACCAGGTCATAGTAGAAACAAATCCACTAGCAAAAACTCAGACTTCTTTCTCTCCGGCATCACTCTTCTGCTCCTTCTCTCTTTGCCTCCCCAGGCTCTGACAGAGGCTCTGATAACTTTTTGGCCTGGCCGAGTGTCTCCCAACAGTGAGATGTGGCATGATCAGATGCCTGAATCATCTAGTCCAAGCAAACGAGGATGAATCATGTGCGTCTCCCTCAGGTTGAAACAGTTCATCTTTTTAGGAAGTAACGTTGTTCTTTAAGTGTAGAAGCCAGTAAGACACATCCATCCGTAACGTGATGAACTGCAGCGTCTCTGGTTGAAGCGCCGCTCGGTTCGCTGACGGTTGTGGCTCGCATCAAGCTGTCGTTTAGAATAAAAGCACAAAGACTTAAAGATTGATGCAGAAAGTCCCAGAAAGGAAACCGGCAGATGACAGAGGAATACGTAGAGAAGAAATGAGGCCGACATTTCTGCTGCTGACCCACATCAAGCACATGTGGAGTATCAGAACATTTTCCCTGGTGCTGTTCCTGCTTTCAGTGAGCAGACATGCTGACTAAAACATCCTGTAAAAAAAAACCATGATATACTTCCTCATGAGTTGTTGCAGTAGCTTTAAGTATCTGATCCATGTTGAAAGGAATCACCTGACGTTAATACCAGTTTTTAGGAAAGATAGGAGGCCTTTAAAGGGCTGGTACGTCTACCTCGTAAGCTCCTTTTACAGATGGACATAATGAGGGATTAGTAGTAAATCCCAGCTGAAACCACAGCCTGACAGATGACTTATTATATTGCACTAAGTGAAGTTTGTGATTAGCCTCGGGCGACACTGTTGAACAGAAATTTCCACCCAATTTCTTTTTCAAGTGCGTTGCAGTCATTACATCCATTAGATTAGACACTAAAAGACAAAATTTGAAGAAGAAAAAAAAATTTTCTAATGATTGTTAAAGTGCAGCTCGGATTACACATAGTTACAGAGGAAAAATGGTTCCCTAAACTGACAGCAACCAAGTGAAACCTGTTACTTTTTTTTTTTAAGTTTGCATGCTATCAAAGCGTTAGCTTTCAGTTATTTTAGCCGATACATGGTGGTGATTTTGCAGTTGAGTGACATTCAGTGGAGTCATTAGCATCTATTAGTATGTCTTCTTTTTTTTAGTTTGCTCTTTGTTCATAATAGAAATGCCAATTAATATGACTACAGTGATACACTTCTCATGTTTCAAAAGTATTCAGTTACATGTTAAATTATGTGAAACCCTTACTCTTACTCTAATCTTTTAGATAATTGCCTGTCTTTTATACCAGACAGCCAATTGTGTCTTTTACAAACCAAAACAGCCAATAGAAAACCTCAGAAGCTGTCAGGTGTTCACTTTCTACAGCCCTTTTGATACCCTTGTTTTTAGTGAAGCGCTAAAACAACGTTTTTTATTAATTTGATCTTTGGTTTGAAGTTCACAAAATGTACTTTAATTGCACAGGTTTGGATGTTAATATAAAAACAGCTCAGGTCTTTGCATTGTAAATGGCAAAGAAACATTTAGCATTAGTTTATTCATTTTTATTATGACAGTTTTCTTTGTGTACTTCTGTTTTTTGTTAAATTTTTTAAAAATAAATGTAATTATTACTGATTGAGGTGGTCGCAGTGGGGGTTTATTCATTTGTAACTTGGCCATGGTGTTAAAAGTAAGAATTCAATGGGATCAGGTTGAGAAGCAAGTTTTATAACAGGACCATCATGGATGCACACACAGAGCAGGCTGCGATACGGGCGGGCCCCCGCTGTCTGCTTGTCCTGTATGTTCTCTGTGTGACGTCTCATCCTCCCGTTTATTCCATCCTTATCTCTTAAACATAGCCAGCTGGTACTAGGCAGAGGTATTCATCCAGTCCATCCTTTCTTTTCTTTCCTGTTGTCCCAGCTGCTCTCTCTACCTCTCTCTCTGCCCCTCCTTTACGCCCCCCTTTTACTCCCCCCCCTCTCTTCTCATCCTCCTATCTCAGCCTCCCATCCACTGTCATTTCCCCGCTGTCCCGGCTAGACGTGGTGGACTGAGCGTGTGCGGCTGCGTGTACACAGAGGATGGCTTGCTGCTCAGGTGCAGGTGCCAGACTCGGGGAACCAGTCAAGCGGGCAACAGGATTTTTCTATTTACCCAGACAGCAGGACGTTGTGTTGGGGTAGGAGCTGGAGCTTCAACCTCTTTTTTTTTGGACCTGCCACCTTGGAGCTCTTTTAGTGTTTCTGCAAATGAGCTATTTTCACACCTTTTTCTTCTGCAAAACGAAGACAATTTTAGTTGTTTTAAAATACTAATTTATTAATATTTCCAATTGCTTTCTGCACGTAAAGCAGTGGAAGGAGATTCCTTTTCTAAAGTGGGATTTGAAGGAGGCGAAACAGGAATGTGCCACGGCTCTGCTTCAATCTGGATCACGGCGTCGGCAGTGTGAATAGCTGCAGAGGAAGAAAGAAGAGCTCTGTAAAGAGGGAAATTTCAAAAGTCCCTCCCAGACAATCATCCTCCTGCACACCTGTGAGGGCTCCTCCTCTGGGAAAAGGGAGGACAAGAAACTAATTAGGAGCTAAGAAATAAAACAAAACAAAAAAGGGTAAAGTCCATCTCCTCTACCCCCTGCTTCCCACCTGTCTGGATTAACTGGGCTGGATCACCATGGCGCATGCCGCCTCGCAGCTGAAGAAGAAGGCGGATGAGAATCTTGCTGCTGCGGAGGAGGAGAAGGAGAAAGAGAGAAAGAGGGCAAGAAAGCGATCACGTGAAGTCAAGAAAAAGGTAAAGAGATTTGCAAAGAGAAGAATGGAGTGAAGTGATTGAGGGATTGGGGTGTTTGGGAGCAGCTTTAGTCTGGCGGAGCCCAGGAGCCTCTCTTTTGTCATGATGCAGCCTCCTCTCTCAGATGCACACAATCCTACATGCACATGTATTGAGATGAGAGGGGGCAGTCCCAGTGGGAATACTCAGGAGGGTGGATGGGTGGCTGAAAACGACAGAAAGATGGATGAGCAGGGAGCACAGCAGGGGAAATAAATAACCAAACGTAAACCAATATGAAAGGAGTTGCTCATACGGCTGAGCTATAAAACATCTGGAACTTATAGGTTTATCCCTTCTTTCAATATTGATTATTCATGCTATCAGGGCTGCCATTGTGTCTCCCAGCTTTTAATTTTTTCCTTTTAATGCCTTTCTGTTTTTGGGTTGGCTTCAGAGAACCTCACAGTTTTTTTTTTTTTTGCTGTTTTTTGCGATGAGAACGTATGTGATTTTAGAGGAGAGCTGAACGCATCAGCAGAACGCCACAGCGCTCACGCCCTGCTGTTAGGCGTGGGCCGCTCTCGGTGCGTTTGCGTGCAAGGCCCTGTTTGTGCAAGGACAAAAGTTTAATGCTGTGACCTTTGACACAGAAACACCTACATGCTGGTCAATAGGTCGGACTTGAAATCAATAACGTCTCTTCCTGCAGTGACGGTTTCGTTTGGGTGTGAGCGTTTCAGCTGAGGCCGACATTAACGAAGGCGTCAGTCTTTGAATAACTTTGTTGACCTTTGGGTTTGTTTATCTAGCTACAGTTGTGTCGGGGATTAACATCCCGCAGTCATGCGCGAACTCTGAAATATGGGCTTGTTTGCTTTGGGTGGACCTGGTTGAGGTCGTCATTGGCTTAGCGTTACCCACCTGTTATTAGGAGTTAATGCTGTGACCTCAAAAATCAAGGTTAAGGTGGATGGGGCAAAGATGGACACGCTGTAAGGAACTATTATTTACATTTATCAGAGGGAAATAAGAAGCTTTATTGATGAGGATAAATAGAGCCCAACCTCTTGAGTTCATAAGATAACACCATGAAACTTTATAATATAAGATGTAATTCGTATTTTATCGTCATCTTGACCTCACAAGATAATGATACTGTTATCGCTGATCTATTTCTTTAGATCAGCATCATTATCATAAAAACTGTTTGAGAACTTTGTTTCTTAATGTAACAACAAAAACTTGAGATGTTGATTTTTTTTGTATTGATTTTTTTGTAAAATATAAATAAGATCTTTGTATCTTTATATGACTAAAAAATGTTGAAACCTACGGATGGCAGTTTATCTAGAAAATAAAATAATAAAACAAATATTACAGCACAATAAGTCTGATATCTTTACATCTAAATACAACATTTTACATTTTGAAAGCTCAAAACTTTGACCTCTCAATATAAGAAGACAGTTAAACCTGTTTTCACAACAAATCCACTCAGAATTGTTGTTCCTTGGTTTATTGTAGTAAATGTAAAAAATATTTAGGAGTGTCATATTAGCTTATCTTTGTATCCTTTGCTATATCAAATACAAAAAGTAATAAAAAACCTGTTTATAATACTGTTCTTATAAAATCTTAATTCAAATTTTAACCACATAATCAAAAATACTAATTTCCTTTATAATAACAACTGCCTTTATCTCGATGTTTTAGTTATGTTTTGTGACTCCTGACGCATTTTTTCCACTTCCTTTTGTTCTTCCGTCATATGGGTTGAACACCTGCAGGGTGGCATGCAGATTTTTTGTTGCTGAGGCACAAACAAGTCATCATAGGCTTCCCGTTTGATGATCTACTTTAAATTGTGGGGATGCTGATAAAGGGTCCACGCAAAAGGAGCTCACAGACTGCTAAAGCAAAGAGAAGACTGAATGCGGTTCTCTCTTGCGAGGAACATTAATCAGTGTCACCGGAGTAGCTGGTGATCC
Source organism: Poecilia picta (assembly GCA_033032245.1). Lineage (NCBI taxonomy): Eukaryota > Metazoa > Chordata > Actinopteri > Cyprinodontiformes > Poeciliidae > Poecilia > Poecilia picta. The sequence continues at coordinate 11,748,954 of CM065371.1, read as the reverse complement.
ATACAGATCTTCCTGGGAAAAACCAGGCTGCATCAGTTAACAATTGAAACAAAAATATCGAGGTGTTCTGTACAAGAGGTGAGGTTTCTGTCAGACTTGTTAGGGCTATGTTCATCATAAGGTTTGTGTAGAAAATGGCCAACTTTACCATTAATAAGTTTATTCATCAGGGTACTTCTATTAATCAGACGAGTCCAAACCAAACAGCTATACCTGCTTCTGATTGTTTTTGATCAGCAATTCCTCCAGGCTAACGAAAAAAAGGCAAATAAAAATCATAATAACGGTTAAATAAGTGAATCATGGTGACCAGAAACATGAAGCACTGCAGCGCTAAAATGACCCTTCACATTGACTCTGACTCACGCAGATGGAAAGTAAACATCATCAGCAGCCATTTGTCTGGTTGTTGTAACTAACTATATCTCAATATCGATACAGATTTATAACCAAAACATGTGTGTTTGTAAATGGAGCAGGAATGTTGCACAGCAAAAAAGGGATGAGAGTACAGAAATAAATAGCAACCAAGAAATATCACTCAAAATCAAAGTGTAATGTTTGACCTTGATTTCTGCCTCTTTACATTCAAGGCAACAGGTAAGGCATATGTTGTTGCTATAGTAGGGAAAGAAAAAAGGTGAGGTGACATCAGCCGTTTTACCGTGCTTGTAGCGTAACATTGTGGAGAGCATATCGTCTATCCCTGGCTCATTCAAGGTAAATCTATATCGCTGTCTGCCCAGGGCCAGTTCTTGGCACCAGAGAGCAAAAAATATCCTCCCTCCCCTCGGATCACATCTCCTCAATTATGTGCCTTTTCTTTGCCTTACCTGACTTGGTTTCACCCAGCCCATCCGGTCTAGCCTTTTTTCCCCTTTGGCAAAGAAAATATCTCTTGACCAGGCAAATATGCTACAGTTCTGGAAAATTTCAGATTGGATTTTTAGAGTTGTTTCCTTTATGTGTTTATTTACTGCATTTTATGATTAACACAAAGACGTGAATGTCCAGAGCTAACGTGCTAAATCCAACTTAGAAAGTCAGAGGTTTGAAACCAATACTTCCTGAAAATCTATTATGACTTTAGCATGTGAAGAAAGTATCGGTAACTGTGATAAAAAAAAAAAATATTAATTTGATCTTGCGATGGATGTTTCACCTCCAAGTTACATAACTGCACCCTTTGTGAGTGAATATGTTGTTGCAATGTACGAATGGAAGTTGTTAACCTTTAACTACTGATCTTTAAGTGGTTAAAGATGTCAGCAATGATCAATTTACGAGGGTCTTCTGAATTGTCACCAGAACCCTTCACAGTTCGAGGTGTTTTCTATCTAAGATCCAACTTTTAAAGGAAATGACACAATAGCATCCAAACCCCAAACTGTGTTCTGGCTTCCAGTTATGACATGGTTAAATTCAGCTTGGCATTATTAAAAGTTCTGAGGATCTTTTTTAGAAAAGTTATCATTTCTCACACATTTCAAACATATCTTGACAGCAGTTGTTATTAAGAGAAACTTGTTTACCGTCTTGTGTTATATAAATAAGTACAGGCAGAATAAAGGGTGGTGAGTGTTTGAGGTAAAATACAATGTTGTTACAACTAGGCTAACTGTTTTTTTTCTTGATAAATTGATCCTTTTTTAGCTAACAGCATATTCTCAGTGACCTCACGATATCTGTTCAAAAATCAATATTCATTTTTACAGCTTTAATTATGCAGCAAGAGTGTAGATATAATTAGATTAGCTTACTGTGGCTTTGTAATGTTTAATTATATATTTTTTTAATCACAAGAAATCTTTAATATCATCTTGTAATTTTCTTTGTGACGTTTGTTCAGCAGCCAGTGCTGCTACAGGAAGCTGGGAAACATGTATTAGGAGCCCCACTTGAGAACTTGATACATGAGCAGCAGGCATTACAGCTAATAGCTGCAACTTCACATGAACTGACTGTTGAACTTGGAGCTGGTCGATGCTTTTAAGGACGGATGGCGTCATGAACAATGATTTCTCTTGCAGAGTCACAGTGAGTCACATTTCTCCACATTGCGGTGTTGGTCTTATTAGTTTTATTAGAAAGCCAACATGTGGCTGTGTATAGTTCTCAAGTATACAGAGAACAAAATTGTTCTTCTGAAAAGGATTTCTTTAGTATCATATCAACATACCCATAATGGTGCACCCACAAACAGAACACCAAGTTTCTGAAACAGGAGAGGTTTAGTTCCTCCTGGTAAATCTTTTATTTTAGGCTGCTGTGACGTGAGCAGTACAGTGCCACAAAGGGAGGGAGGTCCGTGACGTCATTTGCTTTTAAATGAGAAGATGAAAATGTGATTGTTGCCTCTTCCAAGGATTACTTATGGAATAGAGTCGATTCAACCTTTTCCAGTCTGCCCCCACCCCTACTACCACCCACCCATCACTCTTTATCTGTTACTCTCCTCTCTTCTTCATGGGTGTCTGTCTTTGCCTCCCTCCCTGCAGACATGGTTGTCAGCTGGCAGAAGCCCGTATTGTTCTTCCATAGTCCTGCTCCTGGGGCTTGGGGGCTGGAGCACAGTGCGCACATTTAAAGAGGTCCCTGGTGACCAGACGTTGTATATTAATCCCTTGACACTTATTTAAGCCAAGCCTTGTGTTTGAAGCCTCCTCATTCCACCTGCTTTACAGCCAGCTCGCCCTTCCTCCTGCCATTTTGTGCTCTTTATGCATGTTGTTGTTTGTGATTTCAATCACCTTAAATCAACACAATGATCGACAAGACAATTGGATGCTTTTGTAGCTTTTTAAACGCTAAGTGGTTGGACAAAAATGCATTTTTGTTAGTTATTTTTACGAGGTGAACGCACGACTCCTGACTTCCTTCCGGCAGAATAGACAACAACACTCACTGACTGTGTTACTGAGTGAAGTCTTAAAGCCAGTTGAACTATGACAGTATAAGAGGCATGAGTAGTTTTGGCATGGACTGGTGTATAACTGGGATTCATAGAGCGTAACGTATATGAAGGAGCTCAATAACATAAACAGGCAAACATTTTCCATAAAGCAGAGAAAAGCTACCAAATACACCAAATGACTGTTGTGTAATATATTTGTCATGTAATTCAAAAGTCTTATATTAAATAGATTAACATACACAAAGGGATGTAATTTAAGTATTTTTTCAAGAAGCAGTAGACCACAAAAGGTCATTGGTGAAAAAGTTGGTTGTTTACAGTGATATGTCCATGCATAATTATGAAAAGTTAAGTGGAAGGAAAATATTTGGTTGAAAAAGGTGCACAAAAAAAATAAAAGGAACCACAGCTGTGGTTATCTCTTTTTAAAAAAATAGTTTCATGTAATGTTCTTACTTTGAGCAAAAGCTAATATTGGTGTTTACTAGCTATAAGCCATAATCATCCAATTATAATCAGTAATTCTGAAATTATATTGCTGTCTGTGTAATCCATTACAATTATTTATTGAATTACTGAAATAAGCAACATTTTTTGTCAATTTGTCCAGATGGAGTTGTGTATTTATCTTTTGGCGCAAACTTACTTGCACAAAGATACTAGGAAAAAATTGTGGGGGGGAGGGGGAGGTGGATTCTCCACTATCTTGAGCTTATGGTACTGCCAACGTCTTCACAGACTGTTTTGCACCAAAATATAATGTGTTGTTTCTGTTTCATGTTCAGAGAAATTTACATTGTTAGCTGGTTTTGCTTAGTCGCAGTGAAACAAACTGCACGGAATGCATGGATGGACTTTTGCTCTTCATTTGCAGCAAGAGAAGAGAAGAGAGCATTATGAATTATAGAAAGACTCCAAAGGCAGAGGATGAAGGCAGCTCAAATGGATCTGTAGATCTGAAGGAACGAGGCAGTGTCATATAAGACAGCAGGACTGAGCTTTGTCTATAGAGTCAAAGTGAGGTCACCTGAAAAAAGGTATCCATGACGGAACAATGGCACGCTTGTGGCACCAGGATAACAATGCTTATTGTAACATGGTTACACATGGAGGGGCTGCTGGGCTGGAGAAGTGGTGCAGAGCCTGCCAAGTGCTGTGATTGGTGGACAGGGAGGACGAGGAGGGGTTAACGTGATGCGGGGGAAGCGGTAATGCATCCTCAACACACTGCAAAAATGAGATAGGCAGAAAAAAATAAATCAAATTAAAAGAAAGCAAAGGCATGCCGGTGGGGAAAAGAGATCAGGGAGGAAAGAGTGCTGAGTAGTGGCAGAAAAAATAAAGAGAGAAGACGAAAAGATAGAGAGAATGATGGAGAGGTGGAGGATGTCGTTAGTTGGATCTTTTTATCCTCCCTTCCTCCACCTCCCTGCAGCCTCGTTTTCCTATTTTCTCCTCTGCAGTGGAAGATCGACACTTAGAACTGGGACACTTCGTTCATTTATGAAGCACACATGCACTGGCATCTCAACAGGCCTAACCTTTTCACTTCACTCATTTTATTCCTGTTTTATTTTTGAAAGCACTTATTGGTATAAGGGGCTTGTCATTTTCGCCCATTTGCAACTTGTACTTTTGGTATATTTGTGTCTTTTTCAGGACTTTTTTTTAATCAATTGTGCATCAACTGATACCAGGCTTTGGAGTCGTATGTTACACGCTTTGAAATCTGATTGCTTCTCTCATTGTACTGTTTTATTCAGGGCTCATTCAGTGATATGTGTCTATTGATACAGTCAGGCCAAACAAAGATCAGAACGACATTTAAAATCAAATTGTATAAGTGATTATGCATCTCCTGTGTTCATAATAAGATTTTTTTGCTAAGAGAAATAATCATATATACTGTGATTGAAGCCCTACATTATTTTTAAATAATTTTCCCTTTTTACTGTGTTTCCTTTCATATCTTCATAATAATGATATTCAGGTCCAAAACTGCAAAAATTTGCAAAAAATCTAAAAGAACAGCACACATCTGACAACATTACATTTAACACACCAAACTCTGACCTTAGTACATAGCAGAGTATCCACCTTAGAGAAACGCGTTGATAGCAAAATATACAAAGTGATTGTGAGTGAAAGTTTATTTACTGACTTCTCCAATGTGGAGGAAGAAGAAATCTGAATAATTTGTCTGAGAGCCTGTGACAGACTGACGACCTGTCCAGGGTGACCCCACCTCTCGTCCGGAACGTTAGCTGGAGATAGGCACCAGCAACCCTCGCGACCCCACTAAGGGACAAGGGTGTAAAGAAAATGGATGGATGGATTGTCTGAGAGCAGGAGCTTGGAGACCTAACAAACCAACATCATTGCAAAGAATTTAAAAGCTATTTGTTCTGTATTTTTTACCAGACTACTGAATGTTTGTGCACTTGTGTCAAAAAATCTTCAATAAAAGCACTAGAATTTTGGTACAATATAGGTAGATGCTGTAGGTTCTGCTTTGTTTTAAGATGATCAGTGCTTTGAATTTTTCCAAAAAAACAACTGTCAGGAGAAAAAGTTAAGTTAGTCAGCCAGATAGTTGTGTTCATGCTGCAATTGCTTCCATGTAATGGGTCAGTGTAGTTTTCATTGAAAACTTGCATTATTTTGGTAGGAAGTGCAGCGGTGAAACACAGCAGCAATAAGTGGAAGCAGCTGAAAGTATCAGTGGTGTTTGTGCTGAAAATGTGATTCCGTCGCCATGTTGAAGTTTTGACCTTTAGAATGCACTGGAACATTTCAGAGCCAAGTTTTAAGAGGCTGGGATGAGGTAGCATGCTGCCCCTCCAGTTTGGAAACACCTTTTATCTCCCAGAATGAATTTGATCATGTTGCTGGGGAGAATGATGTCTGGTTTTGCCTCAAACTGCTGAAATGATGTTGGTCGTTTTGGAAAGCCCGCTGCAGTTTTGTCAGAGTTAGAAGAACAGATTTGTAGCTTTAGCAGTTTTGTAATGTAGTATCACTGTCAGGATGGGTTCGTCTGATGTTTTGGGGCTGCGCATGTTCTCTGTAGGCGGAGTGTTGGTGTGTGGTTGCAGAGAGTCACAACACAGACAGGAACTGAGTGTGTGTGAGAGAAAACTTTTACATATGTGTGTCGCTCTCTGCTTTTCTGAGGGATGTGGATGAGTCAAAAGTGAGGTGCTAGAGAGTTGAGTCCGTCTGTCTGTTTACAAAAGGCAACGCTTAGTGATTTTTCAAAGAACAAAATGTAAAGG